>JAWWTY010000032.1:1398019-1486253 GCA_035222235.1 Margarornis squamiger | reverse complement strand
GCTCCCCCCTCCTGTCAGGGAGTTGCAGAGCCAGAAGGTCCCCCCTGAGCCTCCTTTTCTCCAGGCTGAGCTCCCCCAGCTCCCTCAGCTGTTCCTGCTGCTCCAGCCCCTTCCCCAGCTCTGCTCCCTTCCCTGGACATGCTCCCTTCCCTCAATGTCTGTCTTGTGAGGGGCCCAGAACTGGACACAGAACTGGAGTTGTGGCCGCTGGGTTGTTCTGCCCGCTTGGTGCTAAACTGGCAGGGAGGGCTGGGACTGACCAAGTCTGGGTGTGCCAGGGACATGGGCTGTGCTTTGGGACAAACACACATTCTTTTGCACAGTAGCTGAGAGTCACCTATGCATGTCACTGCTTCTGTCCCACCCTGACAGTGGTGGAAATTATGGAATGGTTTAAGTTGGAAGGGACCTTCAAGCTCATCTCATTCCACCCCCTGCCGTTGGCAGGGACACCTTCCACTATCTCAGGTGACTCCAAGCCTCATCCAGCCTGGCCTTGGACAATTCCAGGGATGGGGCAGCCACAGCTTCTCTGGGCAACCTGTGCCAGGGCCTCCCCACCCTCACAGGGAACAATTCCTTCCCAATATCCCATCTAACCCTGTCCTCTGTCAGTGGGAAGACATTCCCCCTTGTCCTGTCCCTCCATCCCTTGTCCCAGGTCCCTCTCAGCTCTCCTGGAGCCCCTTTAGGCACTGGAAGGGGCTCTCAGGTCTCCCTGAAGCCTTCTCTTCTCCAGGTGAACGTCCCCACCTCTCCCAGTCTGGCTCCAGAGCAGAGGGGCTCCAGCCCTTGGACCATCTCCCTGGCCTCCTCTGGACTTGCTCCAATAGGTCCATGTCTTTCCTGTGCAGGGTCCCCAGAGCTGAAGGCAGCTTTGCAGGTGGGGTCTCACCTGAGGGGGCAGTGGGGCACAATCCCCCTCTCCCCTGCTGCCCACGCTGTGGGACCAGCCCAGGGCATGGGGGGTTTCTGGGTGCCAGCACACACGGCCAGGGCATGTCCAGCCTCTCACCCACCAGCACCCCCAGGCCCTTCTCCCAGGGCTGCTCTCGATCCCTTCTGTGCCCTGCTTGGATTTGTGCTTGGCACTGCCCTGACCCTGGTGCAGGATCTTGCACTTGACCTTGATCTTCATGAGGTTCACACAGTCCCACCTTTCCTTCTGGATGCCCCATCCCTTCTCTGCAGTGTGTGACCTCACCACAGAGTTCAGTATCACCTCCAAACTGGCTGAGGGTGCCCCTGATCCCAGTGTTGCTGTGGTCTGTGTGTGAGAAAATCTGCTTTTGTGATGCTTTTGAAGTGCTTTGGGCTCATGGCTCCCACTCACCGGCAGGTTTGGGGTTTTTTGGACATACTATGAATTTCAGATGTTACAGGCTCCACTTTCTCTCCCAGCCGAGGTTTCCAGACACTGTGTGCCCACATAACCTTTGATGTAGGATTCACCCTTTGTTCTCCCAAGAACAAAAGGGCAAGACAAAGAGGCATTATGAGATAAAACAACAATATTCTGCAGGAAGATTGACCCCCTGCTGCTTAATCTGTAGCAAAGTCATCTTCCAGCTGGCTGTGCTGGCAGACTCGTCATCCTGAAGGCTGTGTGGGACCAAGCTCTGTTACAGGCATCCTCCAGACCTCAAATGTTTGCATCCTAATGAAAAAAAGCTGGAGAAGGCTTGTTAAAATGAACTTTCCACCTAATAGAACCCCATGGTTGTTTTTTTTTAATAAAGCAGGGCATTTTAGTCCTGCAGGCACCTGACAATTCGCAATGTTTTAGCAAGGGTCAAATTTTAAATATTAAAGACATCTTCTGAAGTCTCTTGGTGTCTGAAAGCACAAAGCCAGCATTCCCTCAGTGTGCGTGTTCATCACCCGGCAATGTTTGGGCATCGTCTGCCTGTTTGCAAACTCCTCCAAACACAGCACTGAGCACAAAATTAATTCCCAAGAGATTGACACCAGCAAGTGTACTGCTTCCTGCTGGGACAAGTGTGTGCCTCGAGTTAGTCATGTGTTTATGTCCCTGCTGGAACTGGGACTTGCAGCCCTGACCAACAAAGCTGGAGCTGGGACAGAGGCTTCTGACGTATCGTTTAGTCACATCATCCCCAGGCTCGCCCTGGGCTCAGGGGGCAACCCTGGGCTCCAGCTCGTTGTTCAGGCTCCTGAGCAAATAATGCTAAATGCTCCTTTGTGGCTGAACTGAAGGACATGGAATAAACAGCAACAAGGATGCCCAGATGGTGTGTGTCCTCGCTTAGAACAGAGTTCCACCACTCAGATGTGCAACCAGGGTTGGAGGAGCACAAGAGCACAAGAGCTGCTGGACTAGTTGCATTTGCATTGACTAAGAGTATTTCAGCCATTGTTTTAGGTTCATAACCTGTTCTGTGCTCTGATGGACTATTATCTGAGGAAAATGTAACAACAGGTGACCACAGAAATACCCAGCCCAAAACAAAACTCAGGAGCTGAAGGCTTGGTAACCACTGGGAATAATGTCAGATTCCAGCATGTTCAACCTGCCCCTGCATGGTGAGGGAGGGGTAAGGCCATGGCTGAGGGAGTGACCAGTGAAACTGGGGTGAGTCACCTGCAGAAACACAGAGGCTTTGCTGGAAAGTGGAAAATTCTGCTAAGGTAAGATCCAGCCAAGGCTCAGCCCAGGGAACCACAGAACAGCAGCCGCTGTGCTACTGCTGTGGGAGCTGAGTTGTCCTTCCACTTTCCCAGTGCTTGTGGAATCACTCAGATTGGAAAAGGCCTCTGTGATCTTTTAGTCCAACCATTCCCCCAGCACTGCCAAGGCCACCACTAAACCATGTCCCCAAGTGTCACATCCACACATTTTTTGAACATTTCCAGGCATGGTGATTCCACCGCTTTCCAGGGCTGTTCCAGTGCTTGACACCCTTTCAGTGAAGAATTTTTTGCTAATAATTTACATACATTTTGATGTCCGGTATTATGAAACTGTCCCCTTCTCATGCGCAGTATGTTCAGGTCACACAGGGTTGGCCCCACACGTGGTGGGTTGTGAAAAGATCCCCACACGTCTAACACTGTGTGAGGGGGAGATCCAATAAATAATTACATTGCTTAGAGAATGGCTTTGATGTCCTTTATACTGTTCTGTCACCACAATGGCTGGGAGACCACAGCATCCAGAAGATGCTGTGGTGGCATCTTGGCTGTTCCTGGGAGGTTTGTGCCGAAGAGGTGAAAACTAAAACAGCTTTGTGGGAGGTGGGGTTTCAGAATAGTCACTGTCTTTTTTTAAGGTCATGGGTTTAATTGATAAAGACAGTAGTGTTGATGCAAATATTGGGATTCACCAGGGCATGTCACCAAGTATTGTGTGACACTTGGGTTTTAAATTAGCATTGAGTGGAATGAATGAGGCATAAATTTGATGGCAATATTAGATAAGGTATGCACTGGTCTTTGAAGTTTGTTAATGAGCTGGTTGTTACTGGGAAGATGTAAATTACTGAGAGTATTTCCAGCAGGAACCAGAGGAGCTGATGATTCATTCATCATTTAATATTGTTGACTCTAATCTAGCCAATAATATATAACCTGTGTCCCAGTGAGGAACGCAGATGACACAGCGTCTGCGTGTGTGTGAGAGCCGTCTCCCTGCTCAGGGAACTTTGCTGTGGCTGGTTTCCTGCAGGTTTGTGTCTTGGGCTTGTCTGACTGTCAAGCCTGAGAGGGAGCCGCTCATAACCAGGCTTTTCCTGGGGCTATAGCATCAGGAAGGCACCTTCCCATGGGGATTCCCTCATGCCTTCAAAGAGGACATCTAATGGTGTTACTGTGGCCACAGAAACAATGCTTTCAGGGTCTCTCCCCCTGCCTGGCTGCTTCTTTATTGGCATGTGTAAGAATTTAGTCATCCTTGAGGCTCTTCTCTGTGCCAAAAGGTCAGATCGATCAGGAACAGTGGGGTTGGGTTATGAAGGGAGGGACAGCATGTTCCTGGGAGCAAAAAGTCAGCATGGCAAGGATGGATCAGGAGGGTGATGAACATGAACATGATGAAGATGTCACCCCTTTCCATGCCTCTCAATCCAAAAGAACGCGAGATGATCACAGCAGCTCAAAGAAGGGTTTCAGAAATGAGCCACACGCTGGTAAACATGGATAATGGTGGTTCTTAGTGCAGTTTAAAAACTCCAGGTGTCACATTTGGCAAAAGGAAAGTCACACCGCAATTCACCTGTGGTGTACAGGTAGTTACAGCCCATCGTGGGCTCAACACACTCAGGTGGTTACATGGGGGTCAAACTCCACCTGGAACAAAGCACTAATGAAGGTGCTCGAGCACAGAGCCAGCTTTGCAGGGGACTTTGGAGGTGAGATTAAGTGCAGGTCCTTGTTAAGGTGTTATGCTCCAAGAGCTTCACCTGAGACGTTCATGGAGGACTTCACCACAGATGGAGTCAGAGAGGTGGCAGCTGCTCCTGTGTGTGCTGCAGAAGCCACATCCCATCTTTACTCCAGCGAGAGCTGGAAGGATCTGCTTTCTGTCCAGGAAAGGAGGAGTAAAGACCAGAGAATAATCTCTATTAAACTGTTCTAGAAAGAGTCACAAAGAGGCCAAGCCTTTTTGTTTAATGTTTGCACAGTTACAGCTCCTTCTGACAAGTCTTAAATCTGTGGGGAGTGTTTACAAAACTTCTGAGCCTTATAGTTAGGAGTGAAAATACTCCAGCAGATTCCTGGGAGGACCCATGAGGTTGGGTGCAAGGCAGGGCTGCAAAGCAGGATGCAAGGCAAGGCTCTGGTGTTCACCTGCCCTCTCTCATGGATGACAGTCCTCAACACCAGAGCCTCCCCATAGAACCACAGAAACATTTAGGCTGGAAAAGACCTTTAAGAATATGGCCCTTCCCAGCTTGTCTTGCCTAAGTTCACCCTGAACACATTCCAGGGCAGGGAAGGAGCATACTGAAGCTCCAGCCCATTGCAGGAAAGCTGCTCTGCCATGAGATTGATTACAGACCTGAAGCCTTGCACAAGCTCCTGAAACCAGGGTGTTACCCTCATGCAGGAGGAAGCCCTGTCTGCTCCCGCTGCTGGAGGGCACCAGCCCTCAGACTTGGTGCTGTCACTGCCACCAGAGGCACCGTTGCCATGTAATCAGGTGGGGGATAATTTTAAGCAGCAGGCGACTTCACCATGTTTTTGTCTCCAGGAGGGAGTTCTCTGAGCTGCTGGAGAAGTTCGGCTCCCAGAGCAATACGGGCTCGGCGCGGAGCTCGCCGGTCCTGCACGGCGGCAGTGAGTAACTCAGCGTGTCTTTGGGGGCAACCAAAGGGAGAGTTTCCTTTGGCCCACTGTGACTCTAAGGAGTTGGGATTGGATTTGTCAAGGTGTGTGGGTGGAGGTTTGAAGGAAGCTCATCCTTATTCCAAGCCCAGGTTCAAAGCAGCATGGCCAGCATAGGGCAAGCACGAAGTGAGACAATGAGCCACCACCTCAGGGTGAACAAGGGAGACTTGAGTTGGGGTTGTAACTAGTCCCCAGATCCCCAGACTCTGCTTAACTGGTGTGCTGGGCAGGTGACTCCATCAGTACCCCTTTCTGAAGGTGCAGATTTAGCTTTCTGCTCTGGATTTTGAAGCAACTCGGCAATAATTCATTCAACAATCATTATTTTTCGTTTGCAAATGGGAAATGTTCAATGAGGTGCAACAAGGTTGACCTAAGTGAGGTGCCAGCACACAAACCCCTGAGTGCATGGGCAAGAAAGCTGTCCCTCCAGCTTGGCATCCCACCAGATGGCTGCCAACCCTTCCCCTATGGCAGGGGTTTGTAGGGCTGGCAGAGGGGTGACAATCCCATGCTGGAATTGTCCCGAGGAGGCTGAAGGTCTCCTCTCCATGAGCTATGCCCTGATGTCTTTAACTAACATGTGATTTTCCTCCAAAAGCTGGGAGTGCATTGTCAGCTGTCAGTGGCGGAGCAGGGGAGGAGGGTGATGCTGGGTTTGTGTGCCCTGGACTGACTGTGCCTCTGCTCTTCAGGTCGGTACCTGGAAAGCACGTCGTCGGGCTCGTCCTCGCGCTCGCAGAGCCCGCTGCTGCTGAGCCCGGCCAACTCCCACGGCCCCTTCATCGGCAACCCGGCGCACGCCCCTCACGCACAGTACGTACAGGGCGGGCTGGCCCCACACAGCTGGCCCCTGCTGGGCCATGGAGTTGTCACTGGGTGCCTAACACTGTCGCAGATCCGGGAAATAATTCCAGTGCTTGGAGAAGGGCTTTGTTCATCCTTATGTCCTCTCTACTTTTCTATCACCCAGTGGTGGGAGACCACAGCATCTTCCAGATGTCATAGTGGCGTCTTGGCTTTTCCTGGGAAGTTTGTGTCCAAGAGGTGAAAAGCTTCCCAGCTGAGGCAGTCAGTGGTTAACTGTGCAACAGCTCCCCTTCCTCCCCTCCAAATCCCAGGGAGAGGCTGTGGTTTGCAGCCAGCTGAGAGGACCCTGCACATCACCTGTACAAACCATGGCATGAGCAGTGTGTTCCTGCAAGACTAGGTGTTTTCAGGAGGTGTTTTGGGATCTTGTGCCCTATTGCCCTGCTTCTGGCACGTTGACCCCGTGCACCAAGAGCACAAGCTCCTCTCCATGCAAACATTGCTGACGCCCTTTACTTTGGGGTCAACAGCAGCTGCCAACAGTCACCGCATCCTTTGGTCTCCAGAGCATCTCCTGGAGCTTGTGTTTTCATGTGGTCATCTGTCCTTTCACATTCCACACGTCAGAGTTTTGGACAGGGAGAGCTTGTTTTTCTGCAGTCTCGTCTCTAGGGCACTTGGGGTTGTCCTTCTCAGGAGGGACAGCTCGGAGGGTGTTCCCAGTCAGGGAATGGGGACCCTTTTTTGTCCCCAGGGCTTGCAGCTTCCTTCCTTTTGCAGCATAAACAAGCCAAGTCGCTGGTGAAGAGAATCAGCCCTCATTGCAGAACCAGTAAATCCTCTTTCTAAATACCAGCTTATTAGGGATTTGCAGAGGACAAATATTTGGCACCAGAGGTTTAAGCTGCTTGCATGGAGTAAGAGACCCATGCAGAGGAGAGACCAGATCATCTCCTTGGCAGTTGGTTTGGACAAACCATCCTTGGTGTGTTAACGCTCTCCAGACTGAGATAGAGAATCCCAGAATGGTTTGGTTTGGAAGAGCCCTTCAGAATCATCTCGTTCCAACCCAGGTGCAATGGGCAGGGAAATGGGAATGTAGGCTGGAGGGGGCCTGGTTTGGTGGCCTCCTCACTCAGCACTGCCATGCTCTGCCATGTTCTGCTTGTCCCCAGGCCAGTGCCACGCCCCACTGGTCTTCTCCTGGAATCACAGACCACTGATTGCAGCTGAGTGTTGGTGCTCAACTGAGAGATGTCATTTGGACCATGGGTCTTTTCATGCATATGACTGCCATCCCTTCTGCTCAGGTTGTCCCCAGACTGTGACCTCTCATTGCGATGTCACCTGAGGCCCTGCCACCCCACTGAGCAACAGGACTCAGATCCATTTCAGAGTCACCACAGACAGCAACTGATATTTTGATTTGAACTGAGGTCTTACCACTGTATTTCATGACATCATTTTCCTAAAATCATTCACGTTAAAGCAATGTTTTTTCATAAGATTAAGCCACATGCACCCCCTTCACCGACGGGTCTGACCACCAGGGGTGGCAACACGGGGAGCACGGGGTGGTGACACACTGGTGTCATTGTGGGGCATGGGATGCACAGCTGTCACTGCATCTTCAGTTGTGAGACAACACAGGGAGGACCAGAAAATGCAGATTGTCTGGGGAGTAGCTGCTATGGGAATAAATGGAAAAGATGAAAAGCCAGCTGTACCATCCTATTTGAAGAAAAAGGTTTGCTGGCCCTTAGAGTGCATCAAATGCTTCCCCAAACCCTCCCTGTTGTAGCGCTGCCCACCAGCCTGTGAGAGGTCAGTGAAGCCTCTGCTCCCACAAACTCTTCTTGTGACAGAGCCACCTGCTGTGGCCGGGTCTTGGTGGCCTGTTGGGTCCTGTCTAGTCACTGCTGGAGGGAAAGGTCCACCCTGGTTGCGGCTCCATTTGCATCCTTCACTGGAAGAGCCCCTGCCACAGCAGCACTCACAGTGTGGTGGGTGTTGCTGCAAAGGATGCCCCTTTCTTAGGGCATCTTGCAAGATTTTGAGGCCAAGCCTCAGTTCGGGCACAGTCAGCTGTGAAGCTTCACTCTGATGTTTGCTAAGAGGTGCTTAGTAGTCGACCAATTTGTAAATTGCTGTCTGGTGATTTAGCAGGATCTGAGCAAAAAGTATGGCTGAGAAAACCAGGAATGCCAAATATATTCTGGTTAAACATTTAGTTTCTGCTCTATTTTCTAAACAAAACTGAGACCCTGAGACGAGCTCAGTTGGTCAGAGCATGGTGCCAATAACATCACGGTCGTGGGTTTGATCCCTGTATGGGCTGTTCACTTAAGAGTTGGACTTGATGATCCGTGTGGGTCCCTTCCAGCTCAGACTATTCTGTGATTCTGTATTTCATGGTATTTGGGATTATGTGGGCCAGTCACTTTGATAACACCGAACAGTGTCTGCCAAGGAGCAGGAGCCCTCACGTCCTCTCTCCAAGGCTGGGTGGAAGAAAGGATGCAGAGAAAAAGCTGGGAGAAGGTAAAAGGATCATGTACAGAAAGAAATCCAGGCAGAGTTTGTTCAGTGATGTGGGAAAATAACCCAGATCACCCCGAGTCACCTGTTGATGTCTCTCCCTTGCAGCTACTCCATCGACTCAGGAATCCAGAGCATTTCTATAGCAAACTCCACCGGCTTAGGGCTGAGCATCAGTGGTGGATCTAACAGGCCTGATGGGCCCATGATTTATGTCCAGGAGCTTCTGCCAGATGGTGACTGTTACAAGGTAAGTGGCACGGAGACCCTCGGTGGCTGTGCCAGGGGGACCTCTCCTGGAGGCTGGGGCTGTTCTGAAGCAGCTTTTCTAAGAGTAGATGGATAATGCAGTGCACAGATTAATGGGGATTTGTGTTGCAGGAGAAGGCTTTGGGCAGAGACATTCCTTCCAATGCTCTGTCTTTCTCCCTGTTTGTTTAGGATGGTCGGCTCCGACCTGGTGACCAACTAATTGCCATCAATAGGGATTCTTTGGTGGGCAGCACACATGAAGAGGCCAGAAAAATAATTGAAAAAGCCAAATTCAGGTAGGCATAGAACATAATTCCTGTTGTCATCATCAGGGTGCTGTTGAGTCTTAGGCAGAAACCCTTCATGTCATACCCGTATTTGGTTTCAAGAGCATCATTAGTCTTAATGGTCCTGATAGGTGGTCACAAAAGGAAATCTTGGAGGCATGGGTCATCCTGAATTGTAATCCAGACCTTCCCCATGTCCTGGACCTCGTGAATATCTCTTATCACTGCTCAGCAGAGTTCTGCAGCAGAACTGAAGTTCAAAGAAGCAGGAAAAAGGAGGCTCAGGAGAGACCTTCTCGATCCAAGGAGGGGAGAGCCAGGGCGGATTGGTCTCTCCTGCCAAATAGGCAGTGACAGGACATGAGGAAGAAGCCTCAAGTTGTGCCAGGGGAGGTTTAGATTGGATACCAGGAAAAATTTCTTCATGGAAAGGGTTGTAAAGCCCTGGCACAAGCTGCCCAGGGCAGGGGTGGAACCACTGTCCCTGAAGGTGTTCACACAACATGTATATGTGGCAGCTGGGGACATGGTTAGTGTGGCCTTGGCTGGATTACTGTTTGGACTCGATGACATTAGAGGTCTTTTCCAACCTTAACAATTCCATGGTTCTGTGATTCTATGGAACACAGCTGGCGGAGATCCAGCTTCACTGGCACTGGCTACACGGGCTTAAGTGAAATTATCCTGGGGACAGAACCAGCAGCATGGAAATTCTGCAAATTTGTGCCTTTTGTTTTGTTAATAAGATGTTCTGTATTTGCTACTGGTTTAAGACACGAGGGAAGCACAGAAGTGGCCTTTATTCCTGGAAGGGGACGGTTACATCCCGGAGTGTCCGTGCACAACAACGTCCCATCCCCGCCTCCGAAGGCTGTGGGAAACGGCCTGAGCTCCTGCAGGCTGAAGGTCCACGTGAGGTCCCCAGAGGTAGGTTGAAGTTCATATCTCACAGCACAGATCCTGTGATCTTTCTTTGATCAGAAAACTCTCCTTTAGGAATCCTCTGGCAAGAATTCTGGACAGTGGAAAGTCTGTAATACTGATCTGTGTTTTACAGGCAGGTATTTTAAATCTGAAATTGTTTCTTCTCTCTTAAATTTGAGACAGAGAAGGATCTGTGGAGATAACGAGAGGAGTTTCATCTCCAGGGCCTGCATTCAGACCTGTTTCAGGACTCTCAGGTTTTAAAAAGCAAAATCCTTCTGTAGATACCTGCATCTCATTCCACTGCAGTCGTAGAGCTGGAAGGGATCTCTGGAGTCAGTTTGATCTAGTCTCCTACCCAAAGGCAGGAGCAACCCTTTATTCTTACAGCCCTCTGATGAAGATAAATCCAGAGCGTTCCTACGCAGCCCATTTCTGCCCCAGACTGCTCTAAGGATAAGCCAGGCTCATTCTTCCTGTGAGGCCAAGCTCCACATTGTGTTTGCAGAGACAAGTGCTCCAGCAGTGTGTGGTTGGACAGGGTTCATCCACACAATCCTCATGATCCTTTAGGTCTGTATCTGGATTCTCTGCACTTGTCTCTCCTCGCCTGGACTGGTGCCATGCTGGGTGTACCCTCTGCCCTCTCCCACACAAATTTCCTTTAGAAGTTCCTTTCCCTCCTCTGTGTTTGGCTGTGAGCAAAATAAGAAAAGCCCTCTAAAGAAAAAAGTTTAAAATTCCAGGACCAAACTCCTTAATCTCCTGTTTTCCAGCCATCTAGAATTTTTTCTACCCACAGACATAAGTGGCAACTATACATCTTCTTTGAAAAGTCTGATTTAATTTCATTTTATTGTCGCCCTGATAAACCTGAGACATGATTCATACTCACAAGTACAGTGTGAATGCAAAAGCAGGCAAACACTGAGGAAAGAGTGTTTTCTCAGACAAAAGAAAGAGGCCAGCTGGATGTTCCTTTTGTACAAGACCATTCACAAAATATCTTTTTCCAGCCCTGTGGAGACACAGACTTGCACCAGTGTCATCTACGTGTTGCTTTGGGGTGCACCAGGCTGGAAAGAGCTTAGGAAAGGCAGCAGCAGCCCCTAGAGCTGGAGCTGAGTGGTGTGCTTGGATCCCTTACCCACAGCTCTCAGTCACAGTTACATTAAGGACAGACTCCTCTGTGTGTGACCAGAGCTCTTGGGATGGCTCAGGAATGTGCCTGTGCCAGGTGCTTCCAGAGAAACCCCTGGAGTCTCTTTGGCACATGTGCACGTGTGGTGCCTTCATGGGCAGCTGGTGAGCTCTCTCTTGAACACCTCTGTCTTCTGCTCTCTATTTACACCAGCAGATTCTCCTTAGTGACTGTCTCTGCTATTTTGTCTTGTTTTTCCAGAATAGACGTGAAAATCCTTTTCCTGTGCCTTCTTTGTCACCGGACATTTGCCCACCAGAGCTCACGGTCTCAGGTAAGAGTCCTGCTCAGCTGTGCTCCTTGTGTGGGTGACAAACAGTTGTGGCTCCTCACAGCTGAAGATAATGAAATCATAAAATCACAGTCACACAATGGTGTGGGTTGAAATGGACTTTAAAGACCATCTCATTTCACCCCCTGCCATGGGCAGGAACACCTTCCACCAGCCCAGGTTGCTCCAAGCCCCATCCCAACCTGGCCTCGGACACTTCCAGGGATGGGGCAGCCACAGCTTCTCTGGGCAGCCTGTGCCAGGGCCTGCCCACCCTCACAGCCAAGAATTCCTTCCCAATGTCCCATCTAACCCTGCCCTCTGGCAGCCAATCACCCTTGTCTATCATTACATTTTTTTAAATCAATGTTTATACTGCTGTAGTGGAATTTAATGGGGTGATAACAAGACTTAGCCTGCTCAGAGAGAGGGGAGGCAGTAGCTTGGCTTACTCAATGAGTAGTAACTATGTCCATGTTTGCCCACAGCAGCAAAACTCTTTACTGAGGCATTTGAGGACTGAGGTAACCACAGGACACAAATTCTTCCCCTCTCAGCCTGTGGTTCATTTGCAGCAGTGCCTTTGCCCGTGTCAGCTGTTCAGCAGGTCTCATCACAGGCCACATTCCCTCTGATGGGAATGGGGTCTCTGGGAGGAGAGGGATAACACCGAGCAGTTAATGGCAGTGGTGACGGACACAGCAACCCTGACGGGCAGCAAGGATGCCCTCAGTTGGCCAAACCGGGAAATGGCTTTGAGATGTGACTAAATCAGATTTCTCTCCACATCCAAAAAGCTTCACTTTTTGCTTATTTTCCATGCTGTGCTTTATCTCTCTGCTCTGAGTCTCCTGAGCTCCCACTTTTTGTGGAGAGACCTTCTCTGTTCACCCAACAGGGTGGCAGCAATGGAGGGTGAACTCAAGTCACCCTGCAACTTCCCAGATCTCTTAGAAATGGCAGGAAACCTCAGCCACTGCCATGACCCAGAGCCCAGGGAGATGATCTGCACCAGATACCCCATCTCTGTCCCTGTAACATTGAGGTCAGCCCAGCCGTGAGGAAAAGATGGGCTTTCTCAGTGAGTCCCCACTAAGTGCTGCTCATCCTTGTTGCAGCTCCAAATCCAACAGCCCTTCCTTCCCCATGCTCTGCTGAGGGACTGGCTCTGCGTGCAAATCCCTGTGCCTTGTTGAAATTCCTGTCTGGAAGGCCAAGAGCAAGCACTGGTGTAAATCCTGTTTAGTCCATACCTGGGATCAGTGGGAGATGGAGCAGCCGGTGTTGGGCTGGGTGTGTGCCAGCTCTGCCCCCAGGGGTGCCCAGCCCACCCTGGGCAAGCCCAGCAGGTTCCAGCTCTGCCTTCCATGCTCCTCTGGAGAGGCCCTGGGACAGGGATTTGCTCTGTCCTCCCTGCCCCGAGTGTCCTGCAGGTGTCAGGTGGGTTCTCCGGTGGCCACCATGGAGAGCCAGCACTCCCGAGGATGGGAACAGAGCAATCCAGCAATAGCAGTGACCTAATGGCTGCCTGACTTGGCTGGGGGACTTTATCACACCAGGCTTTTGCTGTGAAATGCTGGGGAGGCTTTGTGCCAGCGTGGTCACCCATGAAAACGGACAAGGGGCTTTGAAAGAGCAGCAGCCACGCCTGGAGCCTGGGCCAGTGCCTGCCTGTCTCTGGGTGCCTGGTGGATGCCCTGGATGTCTCCATGGCCAGAGCTGACAGCAAAGCCACCTGGAGCTAATCCTGATTAGCTGAGCCTGGAGGGGTGATGGCTCTGCCCTTGAACTTGGAGAGTGAAGTTTTGGTGGCCAGTCCAACAAACCCACTTGTTACCTCTTGCTGCTCGCAGCTCTGGCAGAGCAGATGGAGACCTGGATTAGAAGGATTACACCTGGGCAGCACCTCTGCTGCTCCTTGCTGCCTTCTGCTTTCACTAGGCCCTGCCTTGATGGCCGGGAGGGTGTGGGGAGAAGTGCTCCAGAGATGCCAGAGGAGTGGAATTACTGGGCAAAGCGAGGCTTCCCACGGTGTCAGGCAGCTCCCGGGCAGGCAAAAGGAATTGTTTCCTGGGCAAATCCTGTGCCACTGGCACAAGAAGGAATTTTGTCAGCTGGGCTGATGGTTTGAGGGTGGACAGGAGCAGGCACAGCAATCCTGCACCTTTCAGAAGTCTGGCTGGGATGTTCCCAAGCAGGCAATGCCTTCTGCAGCCCTTTTGCCAGAGAATATCCTGGTTCCTTACAGACAAGGGTTAATCATAATGGAAAAGGTGGGGTTCCCTCCAGGGGTGGAGGGGCAGGAGTTCGCTGTGCTCCTGTTCAGCCATGCATCAGTGCTGGCAATGCTGAGCCAGCTGTTTCCAGCTGGATCTTCCATCTCATGACAGCTTTTCACCAGCACAGCAGCTGCTCTTTCTGGCCTCTTCTTCTGTGGCCACCTCACTGTGCATGTGGCTCCTTCTACCCAAAAAGCCCTGCCTGCCCAACTGAGGGAAAAAGGATTCAAGGATTTTTACAGTCTTGGAGAGGGAAAAGTCTCACAGCGGTGCTTTTCCACACTGCTTTTAACCTGTCCATTCCCATGGGTGTCATGAATTGTTTCAGTTTTGCTTAATCAATTAGAGCTGATGAGAACCAGGCAGATTTTGTTTAATTCTTTTTTTTTCACAGCTCACCATAACTGCAGGGCCCAAGACTCCACAAAACTCTGAGACTGGAAATTTCCAAAGTGCTATTTTTGCAATCCTAATTCCTTGGATGAAACATCCCATTTTAAACCATGCAGAAGCCCAGTTTCAGATGGGTTTGCCCCAGTATCCAATCTTTCCAAGAGTGGCCTAGTTCAGCCTTCCAGAACCAGATTTAATAAGTCCTGGACTTTGATTTTTGTCCTGCTGCACAAACATTGTATTTCACATAATTAGAGTTCTAAGTTTGCTTTGCAGACACCTCTTTCCTCTACCCAAATGCTCTCACATGAACATTTATTTTTGATTTTCCAGCTCCTGCTTCAACATCAAACCACAAAGCAACTTTAGGCACCAAACCAAAAGTAGCACTGGATCCCCATATCCGGCTCAAGGATGGGAAACTGGAGCTGGTGAGTGGAAAGGGTCCCTCTCCCCAAAGCAAGGCCTCCTCCTTGGGAGCTGTGCAGGCAACAGTCCTCTCTTCAGCAGAGTGCTCTGGTGGTTGGGTCCAGCCTCTGAAAGTAAAAAGGGAGAAGAAGAAGTAGTGAAACATCCTGACTGTCCAAAGAAGCATTTAAACACCCCTTGGTTCATCCTTTCTATTTCTCAGTTCTCTGGGGGGCTCCAGAAGTCTTCTCCAGGCATTTGCACCTCTCTTGGACTACAAATATTTGGTGCTGCTGTCACTGCTGGGGTGACCTCGGGCAGTTTCAGTTTTGGGTGTGGGTGAGGAGAGGCTGATATAGGAGGTATGTCACCAAGGATCCAGCCAGAACTGCTGATTCTTTCAGCGTTTTATGGAAAACCTATTCCTTGGGCTGCCCATTTGCTCACCAGGACCCCGATGATGGGCAGGGTGCCCTGGGGGACCATGTCCTGCTCTGGCTTTAGGGTGCATGTCCCCCCTGAGTTCTGCTGACGTTGGGGAGGGTGGGAACAGAGCCCCTTGTGCAGGGCCAGGGGACACCACGGTGGCCCCGATGTGACGAACATCTGCTGCCACCCGACGGCAGCTGAGGGCTCACCCTTGGCTGCTCTCGCCGCCCGGAGGGCAGCGTGCCAGCAGGAGCTGTTCTCCTAAGCCTGCCTAATTCTCCTAAAGCCGCATTTAGGACTGCATTTTGCAGCGGCCTCTGCTCATCATGGGTGCAAAGCAGCTCCTCTGAGTGGGAGGAGTGGGGCATTGGGCTTCCCCTTTTAAAAGGCTGTGTTACACACGGGCAGCTTCAGCAGTGACAGGGTCGGGGTGTGACACCAACAGGCACAACCTGAGGTGGTTTTGGAGTGGCCAACCTCCCCAGCATCCCAAAGTCTGGGAGCCTGCAGCACTGCACACAGAGCAGCAGGAGGTGGGATTTGAATGGGCGAGCAGACGGGTCGCAGGGACTTGCTGGTGATGGAAATGTGAGCAAGGATTCACCTCAGGCCCCTTCCCAGGGGACCTGGTGGGAGGTGCTGGGAGCAGGAGCTCTGTGTTCAGCCTGGAACAGGCGAGTGTTTCACTCAGGCTCTTTCCCAGGGTCTGCTGAGCTCCACTTTGTCCCACAAAAGCCTTTAGTTGTTGCCACAAGCAGCGAAATGGGACTTGCACAGGTTTGTCTGCTCTGTGTGGTGCCCTGGGGTTGAACTGATAAATATCAGTAGAAGTCAGGGCATCAGGAGTAGTGAGAGAGCAAAAGATGAAGTGGAGAAGCAAAATGTTTGAATGTCTTCTCTCACCATGGGAAATACTCTGAGAACAGCTTGTATCTTCTCGGTCCCGAGGACAATTCCTGGGCAGTAAGTGAAAGAGGAGAGGCTGAGCTCTTGCCAGCTGAGCCTTGCTAAAACTCCACTGGCTGTGGATAAAGGTCCTGACAGCTCATCAGAGCTGCAAATCTGACGGCAGTCTGTATAAAATGTTTTTGAAGGAATGTGAGCATGTCCTTGTCTTCAGGAACAGAGATTTCTGTACACCTGTAGGAAAGGTGACACCAAAAACAGAGCCCAGGTCTGCTCTTTTGGAGATGCTTCCTGGAGAGCCACTGCCAGGAGAAACACAGCACCAAGTGTCTTCCCAGTGCTTATGCCAAAGAGTTGCTTTTCCAGTATTTTCCTTTTAAAAGGCTCCTTGCTTCTGCTCAAGGTTCTGCAGTATCTTGGTCTGGATGTGACTGAGGAGAAGAAGAGGCAGCTGCGGCAGAGCCTGACCACGGACTCGCAGGGGACGGTGGCCTATGGAGGTGAGTGGGAGCTTGGCTGGTCTGGGGCAGCTTCACTGGCAGATCAGAAAGACAAGAGGGATCTTCCGAGAGGTGGCAGGTGAGACCCTGCCTGGGCATTGATGGAGTATCAAAAGAGTTAAGAAAAGTCACAAAAACAAAAGAAGGCATTTGGTAGAATCAGAGAATAGTTTGGGTTGGAGGGGCATTAAGGCCCATCCAGTCCCACCTCCTGCCATGGACTGGGGACACCTTCCACTATCCTGGGTTGCTCCAAGCCCCATCCAGCCTGGCCTGGGACATTCCAGGGCTGGGACAGCCACAGCTTCTCTGGGCAAACTGTACCAGGGCCTGCCCACCCTCACAGGGAGGAATTGCTTCCTAATATCTAATCCAAACGTACTCTCAGGTTAAAGCCATTCCCCTTGCACTGTCCTATGTAAAATCAGAATAAAAGAAAGTTGATGTAAAGGCTCACTTTCTCACTTTCTTAAAATCCCAGCTTTCCAGGCAGGAGCTGGCCAGAGGACACAAAGAAAATAAAAGCCAGCTCTTCTTTCTGTGACCTGCCAGAGCATGTCTGACCCACAGGGTCTGGCTCCCCAGAAGGCTTTTAGCAAAAATCCAAAGCCACAAGCAGTGTTCCCACCAGACACAACAGACATGAGGCATCTTGTCCAAGTTTTTGTGCAGAGTGGGGAGGAGGACACAGAACCACGTGAGGACTGTGCAAACCTCGTGAGGTTTAACAAAGCCAAATGCAAGATCCTGCACCAGGGTCAGGGCAGTGCCAAGCACAAATCCAAGCAGGGCACAGAAGGGATCGAGAGCAGCCCTGGGAGAAGGGCCTGGGGGTGCTGGTGGGTGAGAGGCTGGACATGCCCTGGCCGTGTGTGCTGGCACCCAGAAACCCCCCATGCCCTGGGCTGGTCCCACAGCGTGGGCAGCAGGGGAGAGGGGGATTGTGCCCCACTGCCCCCTCAGGTGAGACCCCACCTGCAGAGCTGCCCCCAGCTCTGCGGGGATCTTAGAGTCCCTTCCAGTGCCTAAAGAGACTCCGGGAGAGCTGAGAGGGACTTGGGACAAGGGATGGAGGAACAGGACAAGGCGGAACGTCTTCCCACTGCGAGAGGGCAGGAATAGATGGGATATTGGGAGAAATCCTTCCCTGTGAGGATGGGGAGGCCCTGGCACAGGTTGCCCAGAGAAGCTGTGGCTGCCCCATCCCTGGCAGTGTCCAAGGCCAGGTTGGACAGGGCTTGGAGCAACCTGGGCTAGTGGAAGGTGTCCCTGCCCGTGGCAGGGACATGAATGGGATGGGCTTTAAGGTCCCTTCCAACCCCAGCCATTCTGTGATTCTGTGGCTGGAGACTCTGGGTCCCAGGTGCCACCTCCCTGATCGCTCCCATCTGTCCCACACAATCCCTCTCATCATGTTTTCTTTCATGTCTAAAAGTAAAAGGAGTCTGGATTTTCAGACTTGTCAATTTAACACCTTTTCTAAGGGCTGAACTCACCAAGTTGTCTTTTTGTTTATATCAGCAACATGAGAAATAATAAAGATTGTCAACAACTCATTTAGTCTTGATGAGATTGCTGAGGAACCCAGAAGTGTTAGATAAGATTGTTTGGCATCTCCAAACCCACTCTGCTTGGCAATCAGTGATGCCCCAAAATTGGTGGCATTTTCTCCTAACACAAAACACTTTTCTCTTTGAGCCTGCTTGTTTCTCACAGATGTTCTCCAAGCACTCAGGGATCTGATGCAGGAGGAGCTGGATGAGGCTGGTCTGGATTCCAACTCCATGCTCTTCACACAGCACGAAGTGGCCAATTTGCTGGATACGTCGGCTTTTCACTCCCCGGTCAGTCAGTCCAAAGCTCTCTACATGGAACCTTCTTTGTGAAATCCATGGAATTCTGAGACGGGAACAGCTAAATTACCATTTTCTGGTTGTCCTGGAGTTATAAAGAGAAGGCAGAACTATTTGTTAATCATTTTGATTGTAGGAAATTCTATAAAAGACCTCAAACTACTCATTTTTTAATGAAGAAACAAAAATATCTATGGGATAATATGAGGAAACAGCCTGGCAGTAATGCAGAAGGAAAAATAGCCATAATTAATCAATATTAACTAATTTCATTTGGTTCACAAAATGAAAATTCACTGTACCTCTTCTATTCCAGCAACGACAGCGATCAGGGAGTGAAATTCTGTGGGGAAAACCCCCCTCATCCTGGAGCTGAATTATTTAATGTGCATTTTGATCTGCTGCATAAAAACACTGAGTCCTTTTTGAAGCGGTTTCGATGTGTGATGAGTCTGTCCCTCTCCTTGCAGACCTTCAGCTCTCTCAACTGCAATGGCAGCGAGGACGTGGAGCAGCTGCAGCTGGAGATGACGGACCTGCGGCATGAAGTGCGAAGGCTAAAGGTGGAGCAGCTTTCTTGGCTGGGACCTTCTGCTGTGGTTGTCCACGGGGGTAATGGTGTGGCCTGTCCCTCTCGAGAAGTGACCAGTTTGCGTTCTGTGCATTCCTCCTCACACTCCGCTCTCCTTAATTGCCTCTTTCTCGCTCTCGACTTCAAACAGAAACTTATTTGTACCCGAAGTCTGCAGTCCCTTCTTAGCAGTGAGTTAATAGATTTTAAAAGTACCAAAGAGTGTCTCACAAATCGTTCAAGTCCATGATAAACAGAAGCACCCTCTGTCCTCCCACCCTCCCTTGGCTGCAGATCTGGAGCTGTCGGCACCACGGTTGTGTCCAAGGGGATTTCTGCAGTCACAGCCCACAAAAGCTCTCCCTGTGGCGGGGCAGAGAGCACAGAACTCTCTCTGTAAAATATTCTGGTGGGAGGGGGCTACATGACCAGGGCACTGTCTACAGAATGTCCTGTCACTTGTTGCTTCTGACCTGGTGAAAATATTTTCCATAGTCTCTCCTGAAAGAGGTGGAGAACAGCAAGAAGTCGATGGAAGATGAGCTTCAGAGGCTGAACCAGGTTAGTGAAGGGGTTTCTGGGGTCCTTGGGGTGGGTTTGGTGGTTGGCAGCTGAGGAGGACATGGTGAGTTCACCAGAGCTTCTGCCTGCTTCCAGAAAGCTCTGGGGTTCCTCTCTGAGAACCGGACGCTGCACAACAAGCTGCAGATGGCCGAGGTGGTGCAGAGACAGGCCCACAGTGCCGAGCAGGACTACGAGGAAGTGATCCATTTGCTGGAGGCTGAAATTGCAGAACTGAAGATGCAGCTGGCAGGGAAGAAAGCAAAGCACGTCTCTGAAATAGAGGTAATGCAACCTCTCAGTCTGGAAAAACCCCACAACTTTACAGACCTTCCTGTGGGTTCAGAGAGTCATGGACTGGTTTGGGTTGAAGGGGCAGTAAAGACCATCTCATTCTACACCTTCCACCAGGCCAGGTTGCTCAGACCCCCCATTCACTCTGGCCGTGGACACTTCCAGGGATGGGGCAGCCCCCACTAAGGTTCCTCTCCTCCTTTTTATACAGGGGAAAATGAAATAGCACACAGATCATTTGCTGTGTGTGACCCCAAGGCCAACGTGGTCTCTGGGTCCGTGTTGCGATTTGCATCATTTCCATTGTCCCTTCCCAAAGGACTTTTGTCTGTAACAAATACCACAAATTGCTGCTTCCAAAAGCCAGGGCTGGAGCATCACCACCACCCTTCTCTTCCTCCTGTGTCCCTGTGCCAGGAGGACATCTTGGAGTTGAAGAGGCAGCTGGCCCTGGCCGATGGCCAGTTACGGAAATCCGAAGTCTCACGGAAGCGCCTGGAGATCTGCAACAGGAAACTGCTCCTGTTTGTGCAGGTGAGGTGTGGAACCACCCCGGAGCTGTGCCATCACACAGCCCTCTTCCCTTAACGGGGACTTTGCAAGTCCAATGAACTTCCTACTCCATAAGCAAGAGGGTTTTACTTTTTCCTATCTCCCCCTAAAAAGGCACTGTCTGTTGGGGAGGAGGAACTAGGGATGAACTCACATATTCTCCTGCCCCTAAGAGCGATGCCAGCTCTGTGGGGCAGGTTTTGCTGGTGGCTCTGCTCCCTCTGGCTCACCAGTCCCACCGGGATGTTCTGGTTGAGGCTGTTCTGGCAGCTCTGCTGTTGAAATCATCCCTGCGAACCTTCCCTTACTAGAGCTGCTCGTTGCTTCTCTACAGACTCGAAGAGTGGTTTTGCTCTTCCAGTGCTTTTTTTCCCTTCAGATATCCTGCAAAATCTCACTCATAATTGGTTTAGTCTTTTAATTGGCTGTTCTTCCACTTCACTCTCTGTATTGAGAATACCAGTGTGTGTAATCAGGAAACTGGCCAGTATGGGAAGCACTAATACTCAGTGTATCTGCTATGGTTTCTAGTGGCCTGTCCCAAGAGCTCTGGAAGTCAAGAGGAAAGAGTGGAGCAAAAGGAAATGTAGAAGCTCTGTCCTCTGCTCCAGAAAAGGCAGAATTAAAATGCCTTCAGCTCTGCAACGCTATGTGCTGGAGCCTGTGCAGTTTGGGGTCAGACTTTGGAAATGGATTTAACTTGACCCCAGGGTCAGACATCACAGGATTTTGAGCACTGGAGCAAAGTATCTTCCTTTTTTATCCACCCCTCAGTGGTGTCTGAGAAGTCATGACCCGTGTATGTAATCAGAGCTCACATGTGCAGGTACAGCCCAGAATGCAGGCATTGCTGGCAGCAGTGATCAAGGCTCACCGAAATGTAGCCTGCAAAAGTGTTCTTTGGGAGAGGGTTTTTGTGTTGCATTTCATGTATTTTAGCACTGGCATTAAAATGCAGAATTCAGATGTGTCTGTGCATTTGCATAGGCTGCAAATGTTGCCTGAGCTGCAAAAGGCCTTGAGATATTCCCTTCAAGGGCACTGAATAAGCAGAAGCTGATTACTGTCATATTAAATCTGATCATCAGGAAAAACCCATGGGGTTTGTTCTCAGGAATTATTCATTCCTACAAGTTTGAAATAGTTTTTTCTTTTTTGTTTTTTTGGTTTTTTTTTGTTTTTTTTTTGTTTTGTTTTCTTTTCTTTCTTTTTTGTTGCATGGCAGAACGTTCACAAGGTCCTGAGCACACCCAGTCATTTACCAGATGAGAAAAGGTAGGAGATGGCTTCTGGGAATGGTGAACAGCAACATGAAATGTCCTTTTATGACCTTTCTCAGGGGAAGGTGCTTCACATAAAACTTACCCAGGGTTTCTAAACACATTTTGTTGCTTTGGAAGTGAAACCGTGGGAGAAAGATAATCTGGAGGCTGCTGGTGGGTTGGTGCTGGGTGGGGGTTGGCCTTTCTTCAGGCTTTTTTGGGGAGTGAGTTTCTGAAACACTGCTCTGGTTCAGTTGCTCTGTTAGCAGAGACCTTAAGCAGGTTGTTTCAGAATTTTGACCTACCTGCTCTCCCAAACATAAACTAGGCTTTGGCTGCAGCACCACGTCCTTTTTCTCAGCAGTTACAGTAGATGGGTGTAAGCAAAGAGCTCACTTGGCTTTCAGCTGCATGAACAGCTGCAGAAATAGAGCTTGGGCTTCTGGACTCCCCCCCAACCTGAACCTGTGTCCTGTCACATGGGAATAAAGCTATCACAAGTCTCTGTGTGTTTTTAACTGATTAAATCTGTCCCATTGATAATGACCAGTCCCTTAAAAACCCCCCAGCTTTTAAGAAGGATGGAAACCAATTTTTAAGTTTCCAGGCTCATTCCTTCTAATGTAATGAGGGGAAAATGCTTTTGAGAAATTCTGAAGAATACTTTGACATCTGTAACAAAACATTGCAAGTATGTCCAACAGAGAGTCTCCCATGCTGCTGAGGGGTTGACATGCAATCCCCCTGCACACACAGAATTTATGTAGCACATCCTGCACGAGAGGCTGGCCAGGATTTTCAATGACCATTCCATGTCCGAAGTATTGATGGCACTTTCCATATTTATAAGCGTCGACAATGCAACAGAAGAGGATAAAACAGATGCAGTCTCAGACACATCTCTTCCATCTTCAGATCTTGTTGACCTCTTGCTATCAGAAGCTAAAGAACTGTTAGCACCAATCCTCCCCAGCAAGGACGGTAAGCACTAAGTTCACTGGAGAAACCCTAATCCAGTAGGTCCCAGGGATGTCTGTCAGTGCCAGGGACAGTTTCCACCACCTTCCATAGCTTTTGCCATACCGGTCAAGCCTCCCATATGTGTACCTGATTCTCTCATGCAAACAGAGATGGAATTGCCCTCTCTGTATCCATGGGACTCATCTTGGTATCTGATATACAGACTTGCAGGATGAGGAGTAAAGGGTGCCACTTGTGCTCAAGCCCACAGGAAAGGCATTTATCCAGGGAAAAAAAACCTTCCAGGTAGGAGAGTGATTTCACAGAATCACAGACACGCTGGGTTAAAGGGACTGCTGGAGATCAGGAGTCAGATCCTCTGCTCCAGGTAGGACCATCCCAGTAGGGTCTGCAGTGGGTTTAGCCAGCTTTAGTTCAGCCTCCCAGGGTGGAGATCCCCAACCTTCCTGGATGATGTGTTTCCTCACTGAGGAAGGTTTTCCCAGCACTCAGCCTGAACTACCCCAGGGCAGGATGTGGCACTGCCCCCAGTTACAGTGTCTGCTCTGCCCAGAACAGCTTGGCTCCAACATCCTTCTCCCTTCCCCTGCAGCAGCAGTGAGGTGGCCTCTCAGCCTCTTCTTGGCCAGGCTAAAAAAGCCCAGCTCCCCCAGCCCTCCCCAGCCTCTCCTGGCAGATTATGAGCCCTGGGGCTCCCCTTGCTGGACCCCATCCAGTTTCCCAAAGGCTTTGAAGCAGGGATCCAGCCCTTCCTTGAGCCATCCCATCCAGCTGCAGCGATGCTGGGCAGAGGTGACAGTCACCTCCCCGTTTCCTTGGCATACAAACCACCCATGCTGTAACAAAACCAGAGGAAGGGCATCGAGCTCCATGGGAGCTTGGATTAACTTCCCTAGGCTGGGACTCTGAGCTAGTCCCTGAGCCATAAACAATTCTTGGCAGCAGTTATTTGACCCCACTTGTCTCCTCCCACACAAAATGAGTTTCTCATCTCCTCCATGTCACGACCAGGTGAGCAAACAGCCCCAAACAGGTGCCCAGTCTTTGCTCTTTATGCTCTTCACCAACTCAGCATGGCCACGGCCCAGCACTGGCTTTGTCTCAGAGTACAAGACACAAGGGAAATAATTGTAGGCTTTCAGGAGCACCTCTGATGTGTGTGTCAGCATTTCCCAAGTTCCTGCCTCATTTAAATAGGAATTATCATAATGTAGCAGCACACTGGGCATGTTTTCTAACCCTTCACTTACACTTGGCTGTGTGCTTCCATTTGCAGCTCTGCTATGGGACAGGGACCAGTGCCTGCCTGCTGAAGGAATCCCAAATTACAAGGAGTAGGTGTCAAAACTGCCTTGGTCTGTAATTTTGACAACACACATACTAAAAATTCCTGTTTGGTTTGTTGGGCTTTTTTAATCAAAACTGTTTTAATCAGATAGAGGCCTCCAGATGGCCATGTCAGAGAAATACATCCCTTCCTAGACAGCAAGAGACTTCCCACCCCGCACAGTGCAGAATGGTGTGAATTCCTGGATCTCTCTTTTGCTTTCTAAAGTGTTGTTTTTCCTTCCAGCCAGATGGGAATTTGTGGTTTTGTGGCTTGTCTAGCTGGAATTTTTATAGTGAGTTCTGCATAAGGGGAAAAGCATCACTGAATGTGTTAATCTTTTATGTTGTGGCATCAAGATGTTGTGAAGCCCCAGCCAAGAAGAGCAGGGTGATATGGCTTTGTTTGGACCTTAAATTTCCCTAAAACCTCTTAAAAGGCTTACATTTAACAGAGCTGTGTCCTAAAGTTATCTGCTGAAAGGGCACTTTAGACCTAAATGTTTTCTGTCACTGTCTAAAATGATGACCTTAGCTCAAGCTGAAGACTTGCCAGCACAGTTCTTTAGTTAGGGACAAAATAGGCATTGGAAAACTATGATTTCAAGGTTATGAAAAGCATTTTCAGACAAGACACATGGCCAGCACAGTCCACTAGCCAGGCAAGATCTGTGGCCTCTTCTTCCCTAAGTAACCAGTGCTGTGTTCATGTTGTCCTCTGTGTCCTCCCAAATCACCGAACTCCTATTTCTCCTCCTCAGCCACCTCCATCAGAAGACCACGTGGCCCCCTCCTGCAAGCCAGACCAAGAGTGACCAACCACAGCCACCCAGCCCAACGGAGCTGCCTCAGAAGCCAACATAAATGTCCCATGGCTTGGTCGTGCTCCGAACCACGGCCGCCCACACCACGGGTGCTGCGGTGCTGGGAGATGGGAAGGACACCCCACGGGCACCTCTGCAGGCAAAGCAGACTGAGAACAAGCTTTCTGACACAGAACTAACTCTTCCCAAATATCCAAGACTTTTTCAGCGACCTCCCCTGCGTGTCTACCTCCGAGTTACCATACAAGGCTATTTGCTCACGGTTCTGCAGCTTTATAGCAAACATATTCTCAAGAGGCTACAGGGGCCTGGATTTCAGTGGCAGCCTTTTAGAGCTTGCATTCTGGGTAGTAAGAGGAGCATGAACTCCCCTGAGGGACTTAGGGGTCTCCAACAGATTCCTTTTGGTATTTCAGATGGAAAACCAAAGTCTATTTAGTGGCTGTAATTAAAGCAGCTTAATCTGTAGCATCCTAGCTGTCTTGGGATAGGTACTGCTCTTTTTATTCTTTCTGTATAGCTTATCCCAGCTGCAATGCTTGAAGTGGAAAGCAGCATCTCAGCCAGTTGTTGGACAAAGAGTGCAGAGGTATCCAGTGGGATATGAGAATGTACCACTGGACACCCTCCCTGGAATGTGAAGGGGACATGGTGGACATAGTGAACATAGCTCAGTAAAGGCCCACGGTGTCACTGGGAAATGAGATATGCATGATGCAAGACTGTACTGTGAGATGGCAATGAATGGGGCACAGATCTGAGATGAACGGAAGGTCTGGAAAATAAATGGAAACAATTCAGCAAGGCGTTTGCTCTCTGGGTTCTGATTGCAGGGGTTGTGTTCAGCATCTCAGAGACAAAGGCACAGCCTGAGTCCATTTTTCCTCCCTCTGATTTTGGCAGCTCCCAGCGAGATGCATCGAGAAGCTGCAGGGAAATGAGGTGCAATCTGGCTTTTACAAATAATTTGTTCAGAGTGCTTCAAATCTCCTTTGTGGGTGTTCAAAGCATGTGGATCCTTTATAGCCTAAATTAAAGACTTAGAAAAAATCATGACTCTCACCAGTATCTACTGCACTGGGGGATATCACTGCACTGCTAAACCAGTAACTGTGTGGTGGAATAGATCATATGAATAACCAGCCTGAAATGTTGGTTAAAGTTAATGTCATAGCTAAGGGTAAACTAAATCTTTGGAATTTGTGCCTCAGAATATAAATTAAAGGACTTCTTTTAAAAGGAAACATAATTCTCTGGACCACTCACAAGGAATATTGCCGGGAAAGAAATGTTTTCAAAAAATATTCATCTTGGGATAGCTTATGGTTAATAACTCATTCCCCAGTGCTCTCTGCTTCGATGGAGTGATAGCAAATACTGGTGTTACCTGTGGGTTTGGCCCTATGGCTTTGTTCTCACCCCCTGTGTTACACAGACAGGTAAGGGGTGCACAGAGCACAATCCGGTCTCCCCAATCTGGTGTAGCCTGACTCTGGAAAAAAACCTCCAGTGTCCGTAGGGCAGATCCCACTGTGCTCCTGGCAGTGTGTCTTCCAAAGCATTTGGCCAGAAGTTGCCTTCTGGGAGATGTCTTTGGCCACTGCTCTCCTTTGGCAGAGAACAGCCCAAAGAAGACTTTGGGAAGTAGCAGGTCTTGGACTGTGCCATTCCATCCATCCAACGGCACTTGGGACAACACTTAGAAAAGGGGTGAGTTATGGGAGAAACAGAGCAGCTTAGGCTGAACTTAAATCTTGTCAAAATCAAAGTTTTAACACCAACTCTGGGAATCATGGAATTGTCTCAAAATACAAGAAGTGAACTCCACCTCCCTGAGTGCTGGAAAGGCCCAACCAAGTCCTGTTCCAGCAGGGACCAGTTACATGGTCCAAAAGAGGATATCCTTGATGCTGCTTCCATAGTCAAGATTTGCATTTGAATGTCCCAAGAAAGAAGACTGTGTCTCTAAGCATCCCAGTGGGTGAGGGTTTGGGTGAGACAAGCACCCTGCAGTTGGTGCTGGCACCTGGCATGGGATGGAAACAAGGGGATGCTGCTCCAGGCATGCTGGATTTGGGGTCTCCGGAGCTGTCTGTTAGCAAAGGAGCTGGGAAGAAATTAACCTTTTAAAAAAGCCCCAACAGGTCTTTGCTGTCTGGGAAAGAAATCCTCCATGTTCCTATCAGCCACTGGAGATCCTTGTGCGGAGCAAGGATCAAGCATTATGTGCTTTCCAAAACTTTCATATTCCTTAGCTGGTTTCCAATATTTTCTTTGAATTTATCATGTTCCTTTTGCCTTTGCTTCAAGCACAGCAAACTTTCTGCTCTCTATTAATAGCGTTGTTACCAACCACTACCTTCGCAGAGCAAGGCTCAGAGCTAAGCTCTGCTGAGAGCTGTGCTCCTGGAGGTGCTGCTGATTCCAGTGACCCAGAATAACAAACCTGTGTCATGCTTTACTCCCAGGCAAGTGGATTTAGGCAGAACTCAAGGCTGACGTCTCCTCATGGAGCTACAGAGGGACAAAAGGGGAAATGATAAAGGAACAAACAGCACACGAAGAGAAGTCACAGAACGCGTCATTGGACAGGATGTGTTTTATTTATGCAGGGCCTGTCTAGCACTGCAAGAGAGCTGAATTCTGAATTAATTTGCAATATTTCAGCTTGCTTGTAAGGTTGTGGAGATGTGCTGCTGTCGCAGTGTGCTGTGTTTGTCTCAGAGTATCTGTCTCAGAGGGTCCCAGCGTGACTGCACAGAAATGAGGAGGAGTATTTGTGAAAAAATGAGTCCTGCATGGTATCCAATCTCCCTGAACAGCCTCCTGGTACCTAAAGGGACCTACAAAGAAAGAGGGAGAGGGACTTTTTGCAAGAGCATGTAGTGACAGGACAGGGGGGCAATGGATTCAAACTGACAGAGAGTAGGTTTAGATTAGATATTGGGAAGAAATCCTTCCCTGTGAGGGTGGGCAGGCCCTGGCACAGGTTGCCCAGAGAAGCTGTGGCTGCCCCATCCGTGGAGCGTCCAAGGCAGGTTGGACAGTGGAAGGTGTCCCTGCCCATGGCAGGAGGTGGAACAGGATGATCTCTAAGGTCCTTCCAACCCAAACGATTCTGGGATTCTGTGATAAGATGCAAAATGGCAATTATTTTATGAGCCATGAGAGAAAGTGCAGAGTCCCCATAAATGGATGTAATTGAGCATGTTCAACAGTGCACCTGATAAACTCAAAGATGCACTTAGAGAGCACAGCAGGGTCAGCTGTTGAGCTGGAAGCTTTGGGGGTTAAACATCAGCAATGTCGTGGGTTTATTTCATATTTTTCTTATGCAAAGCAGAAATTCAGTTCTTAACTGATAGTGGGTCAGAAGCTGGGGGATCTCTCTCCCTCACAAAATAAACCAAAACAAGATTTGAGCATCTATTTGAGCAGCTGCAAAAGCAGTGAAGGAGGGCAGGGAGTCACCTCGGCATCATTTTGAAAGGTGAGTGTAGCAGAGAGCCATTAACACGCTGTTTATCTGCAGTCCTGTGGGTAAGGTAACCCAATCTGCTCTAAATGTGCTGGACTCGAGCTTGTTAGGTCTCCAGTTTCATCCCTGCCAGGGATCTCTGCCATTTCACTGTGTGACCTTGGGCAGCTCATTTCAGCTGTTTTGTACCAGAAAACAAATGGGACTGAGAGTATCAGGGGAAGGCAAAACCCTGGGGACCCATAGGATGTGGTGGGGCAAGAGGCACAAGAGTATTTGCGAGTGGTGTGGGATCAGGTACTGCTGATGTGTGTTTTCAGTGAAGAAAGTGAAGAAAGCCTCACTATTTCAGCTTTTGCTGGCTCTCAAAACAACAAACCCAACTTTTGCTTAGCCTTGGTGAAACAAAGCAAGGTCAAGTGCTAAAGGTTTCTCTACAGGGATGTGAAGGTGAAATCCAGTCCAGAACGCTGCAGTGGAGTGGGTTGGTGTGTCCACTGCCAACCCTGGAGGCTCCGGAGCCTCCTCTTTCTCCCAACTCCACTCGGTGACACCTGGACAGAAGCCCAGGTTTAGAGAGTGGGAATCCACTTCCACATTGCTTTAAATATGGCTCTAAAAAGCAGGTGAACTTTGCTGCTGAATTTTTAAAGAGCCTCTTTAATGTTTCAACAATACTGATTTTCTCAGGGTTGTTGAACTCGTGAAAGGGGCTGGGAAGCACCTCCCCAGCGCGAGGATGTGGGAAGGGCCGGGCTGGTGGCGTGCGGCTGCCTTTCCTCTCCCGCTTTTCCTCAGGGGTCAGGGGGATCCTTCTCCTTCTCAGACCTGAGTCTGCCCCAGCACCACCATGACAGACCACACGATTTTCTGGCCTCACTGCTGCACTGTTGCCACAAACCTCCTTTGCAGCTTCTTCTGAGGTTTTCATAATAAGGTAAATAGAAATAATAACACCATGAACAATCCCTACAAGCTTTTTCTGCATGTAATGCACCAACTCACTTGAATTTCTGTTGAGTTTTTTAAATTTATGCCAACAGATGAGGCAGAAAAGTTGAGACCGAGAGAGAGTTTGCAGTGAAAGGCCCTTGGTAATGGAGGAAGTGAAGGCTGAATGTATCTCCAGACCAAAAGTCCTTCCTGAAAGACCTTCTCCTTTCTAACTGCGGGACGGGCAGCAGTTCCTGGGCCGGGCTGATGTGGGGTGAGAACTTCTTTCTGAGCAGCTCCCATGAGAAATACAGAGGGTCAGTGCCAGTCCCTGGGGCAAGAACCCCATCCTGGTAGGTGGAAGGACAATCAGAGAGTTGAAGGCTCTTGGGAATACTCTGGAGAACTGGCTTTGCATCAGGGTGACACTGGAAAATGCCAAGGTGACCTTTTGGCAGCAGGAGAAAATAAATGTTGGAAAATGGGAACTATAGTCAGGGCTGCCCAGCAGAGAAAAGGACAGCGTGGGACTCACCAAAATCTTGTCCAGTTTTTATGACTAGAACAAAAGGAAAACTACTACAATTAGGGCACAAAGTAGTTACAGGTTGGTGTAAGTTTTGTAGCAAGAGGATGGAAATAGCGGGGGGTTTTCCTCCTGTTTTCTCTGAGAAAATTTAACAGTGAATGAGGAATGGGAGAGCAATATAATATCCTTGGGGAAGAAAAATTGCATTCTGAATGGGAAATTCTGAATATTTACTTATAAATAAATATATTTATATATTCTGAATATTTATTTATAAAGTGAATGTAAATGTTGCAGGCCTGGGGGAGGTTTGTGGTTTTTGATGCCCAGCTGTTGTGGGAAGGCCTTTAGGAGAAGTGCTCTGACTCCACAGGCTGCAGCTTTGGGAGCTCTGACATTTGATGGTCTGTGGGTGCGTTGTTTTCAGAGCAGTGTCAGGCTGGTCTCTGTGGTCTGAGACAGCAGAACATTTCAGGAAGTATTGCTGATCTGAAATGGGGCCACAACTTCCTGAAATGCCCCCAGAAAAGGGGACAGTGCAGCTGGAAGTGATAAGGAGGCAGGAAAAGACAAAGCAGCAGTAAATGTGATGGTATTTCAATAACATCAGGCAAAGTGGCAGTTGGTCCCTCAGGAGATGCTGAAAGGAGGCTCTGAAGGTGCAAAACACTCCCAAGCTGGTCCCCCACATCCCTCTCCTCCAGCATTCTTGGTTCCACAAGTTCCTCCTGCCCCAGGAACACACACCTGCTCTCCCTGCCACCCCAAAGTTCTCCAGCCTGGAGAACTGTTCCGTCCACAGAGCCACATCCTTGAGGGCCATCTCTGGATGGTGACAACTCTCTGTCACAGCCTCTTTCCCCAGCACATGGCTTGACAAACAGGCCTCACTCACCATGTCCTCCCAAGCACAGGGCAAGGACAGTGTCCCCAAGGCTCATGAACCAATGCCCAGAATTTCAGAGACGGTGGGAGACAAGGAGGAGTCTGCGAGCTGAGGATGAATCCCAGTGTCCTTCTCAACACCACCTGGCTGGATGGCCCCCTTGTACCTTGTTGGAGATTTCAGTCATGGGAATGTTTGCTTCAAGTGTGATTTTGTGGTCAGGTAATAAATCAAACAACACAATGCACTGATGGAGTCAAGGGCTGAGGTGAGCAGGGCTGAGCCTTGTGAAGGGCGGATTGTGATGAGCAGGATTGGGTTGTGTTGGGGAGCTGTGGCTCTGCCTCCTGCAGCCCTGACACAAGCGGGTTCCTCCTCCTCCAGGGCAGGTGCCAGGCTGGGAAGGTTCATGGAATCATGGAATTTCCTGAGTGTGAAGGGACCCACCAGGATCATCCAGTCCAACCCCTGGCCCTGCACAGACAACAGAAAAATCTGCCCCTGTCCCTGAGAGTGTTGTCCAAACACTCCTGGAGCTCTGGCAGCCTTGGGGCCGTGCCCAGTGTGCAGGATGAGCTGAGCTCATCACACACACCCCTTGTTATGGTCCCTCATGAGACCCCACATGGAGACGTGTCCAGCTCTGGGATCCCAGCACAGGAAGGACCTGGAGCTGCTGGAGCGAGTCCAGAGGAGGCCGTGGAGATGCTCCGAGGGCTGGAGCCCCTCTGCTCTGGAGACAGGCTGGGAGAGGTGGGGGTGTTCACCTGGAAAAGGGAAGGCTCCAGGGAGACCTGAGAGCCCCTTGCAGTGCCTAAAGGGGCTCTAGGAGAGCTGGAGAGGGACCTGGGACAAGGGATGGAGGGACAGGACAAGGGAGAATGGCTTCCCACTGACAGAGGGCAGGGTTGGATGGAATATTGGGAAGGAATTGTGCCCTGTGAGGGTGGGGAGGCCCTGGCACAGGTTGCCCAGAGAAGTTGTGGCTGCCCCATCCCTGGAAGTGTCGAAGGCCAGGTTGGACAGGGCTTGGAGCAACCTGGTCTAGTGGAAGGTGTCCCTGCCCATGGCAGGGTGTGTAATGAGATGACCCTTAAGGTCCCTTCGCACCCAAACCATGCTGGGACTATGATAATGGAGATGATGAATCAGTTGGGATTTTTTTCACCATTCTTATTGACACTGAGAAGTGGCTTAACAAGCCAGTCTCCCAGGTTCTCTATAACTGTGCAGGTGGGTTTGGAACACACTGACCTCTCTAACCTACTCCCTGGGAAGTAAACTGAAACCCAAGGGATGGAGTTTGATTCCATATTGTCCTGAATTAGGCTGCTGTAGCATCTGACATAACCAGTGTGTACTTCTCATTTCACTGCCTGATGCTCCTTTGCTTCAGCTGCGAGGGAGAGCTGCAGAAAAAATGAGTCTGCTGACACCCTTTTGTTCCCTTTCCAGCTGCTCTGAGACCAGAGTAAAAGGCATGACTTGGGATAAAGTGCTTGAGCCTGTTGATTCTAGAACCTGAAGAGCCTCTGTGCAATTTGGCCTGTGCTGTGTCCCTCCCCCTGCTTCCAGCTGCCTGGGTTGCCTCAGAGTGTCATTGATGTTGCTTAGAGGTATTTGAAATCTTCCTAACCCTGCCAGGTTCCTGATGAACGCTCTGTTTTTTCCCTCAGCATAGAGCTGCAGACCCGGGAGCTGAGCAGCCAGGTGAGGTCAGGGGTGTATGCACACCTGGCTGCCTTCTTCCCCTGCAGTAAGGACACTCTGGTGAAGCGGGCCCGGAAGCTTTATCTCTACGAGCAGGTGAGGGGTGGGCAGCACAGCCCTTGCTGTGTGTGTGTGTGTGTGTGTGTGTGTGTGTGTGTGTGTCTGTAATCCCTGAGCTCCAGGGCTCAGCTGTGTCCCATTACCCAGGGGGGTCCTGCCCTGAGCACGGCTCAGGCCCTGAAGCTGCTGGGGTGGGTTCAGGCCTGGCCAGGGCTTGCCCTGCCGGGTTTGGGTGTCCTGGCTGGAAGGCCCCAGCTGGAGCCTCAGTGTGTCCTGTGTTGCCCTAGGGTGGCCGGCTGAGGGAGCCTCTGCAGAAGCTCAAGGAAGCCATTGGCAGGGCCATGCCAGAGCAGGTGGCCAAGTACCAGGAGGAATGCCAAGTCCACACTCAGGCCAAGTTTGCCAAGTAAGCTCCTCGTTTGCTCCTTCTGCACCTGTAGCTCTTCCCAGCAGGCTCCCTGTGGCCTGGAGGTTGCTCTCCTGCAGTTTATGTTTTTGTTCTCTAGGCAAAAATTCCTGATGGGCATTTGTTGGCCTAATTAAACTGTGTGTGTTTGTACTGTCTGTGGCAATGCCAACTACAGCAGCACTGGTGGGACCAGAGTTTGACTGAAGTGTTCCATGTGTGCAGGCGTGTCTGTAGGATCATGGCAGCCTGGGAACAGCCGGGCTGGATTAGTCCCATGGTCTCTATTACAAAATATTGGGAGATTTCTTAACCTTGAGCCTGTAGCTCAGCTTGAGACCTAAACCAGACTGTTGAGACCTCTGACCAGAGCTGTCAGACATATTTAATCCTCTCCTTGAGCCTCTTGACTTCCACATTTTTTGTGTCCCTTTTAGGATGCTGGAAGAGGAGAAGGACAAAGAGCAGCGAGATCGAGTTTGTTCTGATGATGAGGAGGATGAAGAGAAGGGAGGGAAACGCGTCGCAGGACCGCGGAAGAAATTCCAATGGAATGATGAAATCAGGTTTGAACACTTTAGATTTTAAGCAAACCCTTGACTTCTTTTACTCTTTGCAGTTGGAAGTGAAGCATTTTGGCATCTGTATCTTGTTTTCAGAGCTAATCACCTGTAGGAACAGTGAGCCTGTTTGTGGCACACGGTGCTATTTATGGAAGCCACTACTCCAGTTATTAAATCTCACCCTGGAGCTGATTCCAGGCACAGGCCAATTCTGAGAGAAGTGCTAAGAAGCCTCTGTGCAGAGGCCAAAAGGGAATGAGGGATCTTTGGGAACAGAAGAAACTCAGCTGAATTGCTGAATACTTGCAGCCAAGACTCTTATTGCAATGAGATTGTGGTTGTGGAAGCAGTTAAAGCTGTAGGGGATTGCTGGCCCTGGTACATAGGCAAGACAGAGAAGGGAGTGTTTGGAGAAGGGCAGATGACAAAGGGTAAAAGAAGAATCAATCCTGCTGTCTTTTTCATCTTATTCTGGAACAAATTGAGGTGCTGATTGGTTTAGCACAAAGCCAGCTTCACTTCCTGCATTCTCCTTGCTAAGGGGTTCAGTTCTGTGGTTGTTAATGGTGCTGGTGACGCTGGCGCTGGTTTGCTACCTCAGCTGTTTCAGGAAAATAAAATGAGAAGGGGGAGCAAGACTTTTCTCCCTAGTGCATCCCTGTGTGTGCACACACAGAGTGAGGAATGTGCCTTTCCCTTCCCCTCTCTCGGGGAGGCAGTGCAGGGTCAGTTGCATTAGGAAGCTGTTGTGCAGGGCCAGGTGTGTCTTGGTGTGTTTATCCAGCCCTGGATAAAGAGAATGAGCTCCAAGTGGGAAAAGTTAATCTGCGTAACTGTATTTGAAATCTTCCTGTTCTTCAGGGAGCTGCTTTGCCACTTGGTGAAGATTAAGTTGGATGGTTATGACCTTGACAAGAATAAGGCTCAGTCTCTAGAGGATTATGTGAAGACCTTCCTAGAAGGAGAGGTGAAGCCCCTTTGGCCAAAAGGCTGGATGCAGGCCAGGTGAGCAAGAATCAAGTTTTGCTGCAGGGATTCCTTGTCCTAAGGGACCTGGGAAGGTCGTTAGTCCTACCCCTGCTCAGGAATGGCTGGATTCATAGTTAGAGCAGAGTGCTCAGGGCCTTGGCCTGAGGAGTTTTGGGGATCTCCAAGGATGGAGATTACCCCAGCATCTCTGGGCTCCTGTTCTGGTGCTTAATCACTCTGAGTGAAATCTTTTCTCCTTATTTCCAATCAGAATTCCCCTTGCTGCACTGAACTGAATATTCCCTCCTTTTGCTTTTTACTGTGCACCTTTGAGAAAGGTCTGGCTCCATCTTCCCCATGTTCTCCTGTCCCCACCACTCTTTAGGTAGTGGAAAACTGCCGTTAGGTTCCTCCTTGGGCTCCTCCTTTTCCAGGCTAAGCAAACCCAGTTTCCTCCACCTCTCCTTGGCTGTGACATGTCCCTGTTCCTTGGGATGGCTCCAGTTTGTCAGCATCTCTCTTGTGCTCTGGGGATCCCTGAACTGGATGTTGTGTCCAGGTGTGCCCTTGCAGGTGCTGAACCAGGGCAGTGCTCACCCCTCCCAGAGTACAGTTTACAGGATACCTTTGCAGCAGTGCCCACAATGACTCCCAGATCCTTTTCTGGGTACCCCATGGTGCTGCCTGGGGTTGTTCCATCCCAGTTGCAGGACTTTGTGCTGGTCTTGTTGAACTTCACAAGGTTTATGTTGGCCCCTTTGTCCAGCCTGTGAAAGGCCCTGTGAATGGCAGCCCTGCCTTCCAGGAAATTCTCCCCCCTCTCTCCCTTTTCACGTCACCCCCAAACTTACTGGAAGCGCAGTCCAGGTTGTAAGTTACAACACTGAGTAGTCTTGACCCCATTTTGACCTCCGATGGATGTCACTGGCAGGTAGAGCTCACACTGACGTGAGGCGGACTGGCCTGGCTGTGGTTCCTTGACTCTGTATTACAAAGGATCCCTTTGTAATCACAAAGGATACGTTTTTCAGACACTTTGGGAAGGCTTCCCCATCGTATTCCCAAAAGAAGGCAAAGCAGGAAGTTTTAGGTGCTTATCAGAGAGTCAGCAGTGCAAATAGGCATTTGGTATGGTTTCTTTACACTCTCTGGGGTCCTCACTGCTGTTTCCTGCTCTTTCTCACCCTCCACCATCCCTGCCATTGAGGGGGCAGTGGCAGAGAGCCACACAAATGGCAGAGAGTCATTTTCTAGGGCTGTCATCACCTTCTGGCCTGCTTTGGTTTGCTTGGTACTTTTAAAGAAAGGACAACTGTACAGTCTTACTGCTGGAATCTTTAAGGTTCCTCCCAAGCCATTCCATGATCTCTGTGTCTTTGTATTTAACAAGCTGGGTGGTGCTGTCTTCTCTCTGCTGAATTTGCTTTTTGGGTTTCCTCGGGGGATAAAGGAAGTAAGTAAGAGCAGTAAGTATGAGTAGCACATTACAGATCCATTTGGACAAGTCCATGGCTGCTTATTGCAGTTGGGTGTGCACATGAAGCACAGGACTGCATGGATGTAGTGTGGTGGTGGTGGTACAGGAGCTGAAAGATGGCATTAGGAGGTGGGCGCAGATTACTACTTAGTTAGTGAAGATATTACCAGCTTGAAGGTCTTAGTTTGCTAAGTTTTAAAATCTCTTTTCATTGAATAAAAGGAAAATAAAATCTTTTACTCTTTGTTGTCAGTGAAACTCTTGTCAGGCATTCAGGTGTTCACCTAAGACTCACTGTAGGAGGCTCTTCCAGTGGAGTCAACTACAGAACGACTCAGTAAAAGTGGGTTTCGTGGTTGCTTTCCAATGACTTGAAGACACTGGTTTCTCCTGCTAGGACTTGGAGTTGGACTTGGTGATCTTTCTGGGTCCCTTTCCACTTGAGATATTTTATGACTTTGTGGTTTAAAAACAGGGGTGGAGTGACAGCCACACAGAAGGGGAGGAGAGGGATTGGTGACTTGAGGAGAGCTGTAAAAATTTTATGGATAGGTTAGCTTGATTCACTGTCCTGATGATCACAGTAGTTCATCTTAAAATGGAACTTGAAAGATGGACAGAGTAGCAATTTTGTGTATGAGCTCAGAGAGGCCCTGGCATGAGTCTATTTCCTCTATTAACACTCAGTGAGGATTAAGAGAATATGAGGTTAAAATAAAGTTGCTTTTTAAAAGGTTTTGGTCAAATAGTGCTTGTGTGATTCTGGTTTCCTGAGCCTCAGTAGTGCAGACTTTGGATGAAGCTCCATCTCAGCTGTTCTCAGTCAGTTGTTCAGAAAGGTTACTGCTGGTGTAAGAAATGGCCTCAGCTCTTTGCTGAGGACACAAAGGCAACACAGACCCATAGAGTGGGGGCTTCTCACCCCCGTTGCTGTGTGAGGCAGGGGAAGGGAACCTTCTCCCTGGAAGTTGGTGAAGAGCTCTTGGCTGATCTGTGGCAGCAGTGATGTCCCACTTGAGTGACAGCTCTGCCTCTCCAGTTGGATTTTTAAGCTGGCAGAGCTTTCTCCTTAGTTATTGTCCAACAATTGCCTTAATGGCCTTTCCAGCGCCTACAAGTGTAGCTCCCCAGAGAGGGAACTGTGCACAGGAGTTCAGGAGGATATTCCTGGAAAAGGGCTGAATATGTTTGCTCTCTAGGGTTTTAATTTCACTCAGTCCCCTGCTGTACTGAGCAGCACTGCCTCCAGTGATCCCAGCTGCTCTACTGGGTCTTGCTGGATATCACTTCTCATTGCTCTCTTCCCTTCTTAGGACACTGTTTAAGGAGAGCAGGCGTGTACATGGACACCTCACATCAGTCCTGTGAGTATCCCAGCATTCCTTTGGAGTGAGAACTGGTGGACTCGTTCCCTGGGGCCTGGGTGGATCACAGAGGAGAACCTGAGCTTGGCTCCCCACAGATAGTTCAGTACTGCTTCCTTTGGGGAGGTCTAGGGACAGTAGTCTGTGCGTGACATCTCTCAGCTCCACCTTCCTGCAATGCTTTAATCTCCAGTAAGCTCAAAAGTAAGACCTTTGAAGCCAGGCTGCCTCCTGGCCTTGTTCAAGAGCCTCTGTGCCAGGTCCTGGGTAGCAGATGGAGGTGAAACAGAGTGTGATGCCAGCACTGGGGTTATTGCTGCCTATTCAGTCCTTCCTGGAGTCTGGATTCCCTCTTTCTTGTTGCCTGGTTAAAGGAGGCACACAATGAGCTCAAACTAGTGAAGGTGGGTGGCAAAACCCAAATATCCAGTTGGGCAGGGTCTTTAATGCCAAAGGGTCTCATGGATCTTGCTGACAGTTGATAATAGTTGATACCACAGATTTAGTCTGATGTCTGTTTGACAGACAATCCTGTTCTTGGCATTGGATGAACAAGGGGAAGTGTGGGGAAGAGTATGAAATGGCGTGTGGAGTCATCCTTCCCTCAGCCAACCGTTCCAGCAGCTCAGGAATGTCTTGTACCAGAGATTGCATCTGACCAGACCAAATGGTCTATTCTCTCTGGATTTGCCAGATGTTTTTGCATCCTCGACTTCTGGGAACCTAAAAGAACTGTATAACTTCTCCACAGCAGTGTCCGTGCCCGGTTCTCTTGGGGTGTTGCTGCACTGAGGGCAGGAGTGGGGTCCTGTGGCCCTGCAGCCTGTGCAGGGCATGTCTGTGAGTGTTTCATTGCTCTGCTACCACTCCAAGACTCTGCTCCACTCCCTAAGTCATCCCCTATGTGGGAGTTGGGGCTTCCTAGAGCAGCAACCAGATGTCATGTGGTTTTGAATCCTAGCAACCCGAGATGCTGCCTCTATTCCCTTGGCTCTTGGCAGAAGGCTCAGTGGATCATCACTAACAGGGCCCAGGTGTTCTCCCTCCTTGGATCCTTCCCTGTGGGCATTCAGTGAGCTGTGTTTCTTTTGTCTTCCTCAAAACAGGGTGAAGAAGAAAGTTATGGCTCCTACTAAGGTGAAAGTGAAGGTGAGTTCTGTGTTTTCTGGTTCTCATGGTTGGCATATGCCAAGAGTCAAGTGACTGCCATCTTAAATCCTCTGTTTGAGCCTTACTTCTGTACATTAGGTACTGTAAATTGGCCTTATTCAGTGTTGGGGTTGAAAAAATAACGAGAATAGTAGCTAAAATTGATGGCAGCAGTAGTTGGAAGGGACTTGGGGGCTGACAGGCACCGAACATGTGTATTCTGCCTTTTATCCCCAAATTGGGAACCTTGCCCTCCCTTTTCAGCAGCAAACCTTGTCTCTTTTCTGACTGTGCCTTCTCTTGTGATTTTGTTCCAGGAATCTTCCTGCAAGGCAGACAAGAAGCTTTCGGTGTCTGTCCCCTCAGTGCACTCGAGCAGCACGTTGGCCATGTCTTCAGAGCCCCAGGGAGGAGCTCTGGGCATCAGTGCCCAAACCAGAGAACTCGTGTCCCTTGGGGCAGCTCAGGCAGCCGGCACTGGCACTGCTGCCACCTTCAAGGATGACTCCTTGGATGAGGACCTGATTCACAATCCCACCTCCTCCCTGGAAGCAGTCTCTAAGGAACTGGCTGTGCTGAACAGTAGAGCAGGAGGGAGCCCTGACTTTACTCTTCCTGCACCTCCAAAAGCTCCACCAGAGAAGATTCCAACTCTTGCATCCTCAGAGGAGAAGAGGACATTTCCAAAGTCCAACCCCTCCCCTACATCTTCCTCTGGTTCCCTCCAGTCTCCTCTAAATTTCCTGGCCGAGCAGGCCCTGGCGCTGGGCCAGTCTTCTCAAGACAAGAAGACAGAGAACTCTAATTACAAAGAGCATTCCTGCCAAGCCTCGCCCAGCAAAATCCTTACTGATGCCCACCAGGCTAAACAGAAGCACCACAGCCTGGTGCGGCCCAGCCACGGCCCCCCGGCCCCCGCGCCGGTGCCGGCCTCTCAGGTGAAGGTGTTCCACCCCAGCACTCAGCTCCAGAAAACCTTCACCTCCCCAGCTCCCTTTGTCAAACTGCAGAACCCCAAGTCCTCCTCCCCCCTGCCCCAACGCTCCCTCCTCCAGCAGGTCAAGTCATCAACCAAAGCTCAGAGCTTCCATTCCTCTGCATCACCAAGCAGCACCCAAAACTCCAGCAGCTCCCACAAGAGCCAAGGCTCATCCTCAGCATCTCTCAGCTACAGTGGGAAGCACTCGAGTGGCTCCAGCTCTTCAGGACAATCCTACAAATCACCTTTCGTTGCTGGGTCCCTCTCCAAGCATGGGACTGCTTCCAGCAGCTCCTCCTCTGGAGCTGCTGCAAACCAGGGCAGCTCCTCTGGGACGTGTGTGCCCAGCATGCCTGTCCCTGCCCCGGGCGCGCCCGCCCGGCCGGCCTCCAGCTCCGCGCTGAAGAAGACTCCTGTCTCCCAGAAGCTGACTCTGGTGGCACCTCCCGGGGGCTCCAACGGCGATTCCAGTGGGGGCACTCAGGGGGTGGCCAAGCTGCTGACCTCGTCCCTAAAGCCAGCTGTGGTCAGCAGCACCGCAGCCTCTACCTCTGTGCCGGTAAGGGGGCTGGGCTGGGCCAGGAGAATGTGTGGCCTGGGCCACACCAGCTCTTGGTGTGTTCAGACCTGCCGTAACGGGGTGACTTCTAAAGCATTTCCTGAAATTCTTGAAGGACTGTCTGGATTTTGGTTGTTTAGCTTGGAAATAGTGTGGTACCTTCCAAACTGCACAGGCTGTGTCATGTTCCTGCCCTGGATTTGGGAGTTATGGCGACAGTAGGGCTGCCATTTGGGTTAAGAGAATGTGCGGTAAAGTGATTTATCACAAGAGCTAAAAATCATTGCATGAACTAAAAGTATAATCATCACTTTGTTATTAATTAGATCTGCAAACTTGGTCTCCCTTAAATTATTGTAAGTCATTTTAGTATTATTGCCACTTTTTTAGAGACTGGCCCATAGAATAAATAATGTGGTCACAGCATCATGGAATCATTTAGGTTGGAAAAGCCCTCCAAGACCATCGAGTCCAACCCCTCCCCCAGCACTGCCAAGGCCACCACTAGCCCATGTCCCCAAGTGCCACATCCATGTGGCTTTTAAATCCCTCCAGCGATGGGGACTCCACCTCTGCCCTGGGCAGCTGTGCCAGGGCCTGACCACCCTTTCCATGAAGAAATTTTCCCAATATCCAATGTAAGCCTCTCCTGGCACAATTTGAGGCCATTCCCTCTCCTCCTGTCCCTGTTCCCTGGGAGCAGAGCCTGACCCCCCAAGCCTCCCCTCCTGTCAGGGAGTTGCAGAGCGAGAAGGTCCCCCCGAGCCTCCTTTTCTCCAGGCTGAGCCCCCCCAGCTCCCTCAGCTGCTTTTGGTGCTCCAGCCCCTTCCCCAGCTCTGTTCCCTTCCCTGGACACGCTCCAGCCCCTCAATGTCTGTCTGGCAGTGGGCTCTGGTTCTGAGCTCTAAGCTCCGAGTGCCTCCCCATCCACTTTGATGCTTATCTCTGCCTGCTTTCTGTTGCGTCCTAGTTATTCCCATAAGCTGCTGAAGTGATGTTTTTGGAACAAAGCTCTGTGGCACACTGTGGAATTCAGGGTCTGAGTTAGTAGGGATAAAATACCTCATAAAGGACTCTCAGGTTACCTGAGCAGACTTGTGTTATTATAATATTGTATTACTTACTGCCGTAAGGGCCTTAATTTTTATCTATAGCAAAAAAATGATTGTTCCTAATGCTGTTGCATTCATTTGGAGTTGGCTGCTCCTTCCTTCCTTTGGGGCATGTGGGAAGAGCTGGGCAATTCCACGAGTGCATTTAAGTTGGCCTGGGAACCATGTCCTGTACAGCCCATGTACCCGGTATGTTACTGGGAAGCATTCCCAGTGATGCCTGTCTCCATGGGAGAGATCCCAAATAACATTCCTGTGTCCCTTGAGTGCCAAACCTTGGTGCCTTGAGTTGTCAGCAGTGATATGCTGCCAATATTGAGTAGGAAGTATCCCCCCTGGAACTCACAGGCAGTGTGGAAGCTTTTCCTCTGCCTAACTGAGGCACAGTTTCAGAGCAAGGGGGTAATGGAGGCAAATCCAGTGTGACCACCTCTAGAAGAGCTGGATTACCAATGTCCTGGGCACCTCCTGATGGCCTCAAATGTTAGCAGCTCTTGACCCCTGGCTGGGAGGGCGCTTCTTGCAAGGAGGAATTCTTGAGCACTCCATGTTTTGCCGATTTATAGGTATGAATGATGCTCTGCCTGGGTTTTCCCACTCCTGACTGACCCTTTCCATTGCTTTTCAGAAAGGAACTAGTGGAGCTGTGCTGCTAACGAGTTCTTCCTCCTTAAGTGTACTGGCTCCATCCTACAAGTCCAACAACCCAAAGCTGCCAGCTGCCCTGAGCTCCACCCCGTTAGGTATTATCTCTCCTATTCATTCCTTCCCTCTCCATGTCATCTCCTTCAGCTCCGACTCCTCCCCAAAAGCAGGAGTGTCAAAGGATGCAATAGTTACGGGACCTGCTCCGGGGACGTTCCACCACGGCCTTGGGCACAGTGAGTATCTCCTGGTCACACATGTGTTCCTTGTGCCTGTGCTGGTGGATTAGAGCTGCAGTGCTCTGCTGTGCTGACCCATTGCAGACCAACCCATCTCTCTGGCTGTTGCTTCCTGCTGTAGTCCATGCTTTTACATCTCCACCAGTTGCATTTGGAGAACCTAGGGCACATCCCCAGGGCTAGCCCAGAAGTCCCAATAGCTGGAAGCTGAGCTCTAAGCTAATTGTTCCAGCTCCTCTGCTTGTTTCTGTCTTCGATGTGTATTTGTTCCTTTTCTCCCTCTCCTTTCTTTGTTTTTCTCTCCAGGTCTTCTGGCTGGTTTGCACTCCAGCCCCCACCATGCAGCGCCACTCCCACACTCTGCCCTGCCCACTCATTTACCACAGAGTTTGCCAGGTAACTTGTCAGACACTCGTGTTTGTCTCCTGCCTCCTGAGTCATCCTCTATCTCAGCAGGTCCTTCCTTTAGGGCTCAAACCAAACTTGTCTATGTTTTCCAACTTGTGGGGTTGTTGCTCAAGCCCTCAGCCTCCCCAAAGTACAGAGGGGCTTGGAGCAACCTGGGCTAGTGGAAGGTGTCCCTGCCCATGGCAGGGGGTGGAGTGAGATGAGCTTTAAGGTCCCTTCCAACCTAAACTACTCTGTTTCTGTGTTAACCCACAAGCAGAGCTGTGCCTACCTATAATCTTGGTAGGATGGAAGTGATTCTGGCCCTCTACTACATTCTGGTGAGACCCCAACTGGGGTATTGCATCCAGCTCTGGGGTCCAACATCAAAAGGATGTGGAGCTGCAGGAGCAAGTCCAGAGGAGGCCACGGAGATGCTGGGGCCCCTCTGATCTGGAGACAGGCTGGGAGAGCTGGGGATGTTCATCTGGAGAAGAGAAGACTCCAGGGACACCTGAGAGCCCCTTCCAGTGCCTAAAGGGGCTCCAGGAGAGCTGGAGAGGGACTTGGGACAAGGAATGGAGGGACAGGACAAGGGGGAATGGCTTCCCACTGCCAGAGGGCAGAGTTAGATGGGATATTGGGAAGGAATTCTTGGCTGTGAGGGTGGGCAGGCCCTGGCACAGGGTGCCCAGAGAAGCTGTGGCTGCCCCATCCCTGGGAGTGTCGAAGGCCAGGTTGGACGGGGCTTGGAGCAACCTGGGCTAGTGGAAGGTGTCCCTGCCCATGAAGGGGGTGGGACTGGATGAGCTTTAAGGTCCCCTCCAACCAAACCATTCTGGGATTCTGTTATTTCTGGAATGATGAGCCCTCAGTGTTTATAGCAAGTGTTGGTTCCTGGAGTTACTCGGAATTATTGTGCCAGGATAAAATCTGTGCCTGTTTGTGCACAGCCTGCCAGGACTGCCCTGGAATGACTATTCTGGCTCTGTGGAATTTTGTTCCTGGTGACCTACATAAAATGTGTCAGACCAGAATGTCTTGTGTCTGTGCTCTGAGCTAATTGGCATCTCCTTCACGACGAGTTTGTAGTGTAAATGCAGAGACTTGCTGGTGACAACGTGATGATTTGGCAGTTAAGCCTGTCCCTGCCCCAGTTTGATGCCTGCAGAAGTGATGCATAAAACAAAAGTTTCCCAAAGAGGGAGAGAAGTAAGGAAAATTGAAAGCCAGGGCCAGCAGGTTGGACTTACCTGCTTCAGGGAATTGCTTTTCCCACTGGTAATTTCTGCTTTCCTAGTCATGTTCTTTAGCACTTCAGTGCAATTCAGTGTCTTAGTACCTGCTCCTGCTGGGATTGTCTTCCTGGGCAATTGAGCCTGATTTAGGAGTGGGTGTGCTGTCCTGATCCTGTGGCACTGAAGCCATTAGCTGGATAACTGTGTGGCCTCCTGGAGCAGTCATGGAATAAAATGCCCTTGACTGCTGAGCACAGTGTTTGTTTGCTGACGAAAGAAGAGTGTGTTGTTCACTGAAAATGTGAAGAAGTTTTTGTCTTTGCTTCTTTTCCTAAAGTTGGAGGTGGGTTGTTGTAACCACTCCAATGTGGTAGAGCTGAACAAGGTTCTAGTGGTGGTCACTGGTGTGACAGACCCCTCCCTCCTGTTTGTAAATTCACATTACTGGAGAGTGAGATGAGTGAGTGTGGTTTGAACATAGGTTGTGGAATGTGTTCCATGTCACTGAGGAGGAGTTCTTTATGCCATTAGTTGAGGAGAATTTAGAGGGAATTTAGAGTGGTTCCTTCACTGTTGCTTATAGGGGTTATAACAGAAGAATTTTGATGGACTCTTCAGCAGGATGTAGTGCCAGGAGCTGTGAGCGGACAAAAGGTCACTGGGAATAAATGAAGGAAAACAGACCATGGATACAGCTTCAGCAAGGACCCGCTTTCTCTCTTGGTGTTTTCACATAAAGATTGGAGACAAAGCCCAGTGCTGCCATCTGTGGGATTATTCCCAGTCCCGGTGTTCTGTAGGACACAGGATATATTTAAATGACCCCCATAAAAATGAATGATTGTGTTTTGTGGCACAAGCTGTAGTTGGCTGTATGAACATCTGGCCACAGCTGCATTGCTGTGTGTGAAATCTGAGGCAGGGGTCTGATGTGGGGGAGTTTGCTGCAAGTGCTGATGTCTTAATGGAAGAGCTCTTATACCAGTGTTCTTCCAAAGGCCACTGGGCAAGGAGCATCCCGGGCTTGCTTGTGCTGTCAGTGCTGCTGTTGCTGGAGGAGGTGCCTCTGTGCTGGTGCTGGTTCTGCCTCGCTGCAGGAACGGGCTGTGCTGGGCTGAGCTCTTGCATGGAATGGGCTGTTCTTGTCTTGGCCAAGGAGCTGTTGCTGTGCTGCTTGGTGCCTCTGCTGCCTACCTGCACATCTCAGTACTCCGATTCATTCCTTGTGGGCTGATGGTACTTCTAATTGCTCCTGGAAAACTTCTGCTTCCTAAACTTCCTTCCTTTTTCTCTCCTTAGTGTATTTTCTCTTTTCCCTCCACATCTGCTCCCTTCTGTTCCATCAGTGGTTACATTCCTGTGGTTCCTGTTGCTATCAGTGGGCACCTAAAGTCTTCATTAAGAAAGCACCTAAGTAAATAACTAAAAAATCATTAATAAAATACCTAAAGCCCTACCTGAAAGGAGGGTGTAGCAAGGTGGGGATCGGCCTCCTCTCCCAGGTAGCAAGACAAAGAGGATGTGGCCTCAGGCTGTGCCAGGGGAGGTTCAGGTTGGATGTCAGGAGGAATTTCTTCATGGAAAGGGTGATCAGGCATTGGAAGGGGCTGCCCAGGGAGGTGGTGGAGTCCCCATCTCTGGAGGCGTCCACTTGGTGCTCTGGGCTGGGTGACAAGTTGGGAATTGGGCACAGGTTGACCTTGATGGTCTTGGAGGTCTTTTCCAACCTAGATGATTCTGGGATTCTGTGATTCCAACACCAAAGATGCACTAACAGGTCATTTCCAACCAGCTTTAGGTGCAAGGCAGCTCTACCGTGTATTTATAGCTCCCTAGGTGGGGAGATGTGCCAGGGGGGCTTTAGAGAAGGGCACAGGCTAACGAGCCCACCAGCAACTGAATCTGGGCCATAGTGCTCCTGCTGGGAGGCCACTGGAGACTCCCAGAGCTTTCCTTGTCCCTTACTCAGAGCCTGGGCTGCTCCCAGTCGGGAGATGTCTCCAAGCACATCTTCTTCCCCCACTGATTTCTTGATGCTGGTAGGGCAAAGGTGGCCTTTCTCCCTTTCCAGAGAGGCCTGGCTGTCCCAGTTCCATGGGGGTGATGCGGAACCCTCTTCCCACTTGGTTTTACTTTCTTTCAGATGCTTCTCAGCTTCACGGCAAAGGGTCCAATGCACAGCAGCGCAAGTTGTGACACCTGTAAAGAGGGGAGCGAGAGCATCCATGGGATAAAACCAGGAGGAACAGGTCATGGACTTTGGATACCAGCTGTGTCTTTTGATTTCTTTTTTTTGGTCTTCTATTTTTTCTTACGACAACTGGAGAGACTGAACTGCGACAAGGAGCTCACTGGTGTGTTTGCTCAGAGGCTTACAGAGCTGAGCCCCACACGAGGGCCTGCCTTGAGCCATGCCCTGGTGAGAGAAGCATTTTGTAGCACTGTTTTATTGCTGCTGCCCTTCACGCATTCCCTGGCACTGGCAGGAGCTGGAACTCACAGGGACACTCCGGTGCTCGGCCCTGGATTCCCACCCACCTGTGTCTGCAGCTGCCAAGTACCTCCAAGTCCAGTTACCTCCTTGGTGTCCCCAGGGAGGGTATGAAAGGTGCTTCTTTCTTCTGCTTTGGATTTACTTGGGTAATTATAGCACTGCCAGTGCTTTCCTGAAGACATTTGAGGAACTTTCTAATTGTACTATAAAACTGTGCTACAGTTAATTGGAGAATTTAACCTTTTCCTGTGTGATGAATTCAAGGAACCACATGATGTTCCCCTCTGGAGGAGGAGGAAGACTTTAGAGAGACGTTTTTAGATGCCATCATTGGCTCTGAGAATTCTACTTCTTTTGAGTTTTTGGATATTTTTCCCTCTGAAGGGATGCTTTTTTCCTGCTCAGTTTTATCCTCATTACCATCGAATGCATTGGATTGGATGGGACACTTCTTGGCATGTCACATGGATCGGAAGACATAATTCCAGTGCCTTTTACGGTGGAGCAAGAATGGACTAGTGACACACATTTCAGCCCTATTTTGTGTGCTCCTCAACCCTTTTTTAACCATTCTGTATTTAAAATGTATTCTGGTTTATTTAATAGAGCTTTTTATGGTTGCACATCAAAAAAAAAAGCTGCACTGTCTGGACTTCAGTGGTGTCCTGGTGACTGAGCACAGTCCCAAATCCAGCAGGAGCACCAGTTCTCATCCCAGTATGTGCAGGCGGGTTCCAGGCCCTCCCCTAAAGCCATTCTTTCCTAGGGTCATGAGTTGGGATCTCTTTGGAGGGCAGAGGGAATGATGGAGATGAAGCAAGGTCACTACTAATCAAAGGAATTCCAGAGGAATATATTGCTCTCCTTGATGATTTCTGCACTAGGATCATGTGCCTGGCACAGCTGTAGGAACAGGGACCAGCTACAATTGGAGGGTGTATTTTCTTGTTAAATTTTTAACTTTTAGACCTAAATACTCCCCCTGAGCCCCCCTTTCAGGCAGTGCAGGTTGTGGTTCCACCTGAGCTTCCTGAGGTTTGATTTCCTGCTCTCCCCTGCTCTGCCTTCTCTCAGGCCCCCACAGCCACAATGGAATTGTGCAGTGGTAGTGCTGATCCACGTAGAATTTACTGGTACTTCAAGCAAAAGCTTGCAGCTTTCTCCCTGAGCTTTGGGGAAGGATGCTGACACCGAGTATACCAGCAAATCTCTACTTTAGTTTTCCCTGGTTGTATTAAGATCCAAGACAGACTGTTTTCAGTTTGAGCTGATACATAATTTCCCAAGATCAGTGAATTGTATTTAAAAAAATACTGCAGCTCAGATTTCCAATCTGTTTACACAAATACCTAGGTTGTAGCAAAAGAGCCAAAGACAGAACTTGTGTTGTTCAAACCCAGCAGTTACTGGTGGACTCTGAGCAGTGGATGTCGCATGGTTCCCCTTGAAGGCCCAATCCTGGGAGGTACTTTGTACCTTCAACTTGCCCTGGGAGCTGAAAGAGCACTGGGACACAGCAGGGTTGGAGGTCTCAGTGAGTGACTCGAGGTACTGGTTCTCCTCCCTCTCTTTGCTTTCCCTCCTTGAATGCTCCTGCTGGGATGCCCCGTGTGTGTGGCTGGAGCAGAATGCCCTCCTAGGAATTTAGCGAAGCCTCTTGCCTCAGGGAAATGTTTATTTGGTGGGAATTCTGTGGGATATTTTTTCTTTACGTGCTATAATGAGTGAGTGAATGGTGTGGAGCAGAGCTAAAGCAAGGCAGGACCACGCAGAGCCCTGGCAGCTGATGGGGAGCCAGGCTGGCACCTCTGCCTTGGCGAGGCCTTGCAGCAGTTCCGTGACGGGATGGGGAGGGAAGGCTCCCATGGCACTTACTGGCAATGGCAGTTCCTTCTGAGTGTAAGAGCTGCAGTTTCCTATTCTATTTTTTTGGTGTGTGTTGGGACTGTCTTGCTGAAGATGGTGGGGGTGGTATGAAAACTGTTAATCTTGTACAGAACAACTGAATAAATTGTTTCAAACTTTCCAAAATGCTTTTTTCCCCCATCTCTTTACCTCTGGTTTCCTGACTTTGATTTCAAGAGTTTGTGTTGCAGCTTCGATCATTATTTGTTGAGTGAGTAGTGAGTTATTGACTGTTTGAACTAAAGTGTCCTACGTGGTGAGTGAGTTGCAGCTCTGTTGTTGCCTTGTGGGGGTAGGAATGCATCTCTTTCCATGTGCTCCTGTTGGTGCCCGAAATGGATGCCTGCTGGAAAGGACATGTGGAGGTCAGACCCTGGAGCAACAGTGTGATCCTGCCAGATCCTTTCATTCACAAAGGTAAAATAGTGGTGTTAATTCCCAAAGTCAGAAGTCAATGCTTACACTGACAATCAGAGTTTACTGGGGTTTGGGTATTAGCTGAAATTTGGGAAAAAGGAAGTGAATGGGCTCTAAATGTGAAAGGCCCTGATCCCATCCCAGTGTAATCCAGTGTTTTCCTGCAGTTGCAGTCGCATTCATTAGTGCATTTCACTCCCATCTAATGCTGCTAATTAGTCCCAGCTCTAATGCTGCTGCAGCAATTTCCCCCTTGGAAAAGAGTGAACAACTAAAATGAATAATCCTAGTGTTTTAATTCTGACTCTCAAATGGCAACTTCTTGTAAAGCCAAAGATCAAGAGGCTGCCAGAATTAACAAAGACCAACCACCCTCTGATTGGAACCACTGCGTTTTTATTTTGTACTATAAATAGAATTCCCCTCTATTTCCCATTCCCTTACACAAGTAAATGAAACATGTAGCTGCACTTAACTCCATCCAGGAAAACACCAGCACCAACAGCCTGTACCCACGAGATAAGAGAGCTGTGTGGGGAAGGCACTCTGTGGTGGGTTCTGTTGCATGCTGAGCACTGCCCCTTGTGTTGGCTCATTCTGCCATCTCTTCACATCCTTTCCTTGACCTCTGGCACATGAATGCTCCTCCTGGATCGATGGCTGGAGCCATCAAAGCACATCTTCACTCTTCCCCAGCAGCACAGGCACGAAGGTGAACAAACGGTGGTGGTGGGTGTTTATGTGGTGGTTCTGGACTGAGATGTGCAGCACACCTTGGTTTTTACAGAGCTGGTTTTCTCAGAGGACGAGCCCATCATTGATCAGTTGTCCACGGTGGAACTGTCTGGCTTATCAACACGCAGTTGACATAACCAGCTCCTGCTGGTCACCTCAGAGTCACCTGGACCTTCAGTCTCTCCTGACCGCCAGACGCAGCTTCGGGCACGACTACGTGACTCTAAGTTGAGGAAACTGCAGGTTCTACTGAGTTCTGGACTTAAGGCACTTCACTGTCCTAAGGCTTTGTGTCTTGTTTTCTGTTAGGCAGGGATAAGGAGGGGGATAAGGTTTTGCTGTAGTCCTGACAGAGGTGTTTTCCACTACTGGTGGTGCTTTTCTGCAGTGTCTGACAGCAAGCAGTGTGGCTTCGCAGCATGGGTGGGGCAGAGGCATTTTGGAAGCATTTTGGAAGAGGCGAAGGAGGGTGAGGATTTGCAGTGATCTGGTTGTCTAACGAGTGCTGCAGCTCTGACTTGCTGCTCTTAAGTAAAGTTTCTAAAGTGGAGGGAGCGCTGTGTAATTACTTCCAGACACCAGGACTGCCAGCTCCTGGATGGACATCTCCTTGTTGAGGTAACTGTCGTACTGGGCCATGGTGAGCCTCCCGCTCTTCAGGGCATCCTCAATCGAGAACTCCCTACCAGACTTCCTGTCGAGGATCACGGACGACTCCCCGTTGGGACCCTTGATTGAGATCTCCTCCCAGTCACATTCCTGACTCTTCAGTTTGACAAACAGGCTCCATTCAATGAGGCCAAACACATGAGCTTCCTCTGGAGACATCTCTTTCCCCGTGTCGGGGTCGATGACCACAATGGAACGCCTCAGGTGGTTCTCTCTTTGTTCCCTCTTGATAGCCACTGTCTTCAGGCGATTCTGGAGTTGCTCAATCTCTGCATCTTTTTCTCTGGACAGCTGCTTCAGATCCTCTAACTCTCTTTCCAAAGCTTGGAACCTGGAGTCCAGGTTTATTCCACTGTCTACGTGGGTTATGTTTCTTAAATCCTGAGCTTCTGTTGCCGTGAGTTCAATCTCTGACTGCAGTCTCCTTGTTTCCATCAGCAGGTTCTGTTTCTCAAGGTGTAGTTTGTGGTTTTCCTCCCTTAACAAGTCTAGTTCCTTTGATGACTTGGAGTTGTTGAATTCCACCTCGGACAGCCTGGTTTCCAGGCGGTTGATATCTGCATCCAGCTCCCTCTTGCGCCTACTTTCTTCCTCCAGATTGTTCTTCAGCTTTTGTATTTCGTACTCTGTGTCTCCTTTGTCCACTTGGACGCTTTCTGAAAAGACCACTTTCTCTTTGACCTCCATCTTCTCCAAGGAGAGGAGCTTCTTTCGCAGGGCTTCTAGTTCAGTTTGCAAGACTTGTCTCCGGTGCTTCTCTTCTTCTAACTCCAGCTTGAGAAGGGAGTGCTCCTTCTCCTGCTGGGGATCTTGCTGAAGGATCACTTTCTGTTTCACAGTCACTCGTTCTGTTGTCTCCCTCTCCTGTTCTTCCAGCTCATTCAAGCGAATCCTCAGCCTCTGCACCTCCAGCTCAGCCTCCCTGCGGGCCTGTCTTTCTTTCTCCAGCTCCTCGAGCTGCCGCTCCAGCTCGGAGCGTCTCCTCTGCAGCCTGCGCAGCTCCTCGCGGAGGCCATCGATTTGCTTCAGCTCGCTCTCGATGCTCTGGGAGAAGGAGTTGACTTCAGCTTTCAAGGCAGGATCCTGCTCATACTTCACTACTTCCTGCTGGACCACTTTCTCCTTCACCTGGGAAAGTTCTTCCTCCTTCTGTCTCACTTTGTCTTCTTGGAGAAGCCGCTCCCTCTCCAGGTCAATGTGTTTCATCTGTTCATCTGCCAGCTGCACTCTCAGCAACTCTACTTCCTCTCTAGTCTTAGGGTCTTCCCGAAACTGCAGAATTTCTTGAACAACTTCCTTCATATGCACTTGAGGTTTGGTATCTTTCAAAGTTTGTATCTCTTGTTTCAGCTGGTAGATCTCCAGGTCAGCTCTTTCAATAGCTCCAGTCCGTTCTATGATTTCCTCACGGAGTCGCTGTAGCTCCTTTTCAGTTTCTGGATCATTCTTATACTTAATTACCTCCTTAATGACTTCTTTGACTTCTACCAGTGGCCCTCTGTTCTTCAGAGCAGCCAGCTCATTCTGGCAGCTCTTCAGCTGTTCGTCACCCCCACGATATCTCCTCTCCTGCTCCACCAGCTCCAAGCGAAGGTTGGCAACTTCATTTTCAGCCTTGGGATCTGGGCGCACAATCTCACGCACTTTCTCCTGAACAACCACCTTGGAGTTCTCTTCCTCCAACAGCTGGATCTTCCTGAGCAGCTCAGCCTTTTCCCGCTCATTGGAACGACCCTTGGACTTCTCATCTTCATACTGGCGTCGGAGCTCGTTCACCTCCCTCTCGATGACCAAGTCTTTCTCTACCTTCAGCACCTCCTTGACGGTGATTTTTCCTTCGGCGATGGCCCGTTCCTTCTCAAGACGTTTGAGCTTGTCCTGGAGGAAGCTGAGCTCCTCCTCGTGCTTCTGCCGGAGGGCGCTCTCCCTCTGCTTGTTCTCTTGCAACATCCGGAATTCCATCTCCAGCTGGGGGTCGTTCTGCAGCTTCAGCACCTCCTTCTCTGTTACCTTCTCCTGTTCTTTGTTCTTCTCGCTCGACAGCACAGCAATTTGTTGGCGCAAGAGGATCACTTCATTCTCTCTGGTCCCTTCCTGCCTTCTGAGCTCTTCCAATTCTTCTTTGAGCTTCAGGATTTCATCAGCTTGAGCCTTATCTTGTTCAATCCTCAGCACCTCTTTCACTATGTACTCCTGCCCTCCTTCCCTCTTCTCATGCTCCAGAACACGCAGCCGGATTTTAAGAGCCTCCAGCTCATCCTGGAGCACCTGGTTCTTGCGCTGCTCCTCTGCCAGGTTCTGCTGCAGTCTGTGGAAGCTCTCCTCCAGCTGAGGGTCAGGCACCTTCTTCACCAGTTCTTTCTTAACCACAGTTTCTTGGGGCTTCTGGTTTTGCAGGTGGATTATGTTGTTCTGAATGGCCTGGATCTCCGCTTCGAGCTGTTGCCGACGCTGAGTCTCATCCTCAAGCTCTTTCTTCAACTTCCAGACTTCTTCCACGGGCCTCACGGATGCTTTGGTCTGGGCAAAGTCTTGTGTCAACTGAACCTCGGGTTGCTGTTGGTGGAAAAAGCATGTGTAGTTACAAAACCCTAATGAATCATAATTTTGGTGCTTATCATACAATCACAGAAATATTTAGGTTGGAAAAGACCTCCAAGATTACTGAATTCAACCTGTGCCCAATCCCCACCTTGTCAAATAAACCAGAGCACCGAGTGCCTCATGCAGTCATTTCTTGAACACCTCCAGGGGTGGGGACTCCACCACTGCCCTGGGCAGCCTGTGCCAGTGTCTGACCACCCTTTCAGTGAAGAAATTTTCCCAATATCCAATCTAAACCTCCCATGGCACAACTTGAGACACTTTCCTCTCATTCTGTCCCTTATTCCCTGGGAGCAGAGCCTGACACCCCCCCACCCCTTCCCGGCTCCCCCCTCCTGTCAGGGAGTTGCAGAGAGCCAGAAGGTCCCCCCTGAGCCTCCTTTTCTCCAGGCTGAGCCCCCCCCAGCTCCCTCAGTGGCTCCTGCTGCTCCAGCCCCTTCTCCAGCTCTGCTGCCTTCCCTGGACATGCTCCAGCCCCTCCATGTGTTTCTTGTCATGAAGGGCCCAGAGGTGGACACAGCACTGGAGGTGCCCCAGCAGTGCCGAATACAGAGGGACAATCACTGCCCTGGTGCTGCTGCAACAGTATTTTTGATACAGGCCAGGATATCGGTGCCTCCTGTGACAAAGCAACAGGAGGGTGCTGAGCTATGGCAAACTATGAGCAGTGGTATTTGCAAACAGATTTCCCTGTGGGTTCTCAACCTGAGAAATGCCTTCTGCAATGCCTGCTGATGTCAGAACACAGCTTTTGGCCACAAAGGATAATAATTCTGGCATGGGGTGGCAAAAAGAGAGTGGCAAAATGATGAGGAGCGTCCTAGGGTGAGTGGGAAATGGGCCTGGGAAAGACTGAGGGGTGATCTGTCTGATTTAAGTGTCTGCTGATTAAGGATTTAAGGGGACAGAACACCAGCTAGGCTTGTTCCCAGTTCACCTTGTGATAACAGAGCCCCACGTGTGTTTTTACAGGAATGTCTCTTCAGTGTCCTGTGGCTCCAGGTGATCCCTTACCTGCCGCAGGAGGCTCTGAGCGAACTCCAGGTTCTGCAACCTCTGCTTGTTGACAGCGTTTACTTCGGTGTATTTGGCTGCTAGAACAGCTTCCTATGGAACAAAAACGTGTTGGGAAGAGGTTGAGAAGACTAGAAACAACAGACCCTAAAGAGGTAACTCTGGGTGTTCCTCTGAAAACCCTCTACAGCAGTGAAGTGCCAAGCTTTGGGGATGAAAAACAATTCTCATGCACACACATGGTCATGTGAGTTTCGCAGTCAAGATAACCAAAAAGAGGTGCAGCTGAGGAAGAACCAGGTGGACACTTCTGGGTGCCTCTACAGGCAGGATGAGTTTGAGGCAGGTAGCAAACAGATCCTGCATAAATAAGTAGCTTATAAGTAGCTTGTGGCCTGTAAGTATTTCTGTCTTTGGTGGTGAAATCTCAGTTTCTGTTTGAAAGTCTGGAGAGGGGAAAAACTTCCAGGTTTTGGCTTTTCTCCCCTTTTTCTCCTTTTTAAAAGTGTTAATCTCTCATTCTGGCCAGACCAGCCCCAAAATTTGATGGGCTATGAATGATGAGGAATCCCTTTCTCCTGATTCCCTGCCCTTCCCTGCAGTTCCTCTGGGACCTGACAGTAAATATGAGTGTTTGCAAACCCCCACAGATCCCGGGAGCTGCCATCTGCCCCTTGCTTACCTCCTCTTTCACCTTGGCAGCTGGAGACTGCAGCCTGGGCTTCTTGCTCATGTACCCGTTCCGGCCGTTCTCCAGGTCCAGGATGGACCGCAGCTTCTCAGCTTCCAACTCATAGTCCTGTGGGAAGACAGTCCCAGGAGGAGTGTGAGATTACTGGGTCCCCTTCTCATGCAAAGGCTCCTCCAAAGCCCTGGCTTTAACAACTTCTTCCCTTGACCCAATTTTTGGGGAGTTGCTGAGGTTGGTGGGACCCAGAGCTGTTGGCAGGAGCTCCCAGCAGGTGCTGAGCTGGGTCACTGCAACAACCCAGCTGCAGGTGTGTCCTGATTCCTCAGTCACCTTCCTGATGTTGGGCTTGGGGTGGAAACCCTCTACTCACAGGCAGTAAAGCCAGTTGCCAGGCTAATGGCCACATGATGTCAATGTTGTAGTCGATACAATTAGGTTGTATCTTATCAGTCAAGTGAGAAAGGGCAATGGCTTTCTTTAGGTGGCTTCTTGTAGGATGTAGCTGGTTCTGCCCCTCTACTACATTCTGGTGAGACCTCAGCTGGAGTACTGCATCCAGCTGTGGGGTCCAACATCAAAAGGACGTGGAGCTGCTGGAGCAAGTCCAGAAGAGGCCAAGGAGATGCTCCAAGGGCTGGAGCCCCTCTGCTCTGGAGACAGGCTGGGAGAGCTGGGGATGTTCATCTGGAGAAGAGAAGGCTCTGCAGAGAACTGAGAGCCTCCTCCAGTGCCTAAAGGGGCTCCAGGAGAGCTGGAGAAGGACTTGGGACAAGGGATGGAGGGACAGGACAAGGGGGAATGGCTTCCCACTGCCAGAGAGCAGGGATAGATGGGATACTGGGAAGGAATCCTTCCCTGTGAGGGTGGGCAGGCCCTGGCACAGGTTGCCCAGAGAAGCTGCGGCTGCCCCATCCCTGGGAGTGTCCAAGGCCAGGTTGGACAGGGCTTGGAGCAGTCTGGTCTAGTGGAAGGTGTCCCTGCCCATGGTAGGGGGTGGAATGAGGTGGTCTATAAGGTCTCTTGTAACCCATACTTCTCTGTTTCTATGTTCTGTCACAGGCAAAAGTGCAGTCCTTACCTTCACTGCCTGCTGGTACTGCTGGGCTGTTGCAGAGACCTTCTGCACCTCCTGTTCCTTGGTGGCAATGTCACTGAGGAGAGCCTGGCAGGCACAGAGACACACAAAGGGAACACAACACCCAAATGCATCACTCAGCCTTTTTGAGGGTTACCATGAAACACACAACACTGAGAATCACAACCTTCTCAAGCTGCCCTGCTCTGTGTAAAGGCATAGGAGGACAGCAGGACCTTAGAGCTTTATAAAAATATATAAAAGTTTTTAAAAATAAAGCTAATATTTATATTTTCTGTTTTATGTTCAGGAGCTACCTAAGTACTGTTTCTTTTAGTATTGCTCATCTCTCCTCTCTCTGGGGAGCCCAGGGTGCTCTCAGAATTACCGCTTGGTTCTTCAGCTTCACTTCCACTTGCTGGATGTTGTCAGTCTCCTGTGGCTCATAGTTAGGGATGTTGCACAGGAACTGGTTCACCTTGTCATAGTTGGTGCGGTAGTTGGAGTAGGCACTCTTTGCTTTCTGCAGGGTCTGTGTTCTGTGGGGGAAAACATCTCCTGTGTCTTCTGCAAACACCTCTTAACCCATCCCTGCTTGACCCTGCTCCCTGAAGGCACGGATTTGAGCCAGAGTTGTTGTCTTGGCTGAGTCCCCACCTCTGTTGCAAGAGCACTTAATCATAAAGCTTGCCCAGATCTACCCAGCCAGTGCATGGGTGTAGCCTCTCCCTCTTCCTCCTCAGACCTCCCTGGAAGCCCTTCTGCAACTCCTCATTCCCAGGATCGTCTTGTGGCTCTTCCAGATCCAATATTGTTCCAACAGTAACTATCCTGGCTCTCCAGCTGTTCCTGGAGTCTCACCTATGGTCGATCTGCTTGCTGAGGTTGTTGAAGCGCTGGTTGAGTTTGTAGAGCTCGGCCTCCTGCCGCTCGATGTCAGGGCAGTGCTCCTGGAACTTGTTGGCCAGGGTATTGGAGCACATCTTGGTCCTCTGCAGGTTCTGCTCGGCTTCATTGAGCAGGAACTTTTTGGACTGGAGCTCAGCGCCCATGGCCTGAAGAAAAAGCAGAAGAGAGGGATTCCCTGGGTTGCACAAATGCCAGGCTTTTGTCACTGTTCCACATACACTGGAGCAGTCTTTGCAGGGGATGAGGAATGACTGAGCTGTGGCAGTGCTACCAGGTGTGGAGAAAAGCAAGTTCGAGGCTTGCATGGTAAGCAGAATTATCATGTAAACCTGATGGGGAGAAAAGGTACCTCCTGCTCCCTTCTCTACCTGCTGACATTTCAAATCAGCCATACTAATGTGCAAAATCCCTGGTGCTCCTCATGCAAGGCTTAAATGCTGTTTCTGCCAGTGCAGCAACTCCAGCAGGAGCTGTGAAAGCTTTGGCACACCAGTCTGAACTTGGGGTCTTGATGGAAAAGCTGAATGGGCAGAGAAAGTTCTGGCCAAGCCAGTTCTTGGCCTTTCTATAGCAGAAGGAAATTCCAGTTTGGGTTGGTGGCTTTTCCCAGTGATAACCCTTCTCACAGCTTTGCCAGTATCAGGCTGCATCCAGCATTCCACACCATTTCATCCTTCACTTCTCAAAGAATGACAGAAGGTTTTATGCTGAAAGGAACCTTATATACCACTTATTTCCACCCCCTGCCATGGGGAGGGATACCTTTCACTAGACCAGGTTGCTCCAAGCCCCATCCAACCTGCCCTTGGACACTTCCAGGATGGGGCAGTCACAGCTTCTCTGGGCAGCCTGTGCCAGGGCCTTGCCACCCTCACAGGGAAGGATTCCTTCCCAATATCCCATCTAACCCGGCTCTCTGGCAGTGGGAAACCACTTCCCTTTGTCCTGTCCCTCCATCCCTTGTCCCAAGTCCCTCTCCAGTTCTCCTGGAGCCCCTTTAGGCACTGGAAGGGGCTCTCAGTTCTCCGCAGAGCCTTCTCTTCTCCAGATGAACGTCCCCAGCTCTCCTAGCCTGTCTCCAGATCAGAGGGGCTCCAGCCCTTGGAGCACCTCCACGGCCTTCTCTGGACCTGCTCCAGCAGCTCCACATTCTTTCTGTGCTGAGGACTCCAGACCTGAGCATCTCACTGCAGGTGGGGTCTCATGAGGGCAGAGTAGAGAGGGAATTACTCTCCATTAGTCCTTTTGTCAAATCACAAGAATTTAACTGACATTCTGACATTTGATCTCTGATTTGGAGATGGGAAAGGTTTCATTTGAGGTAGGTGGGGACCCCTGCAGTCACAGTGAGCTCTCACCTGCCCAGGGGAGGCCATTCTTCTACCAGCTGATTCAAGAGTGTGCATTGAGTGGCAATTTCCCCAGCTTTAGGGAAGTGGTTCCCTATGTGGAGCGTGTCAGTAGGGCAGAACACTCACCAGCAGCTCTTCTTTCTTGCGGTCCAGCACCCGCAAGTCCTCCGGTACCGTGTCATCTGTGACCAGTTTGTTCTCGTAGGTGGACAGCAGGTCTCGGCCTTGTTGGAGGCTCCTTTCAAGGTTTGTGGCCACCTCAACTCTGTACAGACACAAGAGGAAGGTGTTTAAGCACATCTGCACCTGTCTCACAGAATCACAGAATATCTTGAGCTGGAGGGACCCACAGAGACCATCCAGTCCAACCCCTGGCCCTGCACAGACACCCCAACAATCCCACCCTGTCCCTCACAGCATTGTCCAAACCCTCCTGGAGCTCTGGCAGCCTTGGGGCCGTGCCCACTGCCCTGGGGAGCCTGGTCAGTGCCCAAACACCCTCTGGGGGAAGAACCTTTTCCTGAGATCCAACCTAGCCCTGCACTGACACAGCTCCAGCTGTTCCCTGGGTGCTGTCCCTAGTCATGAGAGCGAAGCGATCAGTACCTGCTCCTCTGCTTCCTGTCATGAGGATGTTGAAGACCACAATGAGGTCTTCAACAGACCTCAGGATCCTACACTATCCCTGGCTCAAGCCACGGTTTAAGCCATGACTTACTTCTCCTGGGCAGCACTGAGCAGCTGCACCACACGGTCGTACTTCTTGTTGGTGTTGTCCACCTTGTTCTTGACCAGGGTAGCGCTGCCGGTGTTGGGCACAGACTCGATGAAGGCCTCACACTCCTGGATCTTCCTCGTTTTCTCAGGTTCAATGCGACGGACCTCATTGGTGATGTTCTGCAGGGGAATAAAGCTTTTAGAGCAGCTGAACTGGGACCTGGTGGCTACGAAGGAGCTGGCCCTTGGCTGTCCAGGGTGAGGAGGAAGGTCAGGCCTGAGGGCTTGTGTTACATGGAAGGTGCTTTTCAGCCCTGCAGGGGACAGAAGGATATTTTTGGTTGGCTTTCTGTTGACTTGTCTCTCCTGGGGCAAGGAAACTCCCTTAGCAAGGGAACTCCAGCTGGGGAGTGGTTCCCAGCAGCTTTAGCTCTGTCAGAGACATGCTGGATTCATCTGGACTGTTGAGGTCTGACAGATGAATCCTTGCCTGGACATGGAAGTGCTGCAGGCAGTTGGAGCACTTTGCTTTCACTTGTGGTGGCACTTGGATTTTGACACAGCCCTTGGCAGGTGATGTAACCACGACCTGGACTTGCTCCTAAACCAGGGAGGTTTGTGGCACAGAGCCTGGCTTAATTAGGGGTCTGGAGGAGAGGAAAGGAGCTGGATGCTACGGCACTGGAGCCTAGAGGAGCAGGTCCACAAGGAGAAAGAGTGCCCTGGACCAGAAGTGTGTTCCTGCTCCTCTATGAGCTGATGATGGTGATGGCAAAGCCTGAGGGCTCCCCTCTTCCTCACAGCCATCACCTGCAGCCATCACCTTTTTCCCATTCAACTGAGCTGGACCAGAAGGGCAAAGGTTTTGGCTTCTGAGGCTGATTTTTAGGGCTGCTCCCTATTTCCACTGGAGGAAGCAACTAGCTGTGAGCGTCACTCCATTCTTACTCCTGGGTTCAAGGAGGGCTTTCAGCCCCCAGAATATTGAGGACCGCCCTGGAGACCCTTTGGCACCATCCCTCTGCTTCCACACCCCTGTACCTTCAGGTCCTTGGAGCGCTCGGTGCTGTCCTGCACTGCCCGGCTCTGCTCCAGCGGCGGGCGGAGGTTTGCTGTTATTGCCTTTTCCTGCTTGTCCAGGTCACTGTTGACTTTCTCCAGCCCTGCCAGGAGCTGGCGGCCCTGAACTGATGCAGCATCTGGATCATGAGGGGAGAGGAGGGTAAAGCTGTTTGGAAGCTGGTTCTGGGCTCAGTCCCACTGATGAGTTCTAAACCCACATCCCACTGCACTCCCTGAGCCCTCCCTGCTGTGCCCACAGCCTCCTGCTCTGCCCCTGCAGCCATCCCAGCACTCTTGTCCCCAGGACCCTTAGGAGATGGAAACATGTCCCTAAGATGTTCCACCAGGCTTCTGTGCCTGGGAAGGAGTGAGCCCTGAGCTGCCCTCCTGATCCACACCTCCAATGCTGTCTGCCTTGAGCCCCTCGTAGCGCTGCTGGAGGATGTTCTTGCAGTTGTTTGTCTTCTCCTTCACGGCCACGTAGTGCTGGGCAATTCTGCCAAACAGGACAGCGGGAGGTCAGGCAGGTCCTCAGCCCCTCCATCACCCCATCACCCATCCCAGTGCTGCTCCAGGAAGGGGCAAGCGGGGAAGAGGCACCTTCACCCCATGCTGGCCAAGGGTAGAGCAGTGTCCATCAGGGCAGTGGAGAGGCAGCAAAGGCTGAGGGAGGAGTGGGCAGCTCCCCCTGCCATAATGACCCCCAGGGGAGGGGGGCCTGGATGGCTCTGAGCAGGCCCCACTTTGCCAGGTGGGAACCTGCGAACAAGCAGGAAGGGTCAGGAATCCGTCCTGGAGAAAGCCGTAGGCTTCCAGATGACACAGTTTCACTGTGGGAATTGAGGCAGAGCCCCTGGGGGCGCCAGACGGGGCGAGCAGTGCAGGTGGCATGGCCTGGGGCTGGTGAAGGCAGGGGCAAAGGCTGGGGGGCACTGGGGGGCTGGCACACGGGCTGGGGGCACGTACTGGTCTGCCAGCGCTATTGCCTCGGGGTCGGGCGGGGGGATCATGAAGCAGACCCCCGGGGCACTGATGGTGTCTCCGGCGCTGTCGGCCACCTCCCAGACGTCTCCGCTGTGCCTCTGCAGGGTGTACTGGGCTCCTCGGCTGATCTGGCCCTGGGGGCAGGAACCGGTCACAGCGGCACGTCAGGAAATGCCACCCCACTGTGGCCCCGCTGCAGGCAGGACCGGCACGAACCCGATCCCTTCTCCCGGCTTCCCCAAGTGTCTGCCGCTCGCCAGAAACTCATGTGCCTGCTCCTCCCTGCCCGCAGCCTCCAGGCACGAAGCCGCGGCTCTTGCGACAGCCACGGCGAGCAAATTCCCACTCGGGCAGAGATGAGGAGGCGTTCCCGAGGCTGAGCCCCGGCTTTCCCTTTCCGAGAGGCCGGGAGCTGAGTCAGCCGGAGCTGCCGGCTGCTGTCCCGGCCCCTGCCGCGCCCGTGGTGCCTGCTGGCTGCGCTGCCCCATCGCTCTGCCCAGCTGCTCCGGGAGGCTGGGCACGGGGGGACGTGGACTGGCAATGCTTGCTGGTGGTGGGTGTTTCTTTGATCAGACACGTGCCAGGACATTGCAGCGTCCCAGCACAAGGAGCGTGGGAATGTGACAGAGCCGGGCTGTCGCAACCTGCGCAGGGGGTGTGACAGGCACCGAGGCTTCGTTCCCCCCGGACCCCTCCTGCCCTGCTCATCCCTGCAAAACCGGCTTTCCCACCGGGATGAGCACAACCCTTGCCTTGTTCCCGTTGTGGGAGCCATCACTGGGGAAACCTGCTCCCTCCGCCGCGCCCCCCGACAGCCGGTGCCCGCGCCGTGCCCCGCTCAGGTGAGCACGGGGGTGTTACCTGCTCGCCCTCGTACTCGCACAGGGCCTCCACGGGCACGGGGTGCGCGGGTGCCTCGCGCCGGTACCGCAGGGGCAGGACCTGCTGGCTGCGCTCCTGCAGCGACTGCACCACGGCCTCGTACTTCTCCAGGGCCTTCTCCTGGTCCTGGCACACGGCAACAACCACAACCAGTGAGGAAACACGGGGAGAACAAATTCCTGGGCTCCCCCGGCCAGGGAGGAGCTCGGACCAATCCAAGCAGGACAGACACTGCAGCTTCTCATGTGTCCTACTGAAAACGGCTCCTGGGTGCTGCTCTGCAGCCGTGTGTTCCTGCCCCAAGTGTTCCTGTGCTCTCCTGTCTCCTTTTGCAGCCAGGCTGTCGACTCAGGCATGTCGACACATGACTGTGCCCATGAGTTGCCATGCCTGGGCACTACCCATCAGGCAGTGACAGGGTTCCCTGGTGCATAGCCCAGGCCTGCACAGCTGTGGCTGGGGGACAGCCCTGTTCCCAGCTCTGTTTCCAGCCCTGGGACAAAGCTCTCCAGCAGCTGCTCTATTTCTAGCTGTGGAGGTATCCCAAAATGTTGAGTTGGGATGGAGCACTCAGGAGGAGAAAGACAGCTCTCAGAGAAGAGCTGTCAGCTGTCCTGGGACACGTGCATCAGCTGGGCCTGCTGCAGCATGCTTAGGCTTGGGTTTGGGCTTGGGCTCGGGCTCAGGCTCAGCACAGCCCTTCCCAAGTGGGCGATCTCCAGCCTGACTCCCGGCAGCACAGCAAGTTCCACAACCTCCTCTGGCAGCAGGTCTAATTATGCTCCCGCCCTCAGCGAGCACTAACTCAATGAGACAACAAATAAAAACCAGCCCAGTGAGCAATTACGTTGCCAGGGGAGAGGCAATCTCTAGCCAGAGGGGAAGGAAGAGCCAGGGGAAGGCCAGGAAGAGGAAGGCAGCTGCACAGCCATGGAAAAAGCTGGGCCAGGTGCCCACACCGATGGGGACATCCCTCCCTCAGTGCCATGGGGACACTGGTTCCTCCTGCCTCCCTTGCAGTCCTGCCTGCACCAGCACTCACATCCAGCTCCCGCAGGAGAGACTCCAGCTGGTATCTGTCCTTGAACTCAGGGCTGAATTTTTGGTCCAGGTCTGTGTCCACCTTCTTCAAGAGCTCCTGGGCATCCTTAGTGTCCTTCTGAAACTGCAGAAAGGGAAAGTCTCTTGTGAGAGAGGGTCCTGCTGAAACATGGAGCAGACCCACCCCAGCAATGTGTTCCTCAAACAGCCATCAGGAGCTCTGCTGGGCATAGGGACACCCAGAACATGCAGAGAAAGGCAAGAAATCACTATTTCCCATGCTCAGGACATCAGAGTGAGGCAAAAGACAACAATGAGCAGCTTATTTCAGGGTTTCCTCCTGCAGAGTTGTTAAGTCTCACATTTCCCTGCTCTCACTGTCTCACTGGGACAGCATCACAGCAGTGTGTGGTGTCTCCAGTGCCAGTGCAGAGGAGAAGGCAGAGCCAAGCCCTTCCACACACAAACCACCCCCTGGGGCAGTTATTCTGGCAGGTACCCACAGAAGGCACTGCCTGGGCTGGGCACCAGGGTTCAGCTTTGGCAAGAGACTCCTCTTGTCATGAACACGCCCAGGCTGTGGGAGAGGAATCCAGCCCGACCTGCTCCCCTGCAGAGCCTCCCTGGCTGTCGGATGCCATTTATCCAGCAGACATCTGTCTGCTCAGGGCAGCCAGGGCACTTAGCCCTTGTACTGGGCTCCCCGAGGGGCAGCTCTGCTCCTGGCAGGTGTGATTTTCTTCCACGGACCTGTTCTGCTTCCCAGTGGAGCACTCAAGGTCTCCCCATGCCTTGTTTTGGGGGTGAGATACCTCCACTGTGCTGCAGACCAATATGCCGACGCTGGACTGTGGCTTGTGAACCTCGGCATTGGAGCAGAAACTTTCTGCAGGTCATGCTTTGGCCAAGCAGTCACTGACCTTTGGTGCCTGAGCAACTATGATTTCTGTTCTACCAGCTCAAGGTGCTCTCGTGGCCTTCAAAGCCCTGTTTTTAGAGAATTCAATCTCTTCTACCCTGTTTCCAGAACAGGAGGAATTTTCACATTCTGGGGTCTCCTGCAACCCAGCACCTACTTTCTGGTCTCCAACAACTCACTGTCCCCAGGGAGCTGGTACCTTGTGGAAGTCCTCCATGAACTTCAGGTGGCTCTCCTCACAGATCAGCAGGTTGAGGTACTCCTTCCAGTCGGCATGCACGGCCTCGATGTGAGCCTGCAACACAGGGGTGGGAGGGGATGTTAATGGGACCCCCGTGGCAGGGGGGAGCCTGAGCTGCCCACCTGGAAGCACCAATTGCCAGCCTGAGTGAACAATTCCTTGGCTGCCTCTGGAGCCACCCAGATGTTCTCAGGTCAAAGCTAGGATGGGAATACCCAAAGCTGGGATGCTCCAACAGGAATGTGGGGCTGGATGGAAGGAGGTGGAAAACTCTTTTGTCCATCTTCCCATCAAACAGGGAAGAATTCCACTATAATTTATCTTTTGTAGGTGGGCACACGGTAATCACCACAGGAATGAGGAAGATGGGAGGAGCTCTTTAGGTTTATCTTTGCTCCTCCAGTGCTGTTTACACATTTGCAGGTGAAGGAGGCTTTTTCCCACTTGACATCTCAAGAACTAAAGTCACAAGTGGCATTGGCAGCAGGTCCCACTCTGGAGAAGGGCTGGGCGAGTGCCCCTGTGCTCTGGGGGTGGCAGCTGGGCCCCAGCCCTGGTGCTCACCTCGATGGCGTTCTTCCCAGGGTGATTCTGGGCGAGCAGCTGATCTCCATCTGCGTGCAGCTTGTTGATGGCCTCCTCCTTCTCCTCCAGCTTCCGGTGGATGAAGTTCTGGATGGAAAGAGGTGGAATATTTATCCACATGCAAAAGAGGGGACCCTGACTGTGTTCTGGGACTGAAGAACTCTGAAAGGACCAGAACAGCTACACAAAGCAAAGTGTGATGTTCTCCCACTGCAGCTTCTGCTTTTCCTTCCCTTGCAGATGTTGCTAAAGGCATGATCCTTGCCAAGCCAACGCTGAGATAAGGGAGAGGAGGATGAGGAAGCTGTCACGCTTCCTTGTCCTGTTATCTTTGGCAGAGGTGAAGATTAACCTTACCATCCACATACATCTCAAAGCGCTTCATGATGCACTGGGGGAAACTGAGGCAGAGGGGAAGGAACATTTCCTGCCCCCATCCAGCCCTGGCCTGCTCCCCTGGCCCCATGCCCACCATACCCACCCCTGCTGCACAGCCCCAGCCGGGCCGGGCTGATGGCGAGCTCACGGACCTCGTATTGGCGGCGCCGGCTGGGATAGTCCAGGTTGTGGTCGCTCCAGTCATAGTGGGTCCTGTCCTTGGCCTGCTGATCCAGCCAGTAGAGCTTGTTGGTGCAGCGCTGCATGTAATCCTGCAGTGAAGTCAGATCCTGCTGCCGCTGCTGGGAGCCAGCCTGGGAAGGGGCACAGGGGGGAGCTCAGCACAAAGATCCTCTCCACGGACCCCCAGGGGTGCCTGGATACCCCAACAAGAGACCCCCAGCAAGAGGGTTCTGCTCCCGAGATCCCAGAGTCTCTTACCAGCAGCTTCTGATATTTGGCTTGGAAGTCATTCATGCATTCCTGGTAAGAGAGGAGAAGCAAGGCAAAGTTTAGGAGTTAGGCAAGGGTTAGGAGCAGTCTCTGGAGAGTGGTGGTCTGGCGGGGGCTCGAGGGTGGAGGGGAATGTGGGTTTCTGATGGAGCAGGAGGTGAGTTTATGGGATTTGCCTCATTATAAAGCTTGAGTCAGGGTACGATGCTGAGCTCAGAAGCTGGGTTGGATCTGGGCACCCACCCGATCTGCTCCAGACTGAGGCAGCTTGGATGCCCTCCCCTTCATCCATGGCTCAGGAAAGGGACGGCCACAGGGGCAGCAGGGAGAGGGGCAGGAGAGCTGACCTTGCTGCCTTCCTTGGCCATGTGTGGCCCGATGGCCATGACCTCGTTGTGGAAGATGTTGTGCTCTTCAACTTGGCTGTTGACCAGCGGCAGGTCGGTCCCAAAGCCTTTGCTGCTCAACATGTCCTGCAGCACACAGGAGCTGGGTTAGCCATGGGGAATGGGGTGAGGGGGCCAAGACCTGGGAAACTCCTCTTGGAGGCGGCCATGGAGTTGGGCTTGGATGGGCTCTGGTGTCTGCAGCCTGTGAGTGCCCAGGAGCACATGGGTGAAATCAGCTATGCTGGAGGGCAGCCATGGGAAAGCCAGTTTGGGAGTTTAATCCCTTTCTGGCTGGAAGAATGTAGAGGGTGGGATAAAATAATAAATAAGGGCTATGCGATAGAGCCCAAAGCAGGTGGTGACTGGGAAGAGTGAGGCAAGGCCACCTTGAGTGCTGATTCCTTGTGCCACAGCACCTGGCCTTGTCCTAGCACCTCTACCCCTCCCCTGCCTCCTTTCCCACACTGTTTGCTGCCCCCAGTATAAAACTGCCCAGAGTTTTCCAAGAGCCTGTTTCTCCATGGGGAGCTGCACCAGGACCTGCCCAGCTGGTGCTACTGGCCAGGCAGTGTCACTGGTGGTCCTCTTGGTACCTGTTTCTCCTCGATCACTGTTGACCAGTTGACCTGGGGCTCGATGTGCTGCAGGGGGAAGTTGTAGATTTGGTCATGTTTCACACGCAGGTTTGCCACTCGTTCCTTCAGCTGCCGGATGCTGCGAGAAGGGCAAGATGAGGATGGGATGCAGGATGTGAGCATGGGCTGGCAGTAGCATCAGTGGGTGTAGATGATCCTCTCCCAGGCTCCCATGGAGGGGAGGACTGTCCTTAGGGGACCCGGAGAGCCCAGGCAGGCAACAACACTGTACAATGACTGGGAGGGCAGAGATTCCTGTGCTCTCGTGCTCTGCTCACACAGTGTGGGCTCAGGGCAGGCTGGACCCGGGGAGAGCATGGGGCATAGCAGACAGGTGCCACCCTACCATCAGTAGATGCAGCCCTTTTCACTCTACATGTGCTCAAGCACGGCTGTGAGATACACAGCTTAATGGGAACTGGGATGCAGAGGAGCCCATAGTGACCCCACCACTGCAGGCAGGGGCAGAGCAGAGCCCCTGGAGAGGTGTGTGTCACCTGCAAGGCTCTGGGGACAGGTGTCCCCGCTGTACTCACTCTTCTGTGATCATGTCCCCCTGGGGGTGTTTCATGTGCCGGGCGATGGCTGCATCCCCATCCAGCACGTAGAGCAGCTTGTCAGACTCCGAGAGCCTTTGTGCCGTCAGGTCCTTGTACTGTGCCAGCTGGCCCGCCTTGATCTTGTGCAGGTCCTGGGGAGGGCACAGGAGGGGTCACCAGGGGAAAACAAATGGTATCCAAGAGCTCATCTGCCCTGCTGTCCCTGGGCACTGGAGAAGGGCAGAAGCTCTGCTGTCCCTGATCCTCCTGTGATGTATTTTCCTTCCCCTTGCCTATCACAGAATCACGGAATGGTTTGGGTTGAAAGGGACCTTAAAGAGCATCCAGTTCCAACCCTGCTGCCATGGGCAGGGACACCTTCCACTAGCCCAGGTTGCTCCAAGCCCCGTCCAACCTGGCCTCCTGAGGGAAGGCTGGGGGCTGCATCACCTCTGGATGCATTGGACCCTTTGGGAAGAGGAGGATGGTTCAGGGCCCTCCTCCTCTATCCTGCTGCTGGCATGCATGTCCAGGGATGCACATCTCTGCTGTGCACAGTGCTTCCCAGCCCTGGGTAGGGAGGAATTTTGAGGCCCAGTTGCCTGTTACACCCTTCCACCCTCTTCCCATGAGGCCCCAGCACCCCTCCATTACAGACCATCGCACCCCAGTACTGCTGCAGGGACGGGGACCCACCCCCATGTGCCACAGCAGAGGAGACGAGGCCCCAGGGAGTGGGAAGGGCTGGGGCAGGAGGGGGACAGGGCCGCTCGGAGGAGCCCTGTGTGTGGGACCACGGCTGGCTTACATTTTGCATTCGCGAGTCAGTCTCCACGATGTTTTTCTCCACCTGGTCGGCATTTTTCTGCAGGCGCTCTATGAGCTCGGTCAGCTCTTTGCTGGAGATGCTGGGGAGAAAAAGGGGATCCTGTCAGCCCACACACGCGGCCCCAGCCCTGAGCTGTTCCCGGGGGTGCCCGTGGGGTGCTGTGACCCCGGGGGGGCCAGGGCCAGCCCGGCCCGCCAGGCCCTGCAGCTGTGTGTGACTCACTGCTGCCTTCTAACACTTCCCAAAATACTCGGCTGCTGAGCCAGGAGCGGGGGCGGGTGGGGGACGTGGTATCTCCCACGGGGGGAGTGGGAGTGATGCTGTGCGCAAGCCTGGGCCTCCCTTGGCCTCAGAGCAGGAAAGAAAAGAGCTGCTTGCAGGGGACAGGGAGAGAATCGCAGACTATCCTGAGTGGGAAGGGACCCACAAGGACCATCCCATCCAACTCCCGGTGGTGCACAGGATACCCCAACAATCCCACCCTGTGCCTGAGAAGGGGGCTCGGCATGGGGTTGGAGGAGCCCGAGCAGCGGGAGGCCCCGGGCCCGCATACACACAGGTGAGGTGGCCCTTTCCAGGCTGATGCCCATGCCCTGGGCACCCCTGCTCTGCCCCTCCGTGCCATGGTCAGGGCTTCCTGCTCTGCAACGAGTTACTCGCACTGTAAACCAAATACAGAGATGGGATCACACAGCCTACACTTCTTTCAGTGCTTTCTCCCTTGCTGGGCACTGCTTTTGCTCCCAGGGTGACCCTGGCCTGAGCCTCTCCGTTCACAGCCGGGCTGGCAGAGTGCAGGGCCAGCCCAAATATTCCCATCCTAGTGCAGAGACGGCTGAGCTGGAGCAAAGGCAGAACAACCCGTGATGCAGCTCTTGCATTGCTGGGGTTATTTTAAACATTTCATCTCCTTACTGTCGCTTTGGCTGCAGCACAGAAGGGCCGGCTCCAGGGGACCATGTGCCAAGCAGTGCCCACAGACCACGCAGGGAGCAGGAGTGCTCCCCAAATCCCTGCAGCTGGAGGGTGCACAGAGCTGAGACTGGTGGCAAGGCTGGGGCTTGCATTCCAGCTGTGCTGCTTTGCCATGTGGGCCTAAGCCAAGGCTTGGCTCAGTCCAATCCCAACCACATATATAGTGGAGATAATGAGCCTTAATGACCTCGTTATGTGGTGGCAGAATTAATCTTTATATGGTGCTTGGAAGTGTTAACTGCTGTTGCAGGAGATGAGGGCAGTGGGGCAGGCTGGGGAGAGCTGGGCTGGAGCAGCAGAATCCCAGCAGAGCTGCCTCGTGCCATGGACGCCTCCTGCATCCTTGGGTGGAATCGTGGAATCATTAAGGTTGGAAAGGACATCCAAGATCACAGTCCAACTGTTCCCCCAGCACTGCCAAGGCCACCACTAACCCATGTCTCCAAGTGCCACATCTATATGGTTTTAAATCCCTTGAGAGATGGGGACTCCACCACTGCCCTGGACAGCTGTGCCAGGGCTGTCCAGCCCTTTCCAGGAGCAATTTTCCCAATAACCTGAACATTCCCTGGCACAACTTGAGGCCATTTCCTCTCATTCTGTCCCTTGTTCCCTGGGAGCAGAGCCTGACCACCCCCATCCCAGCTCCCCCCTCCTGTCAGGGAGTTGCAGAGAGCCAGAGGGTCCCCCCTGAGCCTCCTTTTCTCCAGGCTGAGCCCCCCAGCTCCCTCAGCCCCTCCTGGTGCTCCAGCCCCTTCCCCAGCTCTGTTCCCTTCCTTGGACATGCTCCAGCCCCTCAGTGTCTCTTTTGCCATGAGGGGCCCAGAACTGTCCCCAGGATCTGGGGTGCAGAGGTGCAGCTCCCCAGGGACTCTGGTGCTGAGCTCCAGGACATGCTCCCACCTGCCCCATGTGTTGTCGCTTCAATGCAGCAGTACAAACCAAACCCTAGCTCTGGGCTTGTTCCTCCCTACTTCAAACCCTGCCTCAGGCTGCAGGAGCCTTGTAGCATCCAACAGCTTCAGCAAAGTTCACACTTCCCTGGGAAGTTCTGGTGTGGGCATGGTTTACACTGATTTTTTCTTTTTATAGAAGCTGCATCATCATGATGGTACTTAGAGGTTTGTGCCTGTTGCTGTGGGTGCTGCCTGCCTGGCACCTCCTGATGAGCCAAGGTATTGCCTTGCATCAGCAGTGAAACCTGTGGGCATTCCTGAGCAGAGGAGCCAAGGAAAGGGTCGTTGAAAGTCATAGTTGTAATAATTCCAAGGGTGATTCTTGTTCTCTGCTCAACAGTCAGAGCTGGAGGATGCAGGGCTGCACTGGGAGATGTGATGTGGGTGGCTGCATCCTGCTGCAATGGTAGAAGCAGCTCCTCAAAATCCACTTTGTGGTTTCTTCCAACCCTCATCATCCCACAGAAACCAGGGAAAACGTCAGATGAAATCAGTGGAAAGTGGTTTGAAGTGGGTGACTGAAACGTGCTGCACGTGTTTGGGTGCCTTCAGGTGATGGTTGCTCCGGCCTGGCACCTCCTGCATCATGGGAGAGCTTGCAGCCACCAGGGAGCCTTCCTCATCTCCCACTGATGAACCAGAGCCCACCTGAGCCTTGAGGGTGGGAGAGGCTCATTGTCCAGGTGGGAGCTTGGGATGCTTTGCTGTGAGACCCAGGAGCTGGATCAGCACTAAGCGGGGCTGGGGAAGAGCTGGAAGCACTTGCCAGCTCCTCTCCACATTCCCTACCTTGAACTCCATGTTTCTGGCAAGCCCAAGGATGGATCTTCAGGGTATCAGTTTATCTACAGTATGGATGGAAAAACCATCCCAAAAATCAGAAGAGGTCTGGGGCTTTTCTAGTTCTGGTTTTCAATGAAATTGTAGGGAGTAAATAACACTAAGCCAGGGATTTTTTGGGATCCATGGCAATGCTGTGGTTCAGCCACAGCTTACTGAGCTACTGCACCTGACCTGGTCTGGAAGAGCTGAGCCTGGAGCCTCAGCCTGGCCTTTGTGCTCATTTTGCATCAGCAAAACTGATCTCAGGTGCCAGGACCAGTGAGTGCAACACCCAGCCCTGACCCTCTTACTCAGGTACGGCTTTGCCAGGCTGGTTTGGGATGGGGGGGGGTGATGTGTCTGGGCAGGGATGTGCCCACCAGCCCCTGGCCCCTGCTCTTCCCCTGGCCTGAGCCACAAGCTGTCCTGACCCCCGTTACTCATCCCCAAGTCTGCCTGTACCCTGCCAGCCGCTTGCCAAGCTGAGGGTGCTGCCCCTGGACATCCCTCCCACCCTCTTCATGACTCAGGGAACCCAGTGCCAGGGCAGAGCCACTCTCCCCATGGTGCCTGGGAGGTGACATCCCTTCTCCATCACCGCAGGGAGTGGGAGCAGGTGCTGGGGCTGGAGGAAGAGGGAGGGCAGAGGGTGGTGTTTCCTGTGTTGGAGGGGTTGGTTTGCCTGGTAATGCAGAAACTGCTGCTTCCATGGGCAGTACCTGGGTGACCAGGGAAAAGGAAACCCAGAGCTCACTCGGAGCAAGCAAGGACATGCTCGGATGTGTTGTGGGCATGGCTCAGCCCTCCTGACGCACAACAGAAGAGCTGTTTGCTCCCTCCACTTTTGAGATTTATGTGAGAGTCACCAGCTGAGGCTGTGGGACAGGGAACTCTCATAAAACGTCCCATGGGAGCTGGATCTCAACGTGCAGCACCAGGAGCTGCTCCTCTGCACCCCATCCTGCCCTGAGCACAGCATGGGGCCCTCAGCAGGGAGGTTGGTGTGAGCTCCCACTCATCCCACTGCTGCTGGAAAGGCAGGAATAACAAGTGTGCAGGAATAAATACAGAATTAAGAGAGAATGGGAGCCTCTCTTGTAAGATGTCTCTTATTTCTCTATTTATTTCTCCATATTTATCACTTCTGTGCCACTTCATCACTCAGCTTGGACATTACTGGTCTGAGAACATCAGCCCTGTTAATAACTTGCCTGTCCCCTCCATAGCTGGGTCTGTGCTGACAAATCACGAGGGTGAGTGTGGTCCCTGCATCTGTCTGGATGCCAAGGAGGAGCTGGGAGATCTGAGGCCTGTCTGAAATCTGCATGCCGGGGATGGAGATGGTTGGCTTCCCTGTGCCCTTCCTCTGCTGTGAGGGAGAAGATGCTGGAGTGACAGGAGAAGGGGGAATGGCTTCCCACTGCCAGAGGGCAGAGTTAGATGGGATTTTGGGAAGGAATCCTTCCCTGTGAGGATGGGGAGGCCCTGGCACAGGTTAGGCAGAGAAGCTGTGGCTGCCCCATCCCTGGGAGTGTCCAAGGCCAGGTTGGATAGGGCTTGGAGCAACCTGGGCTAGTGGAAGGTGTCCCTGCCCATGGCAGGGGTTGGAATGAGCTTTTAGATCCCTTCCAACCCCAACTATTGCAAGGTTCTGTGCAGGAGAAGCTCAAGGTTTTCCTTGGGAAAAGCAGTCAGAAAGCCTTGGCCATCCCGGGAAAGGTATGTGGATGGGATTTGCAATAGATGGCTCTTTTGAGAAGCTGCTGGGAAGAGCAGTGGGTGCATCCAGGCTTTGGAGTGGAGCTGCTGGCAGGGTAAGGCAAAGGGAAGCCAGGGCCAAAAAGCAGGCACAAGGGGATGATTAGAGCATGGAGCAGACCTGGGGAGGGAGAAGGGCAGGATTTGGCCATAGCCCAGCATGGGGGACTGAGCAGAGCCAGGATCAAAGGCACTCCGGGCACGGCCCCTGCGAGGCTGAGGCAGAGGGAAGGGGAAAGCAGAGCTGTTCTGCTGAAATAGATAAGGCTTTGTTTGAGAGATGAAAAACAGAAAAAAAAATGCCTGGAAAAACTGGCTTTGCCTTTTCTGGGGAACTTTAACATTTTTTTTATCATGAAGGAAAAAATGATCTCTCTCATGGAAAGCTGTGCTTGGCAGAAGAGTTTCTAGTCAATGCTGCCTTGAGCATCTGTAGCATTGGCTGGCTGGGGGGAAGGATCCCAGGTCATCCCCATGAGGAATGGGAGGGGCTTTTTTTTGACTTCTCCCAGCTGGGGGGCCGGGAGGAGGCAGCTGCTCCGTGGTAGACACCATTCCATCCCTGTACCAATTCAGACCTCAAGTGATGCTCTGTTTTAGAGGGACTTGGGTATTTCTGAGGGTTTAGGGGGGTTATTAGTGTTAATTGCTTTTTTTCCTTGGGTTTTGGTGTTTTTCTTAGCGTTTTAGTTATGATTTCTTGGGATTTTTTTTGTTTTTTTTTGTTTGGTTGGTTGGTTGTGTTTTTTTTTGTTTTGTTTTATTTTTTATTTTTTATTATTATGATATGTAGACTTTACTGGTAAAAATGGGACTTCTTTTCCTCTATTCCTGTTTTTTTTCTCTCTCTCACTAGGTTGCACCCACACTTGTAAGAGCACTTTTTGAAGCAAACCTCCCTGAGATCAGTATCTTCAGGATGTCTGAAGGTTTTGTGCTTGCTGGCAGGTGGTAGACAATCCCTTTGATATCTGTTTCCTTTTTTTCCAAATAAGGAGGCTATTTCTCTAATCCTAATCAAGGGAGTATGTTCAAATAGATACTGCTGAAGTTTTGACCACTCCAGCTGGAAATGCTCCTGCTGGGAGCTTGTCCCATGAATCTGGGAGGGTGAATGGGAAGGGCTCTGTCCTGCTCAGTGATGCTGACCATGCTCCCGCTCTCCTGTAGGGAAACCTTCCCATGCCAGAAGCTTCTCCTGATGGGACAGCTTGGCCAGGGTCAAGGGAGTTGGTTGAGGGTGAGGTCTGAGCACGGATCCTGGTTCTGCTTCCTGCATCCCACCACTGGGATGGGCACTTGGTGCATCAGGCAGTGACCACCCTCTACTGCTCTCAAATGCCTTTAATGTCCCTTTATTCAGATTTCATAGAAAACACACCCCTGTCAGCGCTGCTGCTGAAGGCCAAACTTTAGGAGGGACTTAAACTGCATGAATCCTCCAGAAGGCCACAGCACAGAACTGTAAATGTCTCTCAATGCATGAAATTCCCTTGTGCTGCTTATAAGGACACTGGAGTGAAACTGTGGCAGAGCAGGGGACACAAGGGCTGGGCTCTGGCTACGGTAATTCAGGTTTGGGAGAGATTAAGATCTGGCTTAAAACTCAGGAGCAGCGTGCTGTCAAGCTGCCCACGTCAGGGCGTAGCTGGACAGCAGGGTTGCTGTGCTTAGCCCAGCTTGCTTCAATTATATTTATCTTCCGTCGTAGGAATGGTGATATATCACTGTAATGTGCATGGAAATGAGAGCAGAAATAGGGCGGGCGATGGCAGGGCTCACTCTGCCCTAAGTACAGAGCAGCTCCTGACTCACCTGCTGTCTGGGCTCTGTGCTGACTCCAGCCCTCCCAAACAGCCTCTGGAAATGGGTGCCAGCCCTGCAGGCAGAGCTCTCCCAGCTGCCTGCACCCCCTCTTAGATGGGGAGTGGGTCTCCTGACACTGTTAAGGGTCTCCAGGGATGGGAGCCCTCACCACGGGACCCTGAGGAAGAACATCTTTCCTGCTGGCAGGAGGGAGAGTTTCAGCACCAACTCTGAAGGCCAAGCTGGTTTTTATCATAAAATTATCAAATTGTTTGAGTTAGAAGGGACCTTTAAAGACACTTTCTCTTCCATATGGCAGTAGAGCTGACCTCTTCCACCAGAATCACGGAACAGTTTGGGTTGGAAGGGACCTTAAAGACCATTCACTTCCAACCCCCTGCCATGGTTGCTCCAAGCCCTGTCCAACTTGGCCTTGGACACTTCCAGGGATGGGGCAGCCACAGCTTCTCTGTGTCAGTGCCTCACCACCCTCACTGTTTTCTAACTCCCAAGCCTAGCCTTTCCAAGAGAGAAGCCAATGTCCTGTTTTCTAAGCAGGGCAAGAGTTTGGGGAAGATAATGTGGAAAGAGTCTGATGAATTTCCCCCACACTACATCCCTATCCAAGACTTCTGCCTTCCCTTCCAGGGACACACATGGGAGCAACAACACAGTGGTCATGGCCACTCCCAATTGAATCCCCAGGGCTTTATGATACTGGGATGGGGTAAGCAAGAAGAGCATAAAGCAACAAAGAAATGTCACCACCATCACTGGGGCTTCCCAGCCAAGGCAGGGAGATGCCCACACACCTACTGACATGCCCAGGGTTGGATGGAACGGCTGCTGACTGAGCCTGGGGACCACACGCCCAGGCCAGAGCTGCAGCAGATGTTTCTAAGCAGAGACTTGGACCCTGGTCCTGCTGGGTGGGAGGCTGAGGGCCAGTTTGGGGTTGGGGCAGGGTGACTGTCACATCTGGGGGACAAAGAGTGTTGTTCATAGGAAGGTTGCAGTGCCTGGCTTGGGCTGCACAGACTCATGGGGATCTTGACTTGCCTGTGGTGCTCATCAAGATGTTCTTAGTGTGGAAAGGGCTCATTCCAAGGCTGAAGAAGCCCTCGAGACTCCCATGGTTCCTCATCAGGCTCTGACCTGCTTCAGGACAATGTTTCCCCGGCAGCCCCTGCCTAACTCAGCTGAGCTCGTAGCCCTGGCTCCTCTGTGCTCGCAGGACACCCTCCAGCGCCCCGCACAGTTGCCAAACCGGTGCTGGGTTATTGCCCTGTCACTGTGCTTTGAAGGCTGTCACCGGCAGCACCCTGGCACCGCGCCCTGCCCGAGGCGCAGCCCCCGTGCCCGGCAGCGCAGCCTCTCGAGGCGCAGGATGAGGCCGCGCTTACTCGGTGTCGAAATCTCGGTCCCTGTTGACGGCGGGGGCGGCCGGGTGATTTTAGGAGTGTTGCTCTGTTTTTCTGGCACAGAGCTGGGCGGGAGCCGGCTGGGACCTGGCAGTGCCTGGAGCAGGGGCCGGGGCAGCAGCTCCGCGCTTCTTCGCAATCCTCCTCCAGCAAGTTGTTTAACCGGTCAGGCACCGGCTTCCCCATCTTGATGGTGGGGCTGTTTCCACACGGTGGGAGTGTTCCCTGGATTCACAGATGTTTGTAAACTCCAAAGCAGGAATTAACAAATTGGGGATAATAAGCACAGCCCTCCCCGAGGTGTGCACGGACAGCCGGGGCAGAGGGAGGGAGGGTGGCCCCGGGCCACTGCCCTACGCTGCTTCCTCAGCCACCACCAGCCAGAAAAGCAGAGATTTCAGCCTGGCTCGCAGCCTTCGGAGGTGCTTTGGCACCTGCTCAGGGCTGCTGGGCTCCAGGCGGGGCGGTGGAGGGAAGACTCTCTTCCTTCCTGAGCCCATCCAAGGGGGGTGATGCGAGGACGGGGTACCCAGTGCTGGCAGGGCTCGGAGCACAGCGTGGGGACCCGGACCCCGGCCCCGTCCCTAGGTGGGCACCTCAGGGTCTGATGATGTGAGCACGGGGTACCCAGCACCGGCAGGTCTCGGAATGCAGCGTGGGGACCCTGTCCCTTGCCCCATTGTGGGCACCCGGTGCAGAGCACGTCTGTGGCCTCCTGCCTCCAGGCATCCTGATACTCTCAGAGTCCGGAGCTGCCAGCCCAGGTGGGGGTTTCTCGTTTTCCAGCCACCTACTAAAACTCCTGAAGACCAAAAATGCGATTGGGTATTTACACCATCCTTCACTCCTGGGAATGCCGAGACCATCAGGGCTCAGAGGGCTCTGTGCCACCCTCGTCTCCTCCTGCCTGCCCTCCCCAGGGCAGATCTGGCAGCAGAGTGTGCCCCGGGCTTTGGGAGCCGGAGCCTGGGCGGCCCTGCTGAGCCAGCCGGGCTGCCGGGGGAGCCTGTCCTGGAGCTGTCCTGAAGCTCCTGGAGCTGGAGCTTCAGCCCGAACAGAGGGAGCTCAGCAAATGCCCTGTACCAGGGTAGCACCCTCCCCTCGCGGGGAACACCCTCCCACGAACCACAGCCCCGCTCCCGTGGGCAGGGAAGCAGCCAGGGGCTCCCCAGCTTGGAAGATGTCGGCGCCTTCTGGGCTGACTGGTCCCTTTCTGGGTCCTCAAAGGCACCTCAGCTCCTGTACCAGCTCCCCAGTTTCCTTCCCAAAGGAGGATTTTTGGAAACGAGGCGGTTGCTACGAACCTACCAGCCAGGACAGGTGCCAGTGGAGAGGGACGGAAAGGGGTGAGCAAGCCATGGGTTTGAATCTTGAATCCATGAATCACTCACAATCCTGGAGCACTCCACATGCTCCAGAGCCATTGCAACTCCTCTGGGAAGCACGGGACTGCTTCTGAATTAATCCCAACACCCACCTCTTTGGAAAAACGTCCCTGATGCAGGCAGGGGCCGGGGACTGCCCACCATGCCGTCCAAAGACGGGCCGAGCCTTCCCGGGGTGGGATTTTGACACCTTTTCCTTTTTATCAGTGACCTTTCACAAGGCACGTTCAACAAGCTACTCCTTTTTTTTTTTTTTTTTTAACAACCAGTACAACAGCAACGCGTCCCCACCCTACCAGAGAGCCGAGGAAGCGACGAGGGACCGACGGACCGCATACTGGGTCCCGAGGGAACAGGAGGATGAAGGCGGAGGAAAACCAAACTACTTTTCCTTAAGATCGAACCCTGGGAAGCGAAAGAACCTGCTCCCTGGATCTGTCGCTACTGTGATGGGAGGGGACCCGGGAGAAACAATCTCCGTGCCCCCACCTGGCACAGGAGGTGCGGACCCAGCTCGGAGAGGAGCTGACACCCCGCGGGAGGCAAACACCGGGGTTCCCACACCTCGGGAATGCCCAGTCCTCGGGGGATTCCCACACTTCGGAGAGTGTCCTCATTCGCGGGTGTCCACACCGTAGGAAGGTTCCCACACTCCGAGTTTCCAGTCCTTAGGGGAATCCACCCCCAGGAGCACCCCCAGGGTTGCTCACATCTTCAGGGGTGCCGCAGTTAGGGGTGCCCACATCTCCGGGGTGCCGACAGTTCGGGGTTCCACACCTCGGGGGTTTCCCACTCCTGAGGGGTTCCCACACCTCGGGAGGGTTCCCACACCCGTGGGTGCCCACACCTGAGGGCTCCCACACCTGGGGGGCCCGGCTCCGCCAAGCCCCGGCGCGGGTGGGGGCGATGCTGCGGCGCGGAATCCCCGGGATGTCGGCGCAGCATGTCCCGGGGAGCGCGGGGCTGCCTGGGGCTTCCCGAGGCCGGGTCACTCACCTTTTCTTCTGCACGGAGGGGCTGTATTTGCCTTTGTTGCGTTTCCTGAAGAGCGAGTGCATCGCGTCCCCGCACGGCGCCCGCCGCGCTCCTCCTGCCCGTCCTCGCCGCCGCCCGCAGCCTCTGCGCCGCCACCGGGCTGGGCCCCGCGGGAGGCGGGACGGGGCTGCACCGCCTCTGCCTGCTCCTGCCTCTGCCTCCTCCTCCTGCCTCCTGCCTCCTGCCTCCTGCCTCCTGCCTGCCGCTGCCCGGCCCGCCCCCTCGCCCCGCTCCGCAGCATCCTCCTCCGCCCTGCTTTGGTGGAGCTTCACGCTCCCGGTTCCAACCCTGCCCCAAAGGGGTCCCGGCAGGGTTGGACCCCCCCCAGATGTGCAGAGTCAACCTGACATCCCCCCGGAGTCAGGGCGTAGCTGGGGAATAACGGGAGTAGCCCCGACGTGGCCAAGGGTGGTGGGCACAGAGGGGCAGCCGCGGGCGTGGCTGCGGCTCCTCCGGGTGGTCTCTGTAGGAATGACCCGTGCCCCGAGCATCCTTCCACGTGCATCAGCGCTGCTGAAGCACCTTCAGTCCTGGGGGCAGTTCTGGGCCCTTCACGGCAAGAAAGGCATTGAGGGGCTGGAGGGTGTCCAGGGAAGGGAACAGAGCTGGGGAAGGGGCTGGAGCACCAAAAGCAGCTGAGGGAGCTGGGGGGGCTCAGCCAGAAGAAAAGGAGGCTCGGGGGGGACCTTCTGGCTCTGCAACTCCCTGACAGGAGGGGGGAGTCGGGGTGGGTTGGGCTCTGCTCCCAGGGAACAGGGACAGGAGCAGAGGAAATGGCCTCAAGTTGTGCGAGGGGAGGTTTAGATTGGATATTGGGAAAATTGCTCCTGGAAAGGGCTGGACAGCCCTGGCACAGCTATTGAGGGCAGTGGTGGAGTCCCTATCCCTGAAGGGATTTAAAAGCCGTGTGGATGTGGCACTTGGGGACCCGGGTTAGTGGCAGCCATGGCAGTGCTGGGGAACAGTTGGATTGGATCATCTTAGATATCTGTTCTAACCTAAATGACTCCATAAGGCAACGAGATGCCTCCCCCAGGCCCCCCGCAGCCTAAGAGGTTTTGCTCACACATGCACACAGCAGTCAGCAATTAGTACCAGCTCTGGCCTTTTTATCCTGGGATTTTGTGCCCATGTGGGATTAAAGCCCTGATTGTAGCTTCCCCACCAGCCCCAAATCCTCTGCTGATTTTCATTCTGGGGGCAAGTCAGTGCATGCTGTGACCTATTGATCCCGATCCCCTGCGTGTGTCAGATCTCTTTGTTCCGGGGAGCCCTTAAAGAGGGCAGAGCCCTCTGGCCGGACAGACATTCCCGCTGGGTCCGGCTGCTCCTGCCTGAGCTGCTGGAAGGCTGCGGGTCCTGGCAGTGACAGCACAAGGCAAGTATGTGTGTGTTTGTGTCTCTGTGTGTGTGTGTTCACGGGAGAATCTCCACCATCCTGCTTTGGCATGGGTTTTCCTCCTGGCTACTTTTGGGGGCTAAGAGGCAGTTTCCTTCCAGGGGCTGAGCATGCTGACAACTCTGTGGCACTGGGGTGGCCCAGCCATGCTTTGCAATTCCCCTCTAATGGTGAATCAGTGATCAGACACTGGCTCAGCTGAGAGGCTGAAACCCACAGCTAATGGAGCCTTGAACCCACTCGGGGCTGGGCTCACCCTGCAAAGAGCGCTCTGAGTGTCCATGGCCTTGCACAGCGTTTGGTGAGCAGGGACACACTGGACACTCCCAGGAGCCCCAGGCTGTGCCAAAGGTGGATCTGGTGGGTGGGGTGGAGGGGGTGGGGGGCAGGGTCCTGCCGGGTCTGGGAGTCCCACGGGATGTAACTGCATGAGACTTGGATCCTGTCTGGTGCCAGAGGGTGATGGGGTGAAGCTGGAGCAGCCTGACAGTGGCAGCACTTCCACAGCAGCCCCCAAACAGCCAGAACTGGGGCCGGGGCCTGACCCCATACTGGTTGGGGCTGAGTTTTCGGGCTCTATCACTTACTGGCCATGACAACTCTGTTTTAACTATAACTGAGGTTACAGCTTTGTCTTTAGGGCACCCAGCTTCCATTTTTGCTTCCAAATAGATTGTGAGAATCTCTTTGGTAGGAACCATTCATCTAGTCACCGGCACCCATTGATCCCTGCAGGCTGTCAGTGCCAGGAGGCTGGCACTGTCCCTGCCACGGCCATGCATCCATGCCGAGGAGCACATCAGGCTTCCCCTATTATTTTGGGAGGAGGATTTTTCACATGCTCTGGCTCATTCAGAGCCTGTGAGCATTCCCATGCAACCTTCCTGAGCAGCACCTGCATCTCCCATCCTCCCCACACGTGGCCTTAATCCCAACACAAGGGCAGGTGAGGAGGAAGAAACCCAACCCAACTAATTTTATTTTACTGCATGAAGTTCTGAGAGTTCTCTAGAAACACTTTCTGGTTTTTGTGCTATTGTACCCCTGCCAATCTCTAGCAGCAGCACATTCTGGATGCTCAGACAACTGGTTGCTCATTTTCCAGCTTCCAGAAACACTGTACACATCCCAGATTCCCACTCCTTCTTAAATCCTCTGCAGAGGTGAGCAGAGTTTTAGGGATGAGATGCCTTTGCCTACCAGAGGGGTTTGTGTTACATCTCCTCCTGCGCCAGCTCTGCAGCCTTAATCTTCCTAATCTCCCCGCATCTCTGGCGTGGCTCATTTTTGTGTGCAAATGCCCTTGAGAGCAGCAAAACTGCAGCTGCTGGGTGAACCACCAGGCAGAGAAACTCCGGTGTAGTGGAAAACTATGTCTTATGTAAACTGCCCAGGTATCTTGCCTTTACCTTGGCTTGGGATCAGAGGCGCCGTGCAAAGCCTCTGTACACTGGGTGCTTTTGGGGACCTGGGGGCCTGTGGTTTGGGAGTGCTGGCAGCTCTTGTACAAGTTCTCTTGCTTGCCCAAAGCACCACCCAGCCCGTGCTGAGGTTTCCTCCTCGTCTGGGGTCTGCAGGGGTTGTTTTTGCAGTATTTATTTTGCCAATGAGCCTTTTGGTGGCTTTACTGATGCAGCCGGTCCCTGTTGTGCTCTGTGTCCCCCCAGCTCCTGCTGCTGCTGGACCCGGCGCACCCTGTGCCGGTATCCAGACCTGGTGCCACCAGCTCCTCTGAGGCCTCTTGAGCATGGACAAGTAGGGATGTCCTGTCAGCCAGGAGCCTGTGCTGGGGAGGGTTTTGGCCCCGTTGTGCCCAGGGAGCTGCCAGCAGGGCTGGCCCCCACTGTGGGGCAGCGGGGAGTTCGTGGGAGGATGCCAAGTCCCAGGGTGCTGCAGCCCACAGGGACCCCCACCCAGGTGTGTTCCCTTGGCTCCCTTCCAGCACTTAAAACACCCACTGAGCTCCTTCCACGGGGCTGAGCACCTCGACAAGGCCGCGATGTGGCAATATTGACTTAACCTGGGTAAGAAGCTCTTGATCTGCTGCTGTGGGAGAGGAGCAGGAGAGGAACACGTTTTATGAAATGAGATGACATTTTCCTGGCAAGCCCTTCTCCAGCATCCCACACCCTGCTCCACCCTGCACCAGCCCCACCATCCTGGCCAAGGCTGACCTGCTGCTGAGGGGGGCAGGATGGGCACCAGATGTGGGGGGTCTCGCTCTCTGCTGACACCTGTGCCATGGGCTTGGCCATCCCATCACATCCCGCTGTCCCACCCCACACAGCCCATCCTAATTTGGGATGGATCAGGGCTTGGTGGGTCAAGGCAACAAGCAGGAGCATCCCCCTCCCTGCATGCCCCAAAAGGCACCATGGCAGTGCCGAGGGGCTCTGGGGACCCATTGCAACAGAAGAGCCAGGCATGGGGGTGCCCAGACTGACAGCTATTCAGAAGCATTCATCATGAAAAAAGTTTGGATTTAGCTTTGGATGGGGGTGGTTAGAGGCAAAACAGTTTGGAAATTTTTTCCAAAAGCTCAGTGGAACACAAACAACAGTAGATAAGCCAAAACCTCTTTTATTTTCTGGGTGGAACTTTTTGACAGCCCTTGGAGGGCCCAGCTGAGCTGCTCATCCCCATGGCAGGGCTTTGGGGTGGGAAGGGAGTTCCCGCTTCCAGGCAGTGCAGGAAAGCAGGGCACTGAAACACCTCCGCGCTGCCGCTTCCTTCTCGCGTCTCCCACATGCGCAGGAATGTGGCTGTGCTCGTTCCTAACTGGTCCTGTGCTGGGCGAAACCTCCCTCGGCTCCATTTAGGGCTGGTTTTGCTCTGAAATCAGCAGCCAGCCTGGCTGCTCCGGCCCCATCCCGCAGCCCCCCGAGAACCCCGATGGGTGTGGTGGAATGCGGTGGCTCAAAGGACCAAGCTCAGGGTCCCTCAAGCTGTGAGAAATAAATAGAATAAAACAAGTGCATCACTCCCAAGTGAAGCTGGAGGACAGCAAAGCTCCTGTTCCAGCAGGGAAGTGGCTTTTTCTGCTGCACTTGCTGGTCTGAGCCCAAGTGCCATCAAGGGAGTTAAATATTGAACAAACACCAAGCGAAAGCGGGTGCAGGCAGCCAAGCAAAACAAAGGCTGAGAGAGGCCGGTGCTCTGACTCATTTGGCATGAAAATGCAGCATGGAATAAATTAAGTTTGGCTCTTCCTCGTCCTCTGGGCATGATACGAAGCAGAAGGGGCGTGTTGTCACTGACACTGTGGTGGCTTTGGGATGCTGGTGCACAAAGCAGGCATCGAGGGGGCACCTGCACCAGACTGGGGGGGGGGGGTGAACAGACAGAAGGTCCTTGTCCTGTGTCCCCAGCCATGGCTTTTGGAAAGGTGCTGAAATGGTGCTGGTGGTGTCAGGATTTTAAGATCACAATGTGTTCTCTGCATCCGAGGCAGCAGCAGCTGCTCCTGGTCCTTCTCCTGTCTTATGAAGGGATGGGAAGTATGTGGGGTGGTCCTGGATCCTCAGGTGGGGGACATGAAGGCATCATCATCATCATCATTGAATCATAATAGAGTGGTTTGGGTTGGAATGGGCTTAAAGCTTATCTAGTACCCCCCTGCCACGGGCAGGGACACCTTCCACTAGATCAGGTTGCTCCAAGCCCTGTCCAGCTTCCAGGGGCATCCACAGTTTCTCTGGTGTCCCCTCTGCCTCCACAGTGACATAATGCTGCAGCCCTGGGCACCTGTGCAGCCACATTGGTCCTGGCTGGGCTGTCCCATGGCCGGGAGCACCCTGTCACAGGCTCCCTAGAACACATCGAGAGGGAGAAAAAGGTCAGGACTTCACTGCAGGCTTTGGCCTGTGATGTGAAGATTGGGAATTTCCGGGGTGTAATGTTTGCATCGGTATAAATATGCAGCTGGAGCGCACCCAGGGGCAGCTGCCTCCGATGGGCGAGGGAGATAATGCCCTGCTTCCGCCAGCACGGAAACTCTTGGGGGAAAGGGCAAGGCCGCGCCTGGCTCCGCATCACGTCGCCGTGATTCACCCCCCCCGAGCCGCCTCGGGGGATGCTGTGACCCCCGGGGCTGCGGGCAAGGGGGGACACATCCACGGGATGCCCCTGCGGGCTCCCGGCAGCTGCAAGGAGGGCGCTGGACGTGATGCCCCAGCGCACCGGGTGTCTCGGCAGAGCCGGACCGCTGGCACCGGGAAAGGCTCAGGGTGGCCTCGCTGTGCCCGTGGCTGCTGGGTGCTGTCCTGCCCCGGAGCGGGGTGATACTGCCTTTGACAATCCCGACTGGTGAGACTGGGAGAGGCCGGCCCAGCCCTGAGCGGCCGCGGCACCGGCACCCCGCGCCCGCCCGCTCCCCGCGGTTTCGACAAACCCAGCTGCCTGTCCTCCCCCGGCGGCACAAACCAGTCCCGGGGCTCACACCCAGCACCGCCCGGCCCGGGTTGCGACAGCCCTGCGAGCAAGAGGCTGTCCCCCACCAGCTCCCCTCGGCAGGGCGGTCTCTGGGGTCGGTGGTCGTGCACCCCAAACGCCCCACGGGGTGCCCCGATGGATGGGGGTCCTGGCCGGGGGTGCGATGCAGGGTGTGAAGTGGGGCTACGCCCCTGAAGGGGAGTAGGGACAAGGTGGTGGCTCTGCTGGGTGGAGAACTGTGCCTCTTCAGGGGACGTGTCACCGGACTGGGAGGCGACAGGTGAAAAGGATTTTGGCACCGGCACATCCTGCACAGTCACTTGGAAAGGATGCCGAGCGGGATCAGCCTTAATTCACCCCCTTCTCCCGCAGCAGTGCCCGCGGGCTGACACCCCGGGCACGGGCACATCCTCCTGGGCGGCTGCCGGTGCCGCGGGGCCGCGCCCGCCCCGGGCCCTCCCTCCTCTTCCTCACAGCGTGGGTGGCACGGGCTGGGGTGGCTCACTCACCCCGGGGATCGAGGTCTCCCGATTCATGACCCATGTCCATACCCTGGCTGGAGATGTCACAAGCCACCATCGAGTCCCCAAAGTCCTGTCATGCCCCACACCCACGGGATGCGCCGGCTCAGGGCTGGGGGTCATTGGCCAGACAGACAAACGACCACCATTCTGTGTTTTCCTCAGCTTCTCCCCAAGTGTCCCATCCCAAGGAAACAGCATGGAGCTGCACTAGGGGAAGTTTAGGCTGGACATCAGGAAACTGCTTTTCCTCCAGAGAGTGGTTGGGCACTGACCAGGCTCCCCAGGGCAGTGGGCACAGCCCCAAGGCTGCCAGAGCTCGAGGAGGGTTTGGACAATGCTCTCAGAGACAGGGTGGGCTTGTTGAGGTGTTCTGGGCAAGGCCAGGAGTGGGACTGGATGATCCTTTTGGGTCCCTTTCCACTCAGAATATTCCATGTTTCTATGTCCCAGCATTACCTGGAGCTGGGGGGAGCTTTGAGCACAGGACTTGGCCCTGGTGGGGCCGGCAGCTTTCCCAGGCCATGTGGGAGAGAGACAGACAGATGCATTTCATAATCCCAGGACTCACCTAATCCCCAGGTCCTGGCCACCCCCGCAGTTGCCCTGGGATTGTGTCTGATGGAGAGAGGCAGAAATAAAACACACAGCATGCAGCGGGTTGATGCTCGTTTGTGACTTTTCCATTACCCTGAATCAGGGACCTGTCTGCCTGTCCTGCTGTCCATCCATCCCACCCACAGCTGGATATGGACAAGCATGACAGGGACAGCTGTGACCTCACTGCTCTGGGATAATTCACATTCTGGGATAAAACCCCACTTCGAAGAGTTTCCATCTGCCCACTTGCGCTCAGGCCCAGGGCTTTCCTAATAGTCTAAAGGATCATTTGGATGCTGGGGTACGACCAGACAACCTTCAACGGGGTGGGGGAAATACCCAAATGCAAGAATTGTGCTTCAAATTAAATAAATAATGTATTTTAGATATATAATATATATATATAAATATATATATATATATATATATAGTGTTATCCTGAGATTGGCCAGGGAGGAGTGGAGCTCTGTGTTCCTCTGCAGCCTGGGCTTAGTGCAGGTCAGAGACACCTACAATTGGATTTAAATAGTTTGTGGTGGCGGGTTAACCATGGATTATAACCATTGTTAATGATTATAACCGTCATTAACAGCCATGGCAAGTGCAAAGTGAGGGGGGGGCCTCGCTGCTACAGGGGTGAAGGGGTCATCGTGCCAAAATTACCTGCAAAGTTTACTGAACCGGGGGCTGTGGTGGGTGGGGAGAGTGGGCCATGCCCCGCTGATAGCGGCACACAGGGGATGGGACATTGGGTGCCGTGGGGGTCCCGCGGTGGAGGCACTCGCCGTGGCTCCGGTCCCGGGTGGGGCTCAGACCTGCTGGCTGGAATTTGCCGCAGCGCAGCATCCCGGGGCCCCGCCGTGCCCGCGGAACCGGAGACACCGGCAGGGTTTAGCTGGGGGGAGCCGGGAGAGAGGCGATCACATGCTTGCCCGCCTGGGATTAGGTGTAGCCGGCTGCGGCGGGGAGCCGTGCCAGGGAGCCGTGCCGGGGAGCCCTGCCAGCCGCTGGCACTCCGAGCCCATGGCCCCGGGCAGCAGGAGCCGGCCCTGAGGGCTCGGCGGGGAGCGGTGCCCCCGGATGATGTCCTTCCTCCAGCCCCCTGGCCGCCCCCTGGAGCGCTTCGATGGGCTTTCCCTCATTTACTGGTAAGCGGGGCGGGATGCTGCTGCACCGCGAACGGGCATCGCTCGGCGGCTTGGATCCACGCTTCGGGAAGGGCGTTAGGGAGGATGCGTTCAGCGGCTTTGTGTGCAGTTTAATTCAATTCATTTTGGTGGCCCCTCTCCGGAGGGCAGGGTCTGATGGGGGTCCCACAGCACCTCCATCCCCCGGGAGGGGCAGCGCACGGCTGAGGCCGGTATCGGCCCGGGGTGGGCAAGGGGGTTTGTTCTGCAGGGAGCAGCTCGGGAAGCACCCACAGCCCCTGTGAGCCCTTGTGGGTGCTCTGGCTGAGCCCCAATGCTGGGCTGCCCCATTCGATGACACCTGCCCGAGGGGACCGTGCCCACCCCGTGCCAGCCCGGCGCGCAGGAGGGCGCGGGGCAGGCGGCGGGCACGGCGGAGGGGACGGGAGGTGACGGCGGGTGCTGGGCGGCTGCAGATGTCTATGTAGGGCAGGGAGAGCGGCGGGAGCACGGCTGTGCCCGGGGCCAGGGTTCAGAGCGTGCGGCTTTAGCCGATTAACTGGGGGTCAGTGGGCCGGATCCAGAGCCGGCGTGGGCCCCCGCCGTGTTTGGGGACCACCCTGAGGTTTGGCAGAGACTTTCTTGGGCTGGCGAGCCTGGGCTTCTGCTCAGCGGAGACCAAGAGTCCAGGGCACCCTCCAGCCCCAGGGACCGTGGATGCTGCTGGGACATGATCCGTCTCCGGCTGAAGTAGGTCATTGGAGCGAGGGCTGGGGGGGCTGCGGGGCGGCTGCACCGACGGGGGTGCGGGAGGGCTGGTGAGGGCAGCACCCGGGGGTGGCAGCTGCCTTCGTCGGAGAGCGCGGTTGGAGTTGCGGTGTCGATGCTTCCCTGCTGGTTTTGGGCGCAGAAAACGGAGAACGTGATGCTGGTCGGAAGGAGGAAGTGCAGGACAGGCGTGACCTCATGGGCTGTCTTTTGGGGAGTGGAGCCACGACGGTGCGATTGTTACGGGGCTTCGGTGTGTGTATGGGAGCTACACCCCTGCCCGGCAGCACCTCACTGGCGTCCCTGGGGCTGCTGAACCCCACAGCCCTGCCTTTGCAAGGCAAAAATGCTCAAACCCCATTTTCTACCTCAAGGATCTGCTCGTACACTGAAGTTTTGGGTTGAACCCTCCCTCAGCTTTGTCTACTGGGCTGTGCTCTGTGAGGATGGAGGGGATGGTCATCTTTGGTCCGGGGCCCGGCCCCCACATGTGATGGCTGCCAGATGCACCGTCCGGTGTCCGGCTGACTGCCGGCCCTGCAGGGACACAGCAAAGGGTGGCGAGCAGATGGTGGGGAGATAACACCTCCCGGCGCTCCAATAAGTGTGACTCCACTCTACTGCTGATTAAAAGATTAATTTTGGAGTTTGAAATAGGAAATTAATAAATAAACATGAGCCGTCAGCAGGGCCTCACCCGGCAGCATCAGGGCACGGCTGGACCAGTGGCTCATCACTCAACCCCAGTTTCCCCCCATGGTGATGCTGGTGTGGCTCCACAGGGCTTTCCTGTATAGCTTCTCCTCCCCAGAGCAGCTGCTGCAGGCTCTAAGCAAGTTTTCTGTCGTGGCTTTTGTGCAGCAGGTTTGCCAAACCCAGCAGGAAATAAAACAGCCCCAAAGGTGCCCATCGATGCCGAGCAGGTCTCGTGGCTGGACCACACTGTGTGTGCCCCAGGTGGATGTGGATCCGATGCCAGCTCCTCACCAGGCATGGCTGGATACAGGACTTGCCTGGCACTTCCTTCAATCATCTTGGCATTGTTATTGCTGTGTGTTTATGGATTTGGGCATGGGGATGTTTGTTCCTCAAGGATGGGTCAAAGCTCGTCCCAACAACTGTGCTCACACCTGGGCAGCATGTTCTGAAATCTTTCCCAAAATTATGTTGTTTTCCCATATTTCCACACCTAGCCATTTCCCTCACATCCTTTTTTCCATCTTTATTTTTATGGATTCACTTGGGTGAGTTTCCTGCCATTGTTCCCATGTTTTCCTCAATTAATCCAGCGTGGACTGACCAGTGGCCCGGCTGGCAGAGCAGGTTCTGCAGCCCCCACCAGGCACCATCCCCTGTTAATAAGTTTATAATCGGTCCAATCCCGCAGCCCAGGGGATTTAGGAAGGCAGGGAGGTTTATAATCCTGTTAACCCTTCACTGCAGTTGACACCCAGACTGGGGCCACAGCAGCAGTCCCCAAGCAGAGCACCAGATCACCTGCCTCATGGGAGGGCGAGGAGGAGGATGGAGGAAGGCTTCCTTATTTGAGAGATGTTACCACACCTTGGTCCTGCTGGGGTGAAAATGAAAGACCCTGTTTGAGCTTTCTGATGTGATTGTATTTAAATTGTGTTAATCCCCATCTCAAGTGGGTATGTCCGAGGGCTGGGCTGGAGCAGATGTTGGGGGACACTTATCTCAGCTGAGTATGGGTCTCTGGAATAAACACCTTTCCCAAAAACCTGTGGCAGACCAAGCCTGACCTCCCTTCCACCTGAAACAACCTCTCTTCCCAATTACTGTGGGACAGGTTAATTGAAGAGGTCCTTTTTGCCTTAACCAAAACCTTTTGGAGCAGCATGGGAAGAGCTGCGTGTTGATGTCCATGGGAAAATACTTGTAAGCCCTTGTCGTGGTTTAACCTCTCCAAGCCCCAGCAGTCTCCAAGAGCAGTTCTTCAAGGCAGGTGCTCATGGATCAACTGTCTTCATCCTGGGCAGTGAGCACCTCCAGAAAATGCCCCACATTGGTTGACTTGATGCATAATTTTCAGGTGGGATCAGCTCCCTTCTGGAAGCCCCTGTCCCCACCAGGGTGTAGGTGATGGGCAGCAGAGACCTGACTTTTGGACAGCAAAGGTTCATTGGGATGAATCCCTCATGCTGAAGAAATCCACTGGTTGAGAAGGACCTTGGAAAATGGGGATGAAGTTTGGAGGAAGGTGGTAAAAGGGGTGGAAGAACGGATGAAGTTTGGAGGA
>JAWWTY010000032.1:1368231-1397999 GCA_035222235.1 Margarornis squamiger | reverse complement strand
ATGCGGGGTGCGGGATGCGGGATGCGGGATACGAGGTGCGGGGTGCGGGATGCGGGGTGCAGGGTGCGGGATGCAGGGTGCGGGGTGCGGGGTGCGGGATGCGGGATGCGGGGTGCGGGATGCGGGGTGCAGGATGCGGGATGCGGGATGCGGGGTGCGGGATGCGGGATGCAGGATGCGGGATGCAGGATGCGGGATGCGGGATGCGGAATGCGGAGTGCCGAGGCCCCGCAGTGGGCAGTGTCCCGGGGGTCCCGCGGGGTGCGGAGCGGGCAGAGGGGCCGGGGGCTCCTCCGGGGCCGTCCGTGGGGTGGGCGGGGTGCGGAACCCGCTATCGCCCGGCCACGGGAAACCGAGGGGGGAAATTCTGCTCCTGGTCCTTTGGGATCGGGGAGGGAGCCGCGGTGGGGTCGGGCTGGCGCGGGGGGCGCTTCGGGTGTACTGAGAGAACAGCCCGGGGTGCAGGTGTGAGGGTCGTGTCCTGCTCGGATCGGGGGGCCTGAGCCCCGGAGCGGCTCCGGAGAGCCGGGAACAGCGTCTGCCGAGCTCCCCACGGGGCTTGGGGCTCAGAAAATCTACCCTAAAACTAACCCCGAAGTGTTTGCAAACTCAAAGGGTGACCCTGGCATGTGGCTGTTAAACGCACTAATGGATTTAACAGCTTGCCCAGAGAAGCTGTGGCTGCCCCATCCCTGGGAGTGTCCAAGGCCAGGTTGGACGGGGCTTGGAGCACCCTGGGCTGGTGGGAGGTGTCCCTGCCCATGGCAGGGGGTGGAATGGGATGGGCTTTAAGGTCCCTTCCAAACCAGTCTTTGATTCTATGTTTTCAGGCCAGCTTCTCGGTAAGCCAAGTGTGTTCTTTGGGTCACTTGGCTTAACTCCTCCAAGCAGTAAAATCGGGTTGTAGATTGTGAGAAGGGGTTTGTGCTGATGGCACCACTGATTTGGTTGGGATAATGAGAGCCTGTGTTCAAAGAAAATACAACTGTGAACTTCACTCAAGGCAGGCTGAAAGAGTTTGATGCTGTTGCTTTGTTGCACTGTCAAGTGACCTGCTGCTTGGATCTACTCTTGTTTTATGTGTTAAGCTGAAGCGTGGGGTCCTTAGCACAAGAAAGATGCAGACCTGATAGAGCAAGTCCAGAGGAAGCCATAGAGATGCTTCAAGGGGTGGAACACAATGGGCTTGTGATTCTGTGTCGCCATTCTTAACTAGTATTTGAGTATTGAACTATTGCCTCTAGTGTGGATGGATAAAAATGGGGGGAATGACTTCCTAGGGAGTCGTGAGGTAAGAGATGAGGGGCTTTCCTTCAGGAATGCTAATCTGCTGAGGGCTGGCAAATGTCATGGACTTAGTGTGTTGCTGTGCATAAAAGTTCCATGGTGATTATTTGGTGAGAAAATTAACTCAGGAGATGAAGGTGTGGAAGCATTTGGCATGGAGCTTGTTCTGATACATGGAAGAGAAACAGCTCTACCAGCCTTTGAGAGCAGAATACTGGACACTGTTCTGTTTTCTTCTCTCCCTCAGCCAAAAAGACCTTTTTGTGTGGTAAAGTCTGTGTGAATGTTGTTTGAATGTTTGTTGTTGTTTGTGTTGCTTGTTGTTGATTATGATCCACAGCAGGACTCCAGGCACCTCTGCCAGGTGTGCAGAGCAGTGCCCAGGCTCCACTGCTTCATCCCTGCTCTGGAGGTGTTTCTCAGGGGTAAGATCAATTCCTGCCTGAGCAGATGTCTGCTTCTGAAAGACTGGAAAGGCTTACTCTGGCTCCATTCCACCTTGAGGCTTCCTTGTATCAGGCTTCAAAAGACTTGTTCTTAAGTTCATAGGTGAAAAAGCTCTAATAAATATCCTACAGCTTGGTACTATCTTATTATGTGTATAAAGCATCAATTTCTAAGTTATGAGTCACTAAGTGAAAGGCATTTCAGGCAGAGGAAATGTCACACTCTCCACGTTTCTCCAGAAGGGGGGAGGAAGGACTACAACCCTGCAGAGTCCCCCTTTTCTAAGTGGAAATATCAGCTTAGCTGGGTGCCACAGCTGGCTTTCACGTGTTTATTTGAGGAAGTCTGGAATTCTGCTATTTTCAGCAGTTCTTTGTGAAAAACAAAAAAAAAAACCCTACAAAAACCTGCTCAGTTGTTCTCTTCCAGCTGAAAAGCAGCTACCACAGGTGGGAGAAGTTCCTAAAGTCACTTGCTGCTCAGCTCTACCATCCAGCAGGCAGCTCAACGTGGAATGAGCTGACTGAGTTCTATGCCTGGATGAGAAGCAGGGCTCGAGGGCTTTGATTTGGGGCTTAATGTGTATTTAATCTATAATATCTTGGCTCATGGTGGAGTTGCTGTGTGGGCTGTAGCAAAAGGGGGCCATGGGGAGCTGAGGCTGTTGGGTCTCTGTGCTGTTGGCACTGCTGTCAGTGTGTCACTATTGTGTGAAATGTGGTGGCTGCTGCTGTTTTCTGTGTTCAGGTGGGCAGTAATGGAAATACTTTTAATATCTAATTGGGATGGTTAAAGTTGTTACTATTGGGATGGTTATTATCTGCTATATCTGTTGTTTCAGTGTATTGACACTCCAGCCTCTCCAAATTCTTACCAACTACTCTGGGCTTGGCCAGTTGGACTTGAGCTCTTCCCCGGTGTTACCCCAAGGATGCTCCAGCTGTGCCTCCAGCTGTGGATTGAGGTATCTAAGTGGTCATGCTGCAGTTTAGTGGATCACTGCTCTTCACCTGAGCTGTTTTTCCTGTTCATGTTTTTTAGCCAGATGCAAGTAGGAAGTCAAGCAGGGAGCTCTTTGAGCTGGAGTTGGATTTGTTTGGATGTTTAAGGAGCAGACACACTCTGTGGTTGTGTCATCTCTTTCTGGTTTTCTTTACGAGGGAGTTGAACATACCTGTTTATAATTTGAGTGGAAGACATGAGATGACTTTTAAGAAGTGTCTCTTTGGTGTTAAGCCCTGGGAAGATGCAGGTTTTGAGCTAATATTGCCCAGCTGTTACACCTGGGAGTCTTTGTGCTCATCGTCACCTGTAGCTTGGTGTGCCAAGTACCCACCTTTCACTGCCTTTCCTGTGTTTTTTTTCCTTTTTTTCCCAGGAATTATAGCTGGAGTCCTTCCTGCTTTGAGAAGCAGAATGACTGTCTCACAGCTCTGTTTTGAGGAGAGGGCATAGAAGGTCTGCTGCCACTGCACTCCCCCGAGGTATGAAAGGTTTCTAGGGCAGGTGTGAGTTATCAGCTGTCTTTTTTTCACAACTCCCCATGGATATATCAGTCACTGGCTCTTTTTCTCAACCTTCCCTCAGCTAGAGAAGCAGAGGGCAATAAACCTGTGGCAGTCAGGTACAGCAGCTGCCAGGGAGCAGGGGATCTGTCCAAGCAACACCGTGAAGGTTGCTGAGCTGCAGCGTGTGCCATCCTGTTGTTCTGTGACTTTGTTTCTGGGCTGTGGGTGATTCCAGACTGACTGCTCTGTCCTCAGACTTGCTGTGTGGAGGTCCCTGACCCTCTCCTGCAGGGGTGCAGGAGTTCGTGGTGTAGCAGGAAGGGTCGGAATGGGAAGCAAGACCCCAGCTAAATAGTTCCCTGAGGCTCCTGGTGTTCTATTTGTGCTCAGGGAGAAGGTTCCTGCCCAGCCTAATCATGTTACAGGGTTGCCTTCCAAGGTGCCTGGTGCCTCCTGGCTCGGGTGTCTGATACCTGATCGCAGCCCGGGCTGCCTGGGCTGTGCTTGGTCCTGCCCTGCTCTCTGCGCTGGGGTTGGATGCTCTCTCGTAAATTCTCTCTGCATTGACTGGCTTGGGAACAGTGGACTGGCTTTTAGTACCAGTTATGTCCCAGAGATCCAGCAAGTCCTGGACTGTGCTCCTTGGATAACGTGATCCTCTGCAGAGGAACTGTCTGATTGTGTGACCCTACTTCTACAAACGTTTCCCATTCTCAGGTACTCAAACTTTTCAAAGTCCTTTTCCCCTCTCCCTTGCTTAGATTTCCCTGTGTAATGGCATTTTGCAGCAGCCTTTGAGGGAGACTCTATTGCTGTTTACATTTTAATCCATGTTTCATCTCTGGTTTTTGGGCTTAAAATGTCAGGGATAACTTGTCTGACTGCTCTGACTGTCGAGTTCAGTGCTACACTGCGTCATGTTGCCGAGGGCTGTGTCTGCTTCACAGTGGAATCTGAGTGGGGTGGAATCAGCACAGTCTCCAACCAGCCGTCCAGCCCTTTGTGTTCCTCACGTTCGCAGATGGTATTAGAGGGAGCAATACAAAGGAATTCCTAAAGGAATTGCAGAAAGCAGCCTAATAACCTTCTTCTTAGTGGTTTATGTGCTTCCTTGAGATGCTGGTTACTGATGCATATTTGAGGGTTAAAACCCTGGCAAGAGAGTCTGAGGGAGGAATCCTGATGAGAACAGTGAGAGGTGGCTGGGAGCAGCGAAATGCTGAGGACTGAATTGTTCCCGTTGCCTGCAGTTCTTGCCTCAGTTCAGCTGGAACAGTGGGCATCCAGGCAGTGGGATGTGATTGCCAGCTTAGCATCAGGCATGTTCTTTCAGCAGGCTGTTTCCTTTTCCTCCCTTTCAGTGGGCTAAAACAACTCAGTGCTACTGTGTGCACAAAAGCATTTAAAACACCAAGATTTGGGAAGCTGAGGAAGCTTTTAACGAGGGGGATTTTGCCTAATGATTACAAATGTAACATAGGAAAGGGGGATAAGGAGAGGAATCACCATGTAAACTTTATAAGGATTCCTAAGACAGGCTCCTTCCCCAGAGTATGATTGATTCTGACTTTACATCTCTGTTTTCTGCTTTAATTATTGTGAGTTGTTGGAGCTCTAAGCTCTTGGGAAGCAGCAGAGGATGCTGCTGTGTGCTAGGCACAGCTCTGGACTGGGACTGCAGAGACTTGTCTCTTCTGCCTCTGCCACTTACTAAACAAGATATTCCACTTAATATATCTCCTCCCTATTTGTAAAAAGAGTTAAGGCTTCTAGTAAGGTCTGTAAAAATTGCTTAGAATGTATTGCGCTCTTTGGATCTAAAATTTTTCGATTTCTTTCTATTCCAGGTGTGTGGTAAAAATGGTGCAGAAATACCAGTCCCCAGTTCGAGTCTACAAATATCCTTTTGAGCTCGTCATGGCAGTGAGTAACACTCAGCACTTCTCCTGCTCCAGCTTCTCGGGGCTGCAGCCTTGGGCGGGTGGGAGGTGGAGGACTGCGGGTTTGGCTGCATCTCTGGGACAGCCTTGTGGGTACAGGGCAGGAACAGAGGCTCAGCTCTCCTCTTCAATTTTCCATGAAAAATAAGAATCAATATCTCAGTATTTTAAGAAAGCCAGTTTAGTTGTTAGAAGGGAAAAACCCCAACAAAATCCAACCTTCTGTAATTATTCTTTGACAAGGAAGGATAAAGATTGTGGCATTCAGTTAGGCAGGGTCAGTTTGTGGCCAGACACGGTGTCTGCCTTGTCACCAAATGGCACTCGGTTCAGAATCTCTCCAGATGTGGTCCCAATCAGCACTCTAGGATGGATGTATCTAGAACTGGATTCTGAATGATACTGAGCTTTTGGATTTGGTTAAAAGCTGGAAATCTTTCTAAAAATTCTTCTTTATTTTTCTGCTCTGTCCACTCCATGGGTGCACTGCTGGGAGATCTCTCTCCAAGTTTTGTGATTTCCACAAGGAGCTTGAGGGCTGTAATTGAAGCTCACTCAGTGGTGATGCAGAAAGCTGTTGTGACCATGACAGCTGCCTGAAGTGATATTCTGGACTTGATCACAACTAGGTGTGAGTCAAATACCCTTCTGAAAGGTTTGCTGTTTGAAGGGCAGCCCTGAGCACGTGGGCATTGTCCCGAGATGCTTATGCAGTCTTGCAAGGCTTTGTTTTTTAATCTGTTGGCCATTTCAGTCCCTGAAACTTGGTATTTGCTGCTTTTAGCCTGCTGCTTCCTCCCTTGTCCCTTCCCTGCTGAGCAAGGGCACCAGTTTCTTTAGTCTATTACAGCCCAAGAATGAAGATAGAAAGCTACAGCCATTGCAGGCAGCTGAAATTCTCATGAATTGAAGGGAGAGCCTACACTCTGTTCCTCTTTACAATGTTCTTCTAGCTTCCTGGGAAATACATGCCATAAGAGTTGTTTTATCAAAAAAAGCCTTCAGTCTTCTATTTCAATAGTTAAAACTGGGGGAGACATTGTTTGTTCTTCAGTGTGAATTACATACCCCAGAGGGAGCAGCAGCTGAGAGTTCAGTTTGCTGTCTGATCATCCAAATGAACACTTTGTTTGGTGACAGTTGAGCTCTCTCCCAAATCCACACCCCCCTCCATTTTTTTCCCCAGTCTTACCCAGATTTGCCATGTCTGTTAACAGCTAAACCAGTAACAAGCCATGGAAGTGCCCTGACCAGTGTGGAGCTGATGTTTTTGGTGGTGGAGCTTTCCTGGCTGTGTTCTTTGCTCTCTTGGTGCATCCTGTGTGAGAATAAGACACAGTAGTTGTGATGAAGGCACTGGTAGCCTTTGCTCCATGCATACCTCTCCACATTCCTGTTGTCTCTATTAGCTGGATAATCCCACCACCAGATGCTCCTCAATCAATTGGCTGCTAATATAGGAGAACGGCCTTGAGACAAATCCTCTGAAAGCTTGTTAGTACATGCCTAAAGGCCAGGGCCTGATGGGTTTAGTTTTCAAGTGGGTTAGTTTTATTTGCTTTCAGTTTTTCAGCATAACAGGATAAAATTCCATGGGATTTCAGGGCTGGGATTGTGAATGTCATCCTTTAGTTGTTCAGCAAACCTCAGCAAAGTTATTAGTCCTCTTTCTTAAGAAGAAGTTCCATGTCCAGAGTTGCCCAGAGGACTGTGCAGTGGAGTAGGGAGCCAAATATAGACCCCTTAGTCCCGCCCTGATGCCCTGGGGAAATCAGGTGTTCACAGCAGGATTTGGTATTGGAAAGCAGCATTTCAGTGTGGTGTGGTCTGTGCAGGCTGAGCTGGGTGCAGACTTTGTTTCCACAGTTGGTGTGCTGAGATGGAGCTCCCATGAGTGTGGAGGCAGCGTGGATCTCGCAGAGCTGTCAGGTACCAGCTGTCAGTTGCTGGAAGTTTTGCAGGGAGAGTGGGCGTGTAGTGAAGCTGTTTTGCTCCTCAGCACGTGGCATTGCTGTTAATCTGCTTCACCATAAATCTGACAGCAGCTTCCTCAGCACTGGGAACCTGATATTCAGCTGCTTTTATCTTTTCCCCTCAACTGCTTTGTGGGAACCTTTGGAGTGCCAAGGTCTCAGGCTGTGGTAGGAAAGCAGAGGCCACAGGAGTGACCTCAAGACACCCCTAGTTTTACAGACCTCTAGACACCCTTCGGCCTGACACACTTGTGTTTAGTTCCTCCTCTGTATAATAGGGAGGGTCATACCTCATGCCAGCCTGAACAGACCACAGGAAGAAAGTCAGGAAAAGTATCTTTCCCTCAGAACCTCAAATGTTTGGACCCCACTATATAAAAGGGCTGTGTGTGCTTTGCTCACATGTGAGAGCCTGAGAAATAGGGTTGTCACAGCCAAATGAGGTGAACAATTCCCAGCTTCCTGGCCTGGCTCACACACACAGTGTTTCCCATGGCCTTTGTTGAGCCCTGGGATCAGGAACACGATTTATCCTCCTTGGACTTGTGCAGAGGGCATGTGTGTGAGCTCATCCTCTGCCTTACTGTTGACACCTTTGTTACTGCATGGCAGGATAATTGTCTCTGCGTGTGCACTCTGCTCCTCACTAATGCTCCTGCAACTTGTGTTTGGGTATTTGCAGGCAGGAGATTTGACATATGTCCCAAGTCCTTGGAAGGACGTTCCCCTTCTTGCTCTCTTTGCCAGTCCTGTGCATCTGAGGGAGTAAAAAGGAATCAGCTTAGCAGGTCTTTTCTGGACATTTGGGAGATCTGAATTTTTTTCTTTTTTCTTGTCCTCCCTTCTAAAAAAAAGTTTAAACAAAGGATGGTTTTCCCACACCTGTCCAAGTTCACAGTAGTCACTTTCACCTGCTTTGTTCCTAACTTGGGCTCACAGTAAAGGATCAAAAATACAGTGCTCTTCAAATTATAACCAGTGTCTGATGCTTTTATCCCTTACACTTGAAAAGAACCTTGACTTCTGTTATGCTTTGTTATTCTGTAATGTTTTTCCTTTTCATTTTTATCTCTTTTTTTCTGTGTCTCCTTTTGAATGGAGCTGTTCCTTCCAATGGATTGTCCATGCCTCTCTGGGCCTGATCTTGTCTTCCCTTGAGTTAGATCATCAGGTTTGACATTGTGTGTCTTCTGATTTTATCTTAAAGCCAAGAAAATCTCCAAGTATAAGCTTACTTTTCCTTTTCTTTGTGTAGCAGTTGTAGTTAGAAAGCTAAAAGGACTTTTTAATACTAAAAAGTTATGGTGAGGGGAAAAATCCAGAAGGAGAGGTACTTCTGCCACATAGCTCATGAGTGAAAACTTACTCTGACATAAATATTTGTGAGCCTTCTCTGATGTGTGGAGATGAAAATTTGGTTTGGATGAGCGAGTCCTACATGCACAGTTGTGTAGGAAACAGACCTGAGAAAGAGATTGCATATTTAATGTTATTTGCAATAAATTATTAGGTTAGATGAGAGAGCTGTAGCTGGAGGGTTTTAGCTTTGAAAGTAGTAGGGTGTTGTATTCCCATTATTTTTAGTAGTGCCTCAGCCCTTCATGCTTACAGTTGACACCTGCCATTTTCACACACTTCATAGGATTCAGTAAATTGCTTAGAATGGTCCCTAAAGCTACAGGTCTGGAATAACCTGCCAGGGACCTTACAGAGTCTTCTGTACATGGTGGATAATTTGAATTGCTGCACTAATGGTGTAAATGAGAAACCCCTGACAGTGCCTGGTGATGGTTTGCTCCTCTTGCCACATTTACTGTGCACTTCATGTTCAGCTCTTACTGCTACTAAGAGCAGTTTGTGGTTTCTGCTGCAAGAGAGGGGCCTTTCTGCACTGTTACCTAAAAACATGTCGTGATGTTGGAAAGAGAACACGGATCAAGTGCTTGAAAGTTTGCAGGAGCATCAGCTCCTGCTGTGTGTGCAGCTGGACCCCGTGCCTGAGACAGAGCTGCTGTGCAGCCCCACATGTGCCTGATGTGAGTCAGTGCTGCTTTCTGCTTGACCTCGTTTCTTGGCTGCCCACGGCATGTGCTGACACATATCTGAGCACTGGGAGCCGGGTCTGTGAGCACACACATGGGCAGGGCTGGGCAGGGTTTCCCTGTGCTGGGTGAGTGCTGCTGCCAGGCCAGGGGTTGGGTCCTGCTGCTGCGGGGCTGCTTGGGCTGGGGTGGGTGTTCCGGAGGGGACACGGGTGGGGTGGGGGCCATTCTTATCTCGAGCTTCACTCGGACTCTGATACGTGTGTGGCAGCTCAGGATTTCCCTGCCTGGGTCTGCAAGTGAAAGTTTGGTCATCTAAGGTCCTGACCTGCTGCCTGCACTTGCAAGCACCTCCGTGATTCCCTTTTCAGGTTGTAATGGCAATTCAGTGTTCATAGAATCCCAGAATGGTCTGGGTGGGAAGGGACCCTAGAGACCATCCAGTTCCACCCCCTGCCATGGGCAGGGACACCTTCCACTAGCCCAGGTTGCTCCCAGCCCCGTCCAACCTGGCTTTGAACACTCCCAGTGATGGGGCAGCCACAGCTTCTCTGGGCAACCTGTGCCAGGGCCTCCCCATTCTCACAGGGAAGGATTCCTTCCCAAAATCCCATCTAACTCTGCCCTCTGGCAGTGGGAAGCCATTGTCCCTTGTCCTGTCACTCCATGCCCTCATCCAAAGTCCCTCTCCAGCTCTCCTATAAGCCTCCACTATTATTTACATTTAGTTGATCTGGACTTCTTTATTTCACAGGTAAGACAAACTAGGAAATTAATGTTGTCTATTTCTGTTTAACCTCAGTACAGTTTGAGTGTTGGGGGTTCGAACAAGCTGAGTGGCAAATTTCATTCAGGCTACAAACATTGCAGGTTTATTTAGAATCAGAAATCATTTCTCATGGAGTGAGCAGCAGAAATTTTCCTTCTCCATGATCTTTACTCTCTCATCCTGCACACAGGGTCATCAAAAGCAAACATCCATGATCCTGATTTGAGATATCTTTCCCTCACGCCCGACCCTGCTGAAGCAGTGCTGACGGTTGTCACTGGGTTTGGCAGGGGACACACTGGATTTTGACCCCCACCCCGGAATAATCAGCCTTGACTTACACTGCTTCTTTGCACACTGGCAAAGCTGCTTTGCAGACACTGATTTTGGTCCTTTACAGCAGTTGAGGATCTGGCCCAGGGTTACACACAAGAGTCAACCATCCAGTACAGTTGAAATCAAAATGCATCACTTATTTCACAATCATCCCAACATTCTTTTGTGTCACCAGTGTCAGGAGGCTTGTAGATGCAGACTAATTGAAAACAGCTCCTTGCTGGTTTAACTGTTGGGTTTAGCTGCAGGAGAAGAAACTCTGAATGCTGGAGTTCAGGTCCTGACAGCCAGAATTGCTTTGCATACACTTTTTCAAACTTATTTTTATATTTGTGTCATTTCAGCATTAACATGACTTGTGTTAAAGAGGTTAGATTTGAAGTAGCTTTATTTAATGACTTCTTCCTGTTGCCTTTAGCAGATTGAGGGTATAAAGAGACTGCTTAAATCCTGATCAGTGGGGCATGCTCTCTTCCCTAATGCTGTGGTGTCTTAAAGGGCTTGATATTTCACTGGCTGACATGGGGATGCTTTTCCAACAGAATCTCTGAGCCCCTTTTGCTATTTAACACCCCAGTGTGCACTAGTAACAGATAAATGGGGTATGAGAGCAGTACAAGGTACAAACATGCTGATGTCTAGCAAGGACCAGTCAGTTCCGTGGGTTTGTTTTGAGTGGCAGTTCAAGGCGTGTGTTCACAGCCCAGCCAGGTCTCAAAGGCTGCTGTCTGCATCAGTTGTGCAGGTTGGGCGTCTGGGTGAGCTGCAGTGCCATGTCCTGCAGTGCCTGCAGCACAGATGCACCACAGGATACACTTTGGGGGCTTCCTGTCTGCTGAATAGGAATTCCAGACTGGAATATCCCCATCTGGAGCTCCAAGTTGTTGTCACTATTCTGGTATCATCACAGGGTGGTTTTAAATAAAGAAAAGCAGAATTTTAACTTAAAATATTTGATGCTGGCTCACAGCCTCTGCTGTCAAGTGTGAGCTCTGGAACCAGGAGAGCACTTGCTGCAGGGGAATGGAGCAGTTCCTGGCAGCTGGAATTCCTCAGAAGCAGCAGTGATAGCAGAGAGGGCTGTGTGGAACAGACAAGGAGGCTGGAGTGGAGCTCTCAGTGCAGCAGCTGCAGGAGTACCAGGGGAGAGGTTCCTGCAGTGGCCTCTGTGTCCCTGGGTAGCTGCAGGTGACACAGAGTTTTGCAGTGTTTATCCAGCATGCCCAGTGCTTGGAAGCTCCTCTGGAGCTGCTGTGATGTGGATAATGGCTTTTAGATACTGTCTGAAACGGTATTTCTGGGTGGCAGTGCCCTGGAGATCAAGAGAGAATCAATGTGCAAGGGGGAAAAGTGCTCCAAAACAGTTATTCTTTGATGTTCAATCCATGTCATGGATGAACCTGGCACATGGCAGTGCTGGGTTAGCACGTGGACTCAGTGATCCTAGAGGTCTTTTCCGAGCTTAAGTATTCTATGACATGGAATGTCCTGATAATAATCTAAGCAGTAGTTAAGAAATAGATACTCCCCTGCAAAACAGGGTCTGCTCTCTGTTACCAATTGTTATAGACTATAGATGCGTATGTTATAGATTTGTTATTGATGTTACAGATTGTTAGGTCTGTAGAAGTTGCCTCCTAACAAATCATCCTTGGATGTGGATGGTCTGTCTGCAGCCATGGTCTGTGCCAGGCATTTTCAAGAAGGCAGCTTCCCTTCTCCTTTCCTTTTGCCATGTTTTGAAGGTAAGCTTGCTGTGACTGTCAGAAGCTACTGGGTTAACATTTTGTGCACTTACAGAGAATGCAGTGTTGACTCAAGACATGATGCTTCAGCGTGACTTGATGGCTTGAAACCTTGCTGTCAAGATACACTATAAATATCCCATCATCTTGCTGCTGAGGAGCACTTGGCACCAGAACTCAGGGAGTGCTGCTCTGCGTGTCAGCTGGGCTGGCTCTGCACAGCTGCACAGGTTGTGCAGCCCCAGCCCTGCCACCTCCTCCTCCTGGCATTCAGCAGGTTGAGGGGGAGCAGTGGCCAGGCTGAGCAGAGCTGACAGTGCTCCTGAGACTGTTGTGTGGGATGTTTCCCCTCGAGTGAGCAGAGAGTGTTTGGTGAGTGCTGTTTGTCACAGCTGCTGGATGGTGGAAGAATGGCTCTTTGGAAGAAGCTGATGGAAGAAGTGCTTATTCATTCAGAATTCTGGACAACTGCTGGCAACATCTGCACATCTGGCCTGCTCATTTGTCTCATGGGGATCACACAAGTCTGAGAGCTTTGCTTTGCCACTGCAAAAACTCCATATTCTGGGCAAGAATGGTTTAGGAGAGGATGGTGCTGGCACCATGTGTGGGTTGGAGAAGATTTACACTAATGCAAAGAGCCTGTGCAGAGCAGTCTCTTCTCCAACTAAAACAAGGCTTATTTTCTTGAAGGATGAGTTGTGTCTCAAGCTTAACCTGATCAGTGCAGGGATGGGTGAGCTCTGAAGTGAGCTCCAGTTCAATGGCACAGCAGCTCAGCATGAGGAGACAGCATAGCTGGAGCCATCACTCTTACCTTGTGTTCCCGTAGTGACTAAGACTCTTATCCTCTGAATGTGTAGGAGGGCAAATAATAAACTATTCAGAGGGACTAAAGAGGTGATAAAATTTGAAATCATCACCAATTGTTACATCTCAGCCAGGGTGGATTTGTTGTGACTGCTAATCCCAAGTCTGACCCTGAATCGTGGCCAGTTTGTATGAATTTTCACAGCAGCTTCTGCCAATGACAGACTGTCCTTCCAAGTAGTCAGTTGTAAACTTTGTGAGCCACTTTTTGATTTTGGGGTGACTCACAGGGCAGTAAGTGTGTGATAGACACTGGATTGCTGTGTTTTGCTCTTTCAGGTGTGAGTCACCTGAGATGTCTGATTCCCTGCCTTCCCAGTTGGGTTTATCTCTCCACACTGGGCTGTGGCACAGGTGTCCAACCAGGCAGCAGTGCTTCCCGGATAAGGGATCCCTTGCACAGTGTTTGTAAAGGCTGTTTGTGAGCTGAACCACTCCAGCACCACATTCCCTGCCCCTGCTGAGCAGGGGAGAAGCTGCAGCAGGACAGCTGGAATAGTGTTGCTCCTGCTCAGACAGGAGGGCAGGCACGGTGCTGCTTTTCTGGGGTAGCTTTGTGCAGCTGCAGTGCAGGGCTGGTTTCAGGAGGTTTGCTGTGGCCCTCAGTTGTGCCTGTGTTGTCATAGGCACTGCTGCTCCCTGAATTGTTTCTTTCACCAAAAGCTGAAGAAATGAGGCAAATCATTGGCTGTAGTCCAGGCAGAGATAACACTGGGTCAATGTTTGTAGCCTGGGTGCTGTTGTCCAGTGGACTTCTCTCTGGCAAATCTATTTCCTCTTGCCAGCAAAAGTGTTTCTTTTTTTTCCCTCAGGCCCCCTATCTGTGGATGCTCTGCATCTCCTTAAAATGAATTTCCCTTTTCCCCCAGTTCAGGACATTTCTGTACCCCAAATATCCACAGTGTTCCTTGTGTATTTTATTTTGTGCAGCTCTGGTCAGTGAGAAGCTGGTGTCTGTTCTGTTCAAAGCACGTGGATTATGGTGTCTGATGAAGTGTGTGCAGACTCTGTTATTCCCTTCAGCACCAAATAGTGGGAGCGACAGCAAAATGTCCCTTTTTCCTGAAAGGCCATCATCTGAAAACAGCTGAATCCTCAGAGGAATATTTATGTATCATCAGAACTGCTCAAAAGCTGGTCCCAGTGCATCTGCTTCCTACTTAAAAGTGATGAGAAGTCTTTATCTTGCTTCTCAACAGCTCTCTTCAAGGGGATGATGGTCTGGGCATCTTGAGCTCAAAACCTGTTATTGGATCTCCTCCTCATTTCCCATTCCTCTGAACACATGCTCCTTTTTCCTGGCAATCTGTACATGGCTGTAACATGACCTTGAGGAATCTCATTAATTTATACAGATTTAAACTAGTTGATCATGAAAATTTGAAGTCTTTTAGCCACAAGGGTGAAGTCTTGTCCTTGTAACATATTCCTATAATACTGAGTCTAAGTTTTTGTCTACATCAGGTGCATTGCAATTTAGTTCCTTTGTGCTCTACACAATATAATTTCCCCCCATTTGCACTCTTGAGGGTCCCTCTCAAGTTTATCTCAACATCATACAGGAGTCAGTCCATAGTTTTTCCCTGTAGGATATTAAGGTATGAAACTAAGTCATCAAACAAAAGCTGCCTCTTGAAGCACGTGGAAACCCCTCAGGACCCAGCTGGAAGAGACCCTGGGCTGGAAGAAACTGCCTCGAGGTGTGCAGGGGCTTTGGTTGTTGAGGTGTTTTGTTTCAGGCAGTAATTCAGTGGTTTCACATCCCTGTTGTTTTGGATTCCTGAGGCCTCTGTTGTGTAATTAATTTCAAGGTCACTTGCTAAGAAAAGGATGTTGAAACCCATGGAGAAGAAAGAGGAGTGGCTGTTGGAAAGGATCCTGCCTGCTGGCCATGTCCTGTGGATCGTGTAGGAATCGGCAGTGACAGAGCTGGTAAATGGGAGGGGGCAGGAACACACTTGCACTGTCCCCTTGGAAGTGGGAAGGTGTGGGACTGGACAGGTCCCCCTGCTCTGGAAGGTGTGGGGTTAAGCAGGTGAAGTAGGGGATGTAGAGGAGGGTCACTTCCCCTTTTCTCTGACTGTGAGACTTTAGAATGCCACTTTTTGTTTTCTACACTTGTGGTTTCATATAATTTGTTCCTGTCTGGCATCTGGCTGACCCTCAGGGCCATCTCTTCCCTCAGGTGTGGGTTTGTACTGGTTTCTGTGTGTTTGGCCAACAGTTAAGGGCACTTTCAAGCGTGGCTTCTTCTGTTGTTCTCGAACTCTCTTCTCAAAGCTGCTGTTCATCTCTCACAGTGTTGGTCCCACAGTCTGGCCAGCACAGGTAAAACCACTGGGATGCATTTCCCAGATCAGAGGGCAAAACCTGGGTCAGAGCACTCAACTGATTTCACAGTCAACCATATCACTATTACCTAATTGTTGCTCAGTGTGATTAATCATTTTTCAGCTTCAGGGGCACTAAGGGGTCTTTGCTGGGATGCAGAGGTCACAGTAAGTTGGAAATATCCTTTTGGAAATGTCCTAGTTTGGATTGCCTTCAGTGTGAAAGGAAGATCTGACACTGCTGAAACCTTGAGGTCTTCAACTTCCCCGTGTGTTTTAACTTGTTTTAGCTAGAAATTGTTTCACTTGTAATGTTTTTTCTTTCCAACAGACTGCCAGCTGCATCCAAATGATTCTGTTTTCTTTACATTCAGATGCATCCAAAAATAATTGGTTTTAGTTCTAAGCAAACTATCTTGAAGAATTCAGACAGATCCCAAATCCCTCTGTCTTTACACAGCCATCTTGTGAAATTTATTGTGTAATTTTAGTTTCAGGACTGCAAAGATTGAATGACACTTTGGACTGTTGGTCACAAGAAAAACACTGATTTTTGCAACAATTCTTTTGTAAGAAATCTAGGGAAAAACAGCTTGATTTAGGGTGGGACATGGGTGGGCCTGACCCACCACATCTTGTGAAATAGTTGGTTTGGGTATGAAGAGAGCGTGTTCATCTGAACTTTGAAGAAAATAATTACTGTAAAGTGCACAGATGTGGGCTGGTTCTGCCTGTCCGTGTTAATCCCAGTGGGGTTCAGAGGAAGGGAGGGAGTGGCTTCATGGGGCCATTCATTTTGTATATATATATTTGATCCTGTTGAAGGCTTTGGTCATCAAGGTGGTTGTTTGACCCACAGTATTGTTTAACACACAGTAATGGCACAATAACTGCTGTTATTCCTTCTGGGGTGAGGGCAGAGAAGGGAGAGGTAAATCACAGTTCCTGTATATTAATCAGTGCATAGTTCCTGCAAGGAGCTGAAAGAGCAGGTGCAGGGAGCCAAAGCATCAAACCAAGCTCATACTGCATACTTTGTGCCTTTCATTTGTCTGGGATACTCTCTTGTTCACCTTGTGATCTGCAGAACCACAGAGGAGGAGAAATCCCAGCTACGCTGGCAATGGCTTGAAAAAAAAGTAAAGGTGTCTCTGGCCTTATAACTTGCCTCAGTGTTGGAGCAGAAATGGGCTGTTGCATGTGGATGCTGGTTTGGATAAGAGGGTGCAAAGAGGGGCTGCTCTCCTGCTCAGCTGTGTCTGCAGGGATGGAGGATCCGGGTGCTCAGGGAACAGCTTTGTTGTGCCTGCAGCATGGGCCTTCAGCTGCCCTTCATGTGATCTCAGGCATCTTCCCTGCTGTATTTTTAGAGCTGTTGTGCAAAGAAGATTAGCAAAGGACTTAATATCATTGTGGATATGGATTCTTTCTCAAATATGGCAATTTTCCCCCAGTTTAGGTGATGGGTTTGGGCTAGCTGTGCATTGACATGTGCCTCTCCCTGGCCTTTCTTCCTTCTCCAGATGTGATTTAGCTGTCTGAAATAGCAGCTGCACTCCCTTAGTCCTGGTCCTAGCCTTGGTTTTGCTGGATTTAATGACAGTTTATTAGGGAGCCTGGCTGCAAATGGGTCAAGTAAAACTTAGTGGAGAAGGAGTGAGTTGTGTGTTGATATCCAGTGGTTTTGTTTTCAAATGAGAGCCAGAAGCACCTGTATTCAATGGTGGGGAGGCTCAGACTGGCCATTGTAGGCTTGGTGAGGGGGCATTTACAGCTCAGTGCTCCTGGTGAAGCTGTTAAGTGAGGCCTTTGGAGGGTCTTGATCCCAGCAGAGCAACTCTTGTTTCTCTGCAGACCCCCTCAAATGTTCCTGGCACAGCTGCACCCCTGCAAGAGTAGAATCACAGACTGGTTTGGGCAGGGACACCTTCCACTAGCACAGGGTGCTCCAAGCCCCATCCAGCCTGGCCTTGGACACTTCCAGGGATGGGGCAGCCACAGCTTCTCTGCCCACCCTGTGCCAGGGCCTCGCCATCCTCACAGGGAAGAATTTCTTCCTAATATCCCATCTAAATCTCTCATCTTTTAGTGTAAGACAACTCCCCTCTGTCCCATCAAACTCTTCACCCTTCTGGTGTCAACTGGGGCAGCCTTCTCTCAGGGCAGGGTTTTCAGTGACAGTTTTTGCAAGTGTGTTGAGGGCACATGGAAGGAGTGACATGGGACAAACAACTGAAAAATAGTTGCTAAATATTCCAGCATCCCAGTGGCCTATGTAGGTGTTCTCAGCTTTTACCCTTTGACTGCTGGGACTCCACTAACTAAGAGTGGGTGGCCTGGAGATGCTTGTATGTGCTAGATCAGAGGTCAGCAAGGTAAAGGCTTGGGCCTCATGGTAGCACTGGATGGTGGTTGGAGTCTGGAGGGTTGGGAAAGGGCAGGTGGAGGCACAGGGAGCAGATGAATGTGCTGGGAAGTGCAGGTATGGGAGAGCAGGTAGTGAGGGAGCCACCCCTGGAAGTGTCCTGTGGTATGCCTGATGTACATCCATGAACTCCTGGCACTACAAATGAAACTTCTTAAAGCAGCTGGGTGTGGTTTTGTTGGCTGGAGCCACGTGGATTGGTGTTGGAAATGGTCGCTTACCATGGGAAGGTTTGTATTTCTCTAAACTGGTTTAGTTTTCCCTGTGGTGAGGAGTCAAAAGCAGAGGTAGTGGGATATGGGAGAACATGGCAGGGCAAGCGGAATGTTGCTCAGTGCTTTGCAGAGCAGGATTTAAAGACCTGCATGCTCTGTTATGGCCAGAACTCCAGCTGGCAGCTGCCTGCACTTCCCTCCTGATGCTGGAGCAACACGATAATCTGAAATAGCTCCTTTCCCGTCCAGAGCTCCAGGAACAGGAGATATGGAATGTGTCCTTAAGTGCCTGGGCTATTTTAGGAGCAGGGGCCATGAATCTGTGCAGGGGCAACCAGCCTTTGCATTGCTGTGGGAACAGGGAATGTGGCCACTCCAGGCGTGCTGACAGCCCGGCTGAGCTTGAGAATTATCATATTAATGTTTCGCTTTGTGGTGGAGAATTCTCTTCTGAGAGGTTTGATTTCTATGCACTAAATAAAATGGTTGTGTCTTATGGAAGATGGGGAGATGGCAGCAGTTCCTGGAGGTTAGGGTTGGCCTTGGAATGATGGCAAAATAATCTTGGGACCAAACATGTGGAGCTCTGAGAGAGCAAAAGAAGGAGGTTCTTCTGGAACAGCTGTAGTGGAATTCTGGGCAGCTTGTGCAGCAATCACATATTTACAACAGCATCACAACATGCAAGACATTTGTCAGAAATCCAAGGAAAACATTCCATCCTGCAAACATCTAGGAATAGAATAAGAGATGGAGAAGTTAGGGAAAGAGGAGCAGCAGTAGGTACCATTTATTCTAGTTAACTTTCTTGCAAGTGCCATGGAAAACTAGATTTTTGGGAGAGCTGATGAAGAAGCTTTGGATAAAGGGCTTTTCAGAGGGATGTGCTGATTAAAACAAGGAGGATTTCAGAACCAGGACAGAATTATTTCAAAAATGGATAAATTAAGGCAAAGTGAGTAGCCAATAATTTATGGTCTTACCTTTGGTAGTTTAGGGCAACTAGAACTGTTTGACACATATTTTATGCCATGGGAGTGTTAAATATTTTAATAGCTTCTTATAGACAATATTGAGTTGACCCAGAGATACTGAAATTCAAGTCTTTAGCCAGCAGAAATCAGCAGCGCCGAAAACCTCATGCTTTTGCCATGAGTTTCCTGATTATGAGCCCCTTCCTAGTACTCTTTAACAACAGGGTTTTATTTCTACTTTATGTGTGAAAGAAAAACTATGTTAAGACATGCTTGGCTGGTGACTGACATGGTGCTATCTCTGCCCATAACTATTTTGCTTTAACTTCACCTCTGAGAACAGTGGAGCCAACACACGAGCTGAGGGGCCTCTGTTTTGTTGGGCTTTCACTGTAAGGGAACTAATCAATGCAGAAAGAGTTAAAGCTGATCTACCCAGAAGGTGAACGTGCTTTGTTTTCACTTTCAGGCGTACGAGAAGCGCTTTCCTACATGTCCCGAGATCCCAGTCTTCCTGGGGAGTGAAATCCTGCACGAATCCAGGAGCGAGGACGGAGCCATACATGTCATTGAACGGAGCTGCAAACTGAACGTGGATGCTCCCAGGCTGCTGAAGAAGGCAGGTGGAACCCCGGGGATGGAGGAACCTGGGGTTTGTTGGCTGCCTCACATAAAGGCTCTTGAAGTCCCTCTTTCTTTCATTGTCTCTTTTCCCCCCTCCTCCTCCTCAGATTGCGGGAGTGGAGTATGTCTTCTTCATCCAGAAGAACACTGTGAACTGGAAGGAGCGAACGCTCCGCATTGAGGCCCACAATGAGACCTTTGCCAACCGTGTCGTGGTCCGTGAGACCTGCAGCTACTCAGTGAGTGCTTTGCCTGCTTTGTCTGTGGGGCGAGGGTTGGGAGTTGTGCGCTGATTACAGGGGGGAAGTGCTCGGAGGAATTTGGGCACTTCTGCAGCACTGGACAGCAGCACCCTGTGATCAGACACCATTAGGTCCTGGGTGTGGGATTGTTCTTTTGCTTTGGACAGGGGCTTTGGACAAGGGCCTGCAGGGACAGGACAAGGGGGAATGGCTTTCCACTGCCAGAGGGCAGGGTTAGATGGGATACTGGGAAGGAACCCCTGGCTGTGAGGGTGATGAGGCCCTGGCACAGGTTGCCCAGAGAAGCTGTGGCTGCCCCATCCCTGGGAGTGTCCAAGGCCAGGTTGGACAGGGCTTGGAGCAACCTGGGCTAGTGGAAGCTGTCCCTGCCCATGGCAGGGGTTGGGCAGAACTAGATGGTCTTTAAGGTCCCTTCCAACCCAAACCAGTCTGGGATTCTGTGATTTCACAGGGCTTGAGAAACTTCTTTGAGTTGATTTTGATTCTCTGATTGGAGTGAGAGTAGAAAACAGAGGTGGTGCTCCCAAGCTGCTGGTATTCCATGAGTTTCTTTTTGGTTAAAATTAATTTTATTAAAAGTATCTGGATCTTCAGCATGTGTCTGAATATTTAGAATGGAACCCTTAATATTTGTTATGATGAGAGCCCGAGGGAAGTCTGGCAATTAATTTTGCCCATGAATAAGTGAAAGTTTTAGAACCTTGTCATGATCTTCATGCTCTGAAGATTTGGAGAAAGGTATTGAGCCTTATCTGTGGCCTGGGCTGTCTCACTTTGTGCTCCATCTTCAGCACAGGGTGCCATTTCACTGTAATTGTGCTTTTAGGGCTCGATCACTGTTAAATAGCTCCAGCGCTTTCTGGAAGCAATCAGATACTGCTTTTTGTTCCTTAAACAAAAGTCCAGATCCTGTTACTTACCTGCCCTTTTGGCAGCTGGACAAGAGCTCAGTTTCTTGGGGGTCAGCAAGCTGTAAGCAGCTCCAAGCAAGAGGAGGAGCTGAAAACTGTCAACATTTTGGATGGTGAGGGGGTTCCTCAGCCAGAGATCATTTGACGGCTACATGGGGCTTCCTAAAAACTGCAGTAAATCAAACTTCCATCACTGTCAAAGGCACTGATGACTCTGAAATGCTCCCAGGTCATCTCTGGGATCGCTCTTTGTTACACTTGCTGATTTTGGCTGTGTCCTGTGTCCTTCGGAAGGAAACGTCACATCTGGGCTTTGAGGGGAACAGGGTGGGAGCTCCTGGCTGCATCCTCAAGATGGTTCCCTGCTCTATTTTTACCAGTTCCCTTTTCCCTGCCAGAGTGCACCGGAAGCAGGTTTATTCTCATCTTTCCTTTCCTGCAGGGCTCTCTGGGGCAGCTTGGAGAAACACAACCCTGCTCCAGCACTTACCTATTCCCTGGGGAAAGCTGTCCTTTATCCTATCCTTGTATGGGGGCTGGAGCTGCTGGTCTTTCATGTCAATTTGTGAACAGCAGCATCTACAGAGACAAGGCAGAGCCTTCTCAGGAAAGGGTTAAGTTTAAAAGAGGAAAAGATTATATAGGTTTTTGCCATATATAGAGTAACTGAGGGGAAGTGACTAGAAAGGAAAGGTGTGTTGAACTGAGGAGGAAAATTCCCTGCTCTGCCACGTCTCCAGTGTTCTGGAGGGAAGGCTGACATTAGTGGCTGAGTTTCCCATCCAAAACTAGAAAAAACCCCTCTTTTGCATTTTTCTTCTTTTCAGATGTAGGAGTTTTAATTACGTGTCCCACAAGGCCATTCCTGTCTTTCCATATGGAGCTCTTGACATGGTGATTCAAGTGGGCAGGTGCACTACTATTTTAGTGCAACTTTTGCTACCCCTCTTACCTTTCAGGTCTGCTGGGGCAGAGATGTGGTTTAACCTTGACTCCCTTGTGCATATGAAGAATGTTGGGTTAAAAACATCTGTATGCCCAGTTTGTGATGAGTTTTTGTTGCTCTGGGGAATTAACCTGTTAAATACAGTCAGTGCCTCCTCTGCCCCCTCACTCTATAGCTCTGGAGATTAAATAGCCAGTGTGGGGCCAGGGGCAAGGGCCCTGCCATTCCAGGAGCCATGTGCCACCATCCAATCCTGCGTGTTCTTTGGGTGTAGGTTCACCCTGAGAATGAAGAGTGGACGTGCTTTGAACAGTCGGCATCTCTTGATATCAAGTCATTCTTTGGCTTTGAAAGCACAGTGGAGAAAATTGCCATGAAGCAGTACACTTCCAACATCAAACGGGTAAGATGGGGGTCAGAAACCCCAAAATCCCACACCTGCTCTGTGTGCCTCAGTTTTCCTTTCTGTAAATAGACCCAGTATGGTTTTACACCCTTGGTTATGCCTCAGTTGGGCAGACAAAGTAAAAAAACAGTGTGCAACAAGCAAAAAACAATCTGGTGGCTGGAATGTGGCTGTGCAGGGATGGAGCAGGCTGTGCCAGAGGAGGGCTGCAGTGGATGCTCTGGGTGCCAGGGTCCTCAGACACTGGGGACTCTGTCCTCGTGCAGGACAGGAAAGTTCAGGGTGAAGAGCAGCACCCTGTCTCCCTTGGGCAGAGGGACTTCCTTTCAGTGGCCTGTTCTCCTGGGCTGCAGAGGAACAGGGCAGCTGATGGATGGTTTGGGGGCAGGAGAACAGGATGGAGGTGTTCTAAAGGCAGCTGCATCCACAGCACTGGAAGGCACCTGGCCAGTGTCATAATTCACCATTGACATGGGGCTTTCAGACAGAAGAGTTTTCAACAGGGTCATGCAGGTGGAAGGAGAAACATTTCCCTTCTGTTTATCTCTAACAGTGTTAGACATCTGGCCTGAGGAAAATCCTGCACCTTGCTGGGTCTGGGGGATGCTTTTCCTAACGGGAATTTTCCCCTGCAGGGCAAGGAGGTGATTGAGCACTACCTGAAGGAGCTGATCTCCCAAGGGATCACGTTCATCCCGCGCTGGACGCCCCCGGCGGGGAGCGGGAGGGAGGCTGAGCCAAGCCCGGCTCTGGGACATGGGGCTGGTGACATCCCACTGGATTCTGAGGCTCCTGGATCCACCAAGGAGCAGACTGGGAGCACCTGCCCTTCTGCAGAGGCTGCCAGCCCTGATGGTACGTAGTGCCCAGGCAGCAGCAGCTGCTCCCAAGCCCGAGTAGCACTGACTAAGGAGTTTATTTTAATTTCTTTGGCATTAGGTTTTTCTTCTGGATTGTGGGTGAAGAGGAGGGAAAGTTATTTTCTTTTTTTTTTCAAGAAAAACAAACAATGGGCCTTTCCCCCCCGCCCCCCAAAACTGAAAAGCTAAGAAAAGCTGTGCAGGTAGCATGTTTTTGAGCTTAGAAAAAAAGCCTGATCTGCCATTTAATGTATTTTGTACTTTAAACTGGAGACTCTTAAAGGTGTTTTGAATACGTTAGAATTGAATTACAATGAAATATTTTGTCCATTTCAAAATTAGTGTTCTTGGGGACTGGTGTGGATGTTTTTTGCCCCTGTATCAGGCCAAGACAAACTTGCAGAATGTTGCTTCTGCATTTCTCCCAGAAAATACCTGAATCAAACATTATCATTCCTTGTGTTGGTCTGATGATATCTTCTAGACTAAATAAAATACTTCTCTAACAAAAAGAAATAGAAGGGACCTTTGAATTTAGAGCTGTGGTATTAGAAGCAGTTGTTGTCATTCCTCAGGAGGAAAGCCAACACTTGTTTTGCTGAGTGTAATTAGGGGAAAAGCTTAGAATTTGGAAATATCAATGTTTCTGGTCTCACCTGACCTTCTCTGTTAGTTTCTCTGTCCTGGAATCTCTCTGGAAAAAGATGCAAATCCACATAGGATCTGACTATGAGAAGTGTTTGAGATTAATGTGGATCTCAGAGTGGTGGATCCCATCTATCAGAAGAGGAGAGTAGCTCCTATTTTTCTGCCTCTGTTCCTGTAAAGGGAGGGATTAGCCTGCCTGGGCCTGCTCCCCAGCTTGTGGATTCCATGTGTAGCACTTCCCGATACACTTTCTGTATTATCCTGCTTATCCTGTGGGTGTCCAGGCCTTTTTCTGTAGGTAATGGCACCTGGTGCAAACCCTTGTGCCTGACACAGCACCAGCCCTAACGTGTCCCCCAGCCCTGCCCCCGGGTGCCCTGCTCTCACTGGCAGCTGCACAGCCCAGCCCCGGGTGGCACATCTGGCCCTCAGCGCTGGCAGTCACCAACCCCTTGTCCTTTGTCTCTGAGCTGCTGGTGTGCACAGGACTTCTCCCCCTGCCAAAAATCCCCTTGCTGTCAGAAATGTGGTGTTATTCTCCTTTACCCTCTCGGGTCCCTGAGCAGAGGAACAGTTTGGTTTTCCAGCGAGCTGCTTTTCAGTCTCTGTCACTGGACTTGTGCATGAGTCCTTTAGGATACCAGGGATTGAAGTGCCCGGGTCTTGGAGTGGTTAGAGAGCTGAGTGCCAGAGCTCAGGATATATCTTTTAAAGCTCCTGCTGGAGCAGTTCAGGCTGAATGGAATATTAGTGTCCTAAGAGACAGGTGGAGTGATCCAGTTTGGATCCAGCCCATGCTGTCTGTGGCCTCACACCCCAGCCACTGTGACTGTATCCTGCCCTCCCTCCCTCAGGCAGCTGAAATGAGGCTTCTGAGCAAAGCCTGTGTAAATCATGAGGAACCCAATGTGTGAAATAACTACAATATCCTGGCAGTGCTGGGTCTCCTCTGACTGTTCTCTTTTCTCCCAGCTGACAAACTGGACGCCGATTACATCGAGCGCTACCTGGGTCAGCTCACGCCCCTGCAGGAGAGCTGCCTCATCCGCCTGCGCCAGTGGCTGCAGGAGACACACAAGGGCAAGGTGGGTAGGGGAGCATCCAGGGCACCCCTTGGCTCTGCCCCTGGGATGGGGCAGCCCTGGGTGGACACACACACTGGGGCATGAGAGGCTGGAGAGCAGCACTGTGGAAAGGGATCTGGGGGTCCTGGTCAATGGCAAGTTGTTGGCCAAAGGATGACCATGTCCTGGGGGGGAACTGGGGTGGAGATTGTCCCACTCTGGTGTAGCCTCACCTCAGGTGCTGGGAACAGTTTTGGGAGTCATGATATCAGGATATAAAGCTTTTGGGAGTGCCCGAAGGACAGCTACGAAGATGAAGGGTCTGGAGGGGAAGCCATATGAGGAGCTGAGGGCACTTGGCTTGTTCAGCTGGAGAAGAGGAGATGGAGCACAGACATCATCAGGGTCTGCAGCTTCCTCACGAGGGAGAGCTCCAATCTCTGCTCTCTCTGACCAGAGACAGGATCCAAGGGAGTTGTGTCAGGGCAGGGTTAGGTTGGATCTCAGGAACAGGTTCTTCCCCCAGAGGGTGGTGGGCACTGACCAGGCTCCCCAGGGCAGTGGGCACAGCCCCAAGGCTGCCAGAGCTCCAGGAGGGGTTGGACAGTGCTCTGAGGGACAGGGTGGGATGGTTGGGTTGTCTGTGTAGGGCTGAAGGCTGGACTGAATGATCCTTGTGGGTCCCTTCCAACTCAGAATATGCTGTAATTCTATGGTTTTCCCCTGAAAAGCACCACTGGCACTGTGTCTTTGCTGTGCTGTAATGTCCAGGAGCTGCTTGGGCTCCTCCTGCTTGAAGGGCTGTCTCTATACCAGGACAACAGAGTAACTGGTGTGTGTCTGGGAAAAGAAAGGATCTAGTGCAGCTTGAATGGCTCAAGAGGAATTAACTCCAGACTTCTTGATGGAGAGGGATTGGAAGGGAAGGACAAAGGATGGCAACAGGGAGAGTAATTGTGTGGGATGAGTAGATAAATGGTGCTTAGAAGAGGAGAAGATAGGAGAAGATGGTTGGAACATCCCCCTGGAAAGCAGAGTCCAGCTAGAGAAGCTTTGCCAGTCCTTTCTGCATTGATCTGCTGTAGCTGTCTCAGAGCTGAGAGGGAATGTGTGTCATCTGAGTACAGGGAGTTTGAACTTCTTTTATAAAGCCCTGTTTCTTCTTGGAAAAATTAACATGTTATCACCCATGTGGAACTAAAAAGTAACAAAGATTTAGTGCTACAGTTCTGTTGCTGTTTAACTCATGAAGAAGTGCCCTTGTGTGAGTGTGCATGGAATGATGGATGGAGAAGGATCTACCAGAATACCTCAGGCTGGATAGAACAGTAGGTGTTGAGGCAGTGTGAGTGTCTCCCAGCAGCTGATAAGCTCCAGACATCAACAACACTGTTGAATCTGGAACAGCTGATAAATTCACACCACCAAACATCTGCCAAACTTGTCCAAGGCCACTGGTGTACAGGAGCATCAACAATGGGTTGTACAACTGGGACCACATCCAGGAAGGTGGTGGTTGCTGGATGGAGATAGAGACTACAGGAATATATATATATAAATATACACACCTGACGGAGCAAAAGCCCCTCTGAAGGACTGTAACACCTCTCTACAAGCTGCTACCATGTCAGGGTGATGCTCTGCCTGTGAGTAAACACAATAACAGCTTAACTAATAAAAGGGGCTCTACTAAATATGGTTGTGATCTGTGTCCTCCCCATTCAGGCTCTTGTCAGATACAAGGTGCTTGACAAGTGGACACAAAACAAGGGGCAGGCAGGGATCAATCCCCAGGTATAACTGTGCTCTGAGATACAGGACAGGAGGCTCTTCAGGTCCATGGAGGCTTGTCCAGTAAAACAATGTGGGCTCTGGTGTGGTAGGAAATATCTCACTTCTTGGGTATCCACTGAAAAGGAGCCCTGGATGGGAGTAAGACAGGAAGGCTTTATCCATCCAAGTGATCTTCAAGGATCCTGCTTTCAGGTGGAGCAGGCACCATCCAAATGTTTGCCTCTTTTGTTCTCTGGGTTGGTTTTTTTCCCTCCATGTTAAAAGCTGGGGAATGGAAGCTGGAGAAGGGAAAAGTGAGAGCACATGAGGAAAATGTGGAACAGCTGCCTCTTGGGGTGCTTGGGGTGCTTGTGCACCCCTCAGTGGGGTGTGCAGGGAGCTTTGGCTGGGGACAGCTGATTGCTGAACTCCCCCTTAGGTGGGCTTTGTGAGTTCTGTCCCCAGGGGAGCTTGAACACATGGGAAGGAAGGTGCTGACTCTTCAAACTTCATCCTGAAGGCCCTCACTGCTCCCCTGTTTGCTTCTCCTGATTCCCTGTCAGAACAGTACAGAATCAGGAGCTTACCCCACATGCCTTGGGTGTTCCCTGGAGAAGCTGTTGCCTTACTGTGACAATCTGTTCCTTTAATTCAGAGCAGGGATGTCCTTATTCCTCTGTCAAAAAAATATTAAAAAAAATAGATCTCCTGTTTCTTGGAAAATGGCCCTTCTGATTTTTGTACATTTTATCCTATTTCACTATCCCTCCCCTGGTCTTTCCAGAGCAGGAATTACCTTTAGAATCAGATTTATTGTTGCTTTAAAAATCTGAGGAGCCGAAGGAACAAGCTACAAATGGTGTTAAATTTGCAGCTACTTAAATCATCTAATCTTGGCTTTGCACCATGAAGAAGAGTGCACGTAGTTTCACACCAGGCTGAAGTTAAAACTTCATTTTCTTGCATGTGGGAGTTACTGCTTTGGTTGGACAAGGATGAAAGACTAATTCCACTGTGGAATAAGTCCCCTTGGAGCTTTCTGCATTTGGTCCAAACAGGAGCGCTGGATTCGCCTCCTGCCCGAGGCCGTGAACAGGGGAGGTTTGAAACTTGAAAAGTAACAAACCTGCCCCGAGCCATCCCCTCTCCTGGTCCTGCAGGAGATTCAGGGGCTGTAGTGGGTGTTTGGGCTGATGTCTGGTGAGTAACAGCTGCCTCTGAGCAGCAGGAACACAGACATAAATCATCTGATGAAATCTCTGCTGTCTTTAATCTTGCTATGATGCAGAAAAAATGTTCGTGGCATTCCTCCAAATACTCCTGAGATCCTGTTTGGGAAGGCTGCCCTTTCCTTTCCGTGCCATACAGATGCAGTGTTAGAGCCTGCTGAACAGTGTTAATCTCCCACCTGCTCCTCAGGTGCTTTAGGCTTAGTTTAGGCTGCCTGAACTCTGCCCTGTTCTTTAGGTAGTCAATTCTTAGCTTGTGAAACCGAGATTGCTTCTGCCTGACACTGCTGCCAGCCTCCTTTCTGCCCTGATTTCTATTTTCCTGAGCAAGGCAGTGGACAAACAAAGGAGCTTTGAATCCTGAACACACTATTTTGTGTTACAGCAGGGCTCAGAGTGCTTGTGTTGTGCTAAACACAGTGTGGATGCTCCAGAGGAGACAATCCCTGCTCCTCAGAGCTTGAATTTTTAATGGACACTTGTTGTAGCCAATAAGGCCAGACTTTTGGGGGACTTGGGTGAGGGACTGAGAATTCAGCAGCATGTGGAGCTCTAATCCAGTTGGATTTGCAGCTGACAGGCTGTTAGTCAGATTTGGCATTTCTGTGGAATCCATCAGGGTCTTTGTAATTCCTGCTGCTTGGCATTACTGGAAAGTCTTCCTTGATTTTTCAGTTAAAGGGAATTTGGGAGATCGGGAAGGAGGCTGGAATAAGCTGTTCTATAGGCTTCCTTTGGGAAAGTTTTTGGGCCTGTGACGCCACAATAACTGATAGTGTTGGGAGGAGTGATGAAGAGAGGGCATGTTGTAGTTTTAGTTGATTTGGATCAGGAGTCAGTGTGGTGTGGTGGGGCAGGTAAGCCTGTGGAAGCACTCAGCAGCTTTCCAGTTCAAACACCACCAGCAGGGCCTCCAGAAGTGCTGGAACTGGTGCTGGTGGCATCATTCAGACTGCACAGTCATGACCCCCCTCAAACAGCCCGTGCTTGCCGTGGTTGACACGCTACCTGTGGCTGGGTGCCATCCTATGCTGATTTGCCCTGGGCAAGTAAACTTGCTGCTCACTGACTTTCACGTGGTATTTTGGTTGTCCTTGTAGATAAACAGCCAAGGGAAACATCAGCCAGGCTGGGGTTTGCTGGGGCTTCTGGGAATTGGATCAGGGAAAGGCAGTGAGTTTGTTCCTTCTTTTGTGCTCCTGGCACCCTCTGCTGCTTTCAGCTGGGTTACTTAAGGAGGGCGAAGGAATGTGGGTGTAATGTTTGTTTTAACGTCTTAGTTTGAAGAGATTAAAGAGTGGGGTGCACTCTGCAGGCCACATGGAACATGCCAGTGCTGACCCCGGGGCTTTCTCTTCTCCCAGATCCCCAAGGACGAGCACATCCTGCGGTTCCTGCGGGCTCGCGACTTCAATGTGGAGAAGGCGCGGGAGATGCTGTGCCAGTCGCTGTCCTGGCGCAAGCAGTACCAGGTGGATTATATCCTGCAGTCCTGGCGGCCCCCGGCCCTGCTGCAGGAGTACTACACGGGGGGGTGGCACTACCAGGACAAAGGTGAGGACCCGGCACTGACACTGCAGCACAGCCTGCTGATGGCACCTCACCAGCAGCCTGGGGTCTTGGAGAAAGTTGTGCTGACACTCTAAGTTAGCAAAGCAGTTCCATGCCAGTAAATAGCCACGCTGCTTTGCTGTGATTTTATTGTCTCTGTGCAGTTCAGGCAGACTGTTCAGTGCAAAGCAGCATCTCTTTGATAAAGCTACCTTGGATATGATTTTTATCCTTTTAAAATATTTAATGTGGCTTTTATAAAAGGTGCTAGAGTGATAGGTAGCCTGGGACACCAGAGTGCTTCCCTCTTTAAACCCTCCCGTTTGTTTTGAAGATGGCCGGCCACTTTACATCCTTCGCCTGGGCCAGATGGACACCAAGGGTTTGGTGAAAGCCCTGGGAGAGGAGTCGCTGCTGCGCCACGTGAGTTGTGCCTTCCTGTCTCACCTGAGGAGCTCGGTGTCCCTCAGGGTGTTTAGCAGTCCTGTCATAGTGCAGCAGGAATCATGGAATGGTTTGGGTGGGAAGGGACCTTAAAGCCCATCTCGTTCCACCCCCTCCCATGGGCAGGGACACCTTCCACTAGCCCAGGTTGCTCCAAGCTCCATCCAACCTGGCCTTGGACACTTCCA
>JAWWTY010000032.1:1347760-1363910 GCA_035222235.1 Margarornis squamiger | reverse complement strand
TGAGAGCCCCTTCCAGTGCCTAAAGGGGCTCCAGGAGAGCTGGAGAGGGACTTGGGACAAGGGATGGAGGGACAGGAGAAGCGGGAATGGTTTTCCACTGCCAGAGGGCAGGGTTAGATGGAATATTGGGAAAGGAATTCTTATCTTTGATGGTGGTGAGGTCCTGGCACAGGTTGCCCAGAGAAGCTGTGGTTGCCCCATCCGTGGAAGTGTCCAAGGGCAGGTTGGACGGGGCTTGGAGCAACTTAAGAAAGTGGAAGGTGTCCCTGCCCATGGCAGGGGGTGGAACAAGATGAGGTTTAAGGTCCCTTCCCACCCAAACCATTCTTTGATCATTCTCTGGATTCCCTGTGAAAGTGGCTGCTACCCCAGTCCTGCTTTAGAGTCAGCCATTGGAAAGAGACTCCATAATTCATGATAAAGAACCTAATGGAAAATAACCTTTTTAGTGGCGCTACAGGGGTAAAAGAGGTCAGTGACACCTGTGCCCAAAGCCATCAGCTCAGTCAGGTTTTTGTGGCTTCACTGGGTCCTTCAGCCATTTCCCAGGACACTCAGTGGTCACCTGGTGTCCCTCCCTCTGTCCCAGGGGTCCCACGTGACACGCTGGCCTGGCTTTTACATCCTGCAGTGGAAGATGCACGGCCCCCCGGCCGGCTCCAGCAGCCTGCCCCGCGTGGACGACGTCCTGGCCTCCCTGCAGGGCTCCAGCCACAAGTGCAAGCTCATCTACTACTACGAGGTGTTGGCCTCCAAGGACTTCAGGTGGGAGATTCAGCAGGGATTTACTGTGTGGGTTGCACTAGAGAAGCCAAATGAGAGGACTGAGTGTGAGTGAAACATTCGGATTCCAGTGACCTCCACTGGGGGTGTGTTTCCTTGATGAGAAGTTTGACACAAACCTGGTGGCATTTTGCACAATCTCCTTTGGTGCTGTAGGTGTTAAGGGCTCCCTTGGCTGTGTGTCCACCAATGGAATTTGTGCTTGCAGCTCCCTGAGGAGTAAGAGATTTTTGACTCAGGAGGTTTTTTATCTTAGTTGGGAACATTTTGAGAAGTTAGTTATGGAGTAGCTCAAATATCAGCTGGGCTATTTCCCAGACATTCTGTCTGGCACTGGAGAAGGGTGTCAGCCATGGCTTGGAGAGCACTTCTGAAGAGGCGAACATGTCAGCCTTGGCAGGGTGTGCCTGGCCTTCTGCTTTAGTCCTGAAAGCACCTCCCAATCTCCTGCTAATCTGAATTCTTTGCAAGTCCTTGACCTTTCCCTAGGACTGGAAGTGGTGGGCAGGTGGTGACCTGGAGATGGGGCCTGGCCGGATCCTGGGGAGTCAAGGCAGCAGCAAACACCTCACTCCAGTCATGCAAACCTGTTCCTTAGTGCTCTTCCTGCATTAAGTGAGCCCAGCCTGCTTTTGACAGGAGCTGGGAACCACAGCTGGGCACTCTAAAGTTCAGCAGCCTGGATTCCTTGGGTTCACAGTGGCTGCTGCATTTGGAGTGCACTGGAGTTTTCCTTTCTGCTCAGGAGCAGCAAAAAAAGCCCTGCAGAGGCTCCAGCATTGTCCCCTTCCCCAGAACAACAGAGAGAGACAAGGAATAATATCTGTAACTGGGAAAAAATATCTCTGACTAATTAATTTTTCATGATGACACAGAGATTCTTAGAGAGCAAGTGGAAAATGATTGGACAAAAAGCACTTGTGCAAGCACTGTAGAGGGTAAGCTGATCTGTCAGGGGAATAGTTCTCCGTTAATTGTTGCCTTCCTAACAGCACATCTGCTTTGTCCCATCCCAGGGGATCCATGTCGAGCCTGGAATCGTGCAACAGCGGCTTTTCCCAGCTGAGTGGAGTCACAACATCTTCCAGCCAGTCCCAGAGCAGCTCCCACCTTTCCAGATAGCAGAGCCAAGGCTGCAAAGACCACTCGGGGCTCCTGCCCCAGAGCTGCTCCAAGCCCCAAACCAAAGAGCTCCAGGGCTGAGCCTTGGGGCAGTTGTGTCACAGCCATTTGGACACAGAGAGGCCTCTGGTTGCTGCTTAAACCACAAACCAGGGGCAGATTTGGAGTGCTAGACCAGCTGCCTGCTCCTCAGTGGTCTCTTTCCCCAACTGTGGATTTGGGATGGATGCCGGTTGGCAGCAACCCGAATATCGCTCCAAAGGGCTCTTCCCATCGGTCCTTTTCCTGTGTGTGGCAGAGGAGGCTGATGTTGCCTTACCTCTTGGACCTTTAGATTGTTCCTGGGTAGCAAAACTAATGGAGTTTCCTGGGTGCCCACACTGTGCTGGTTCCACACCAGATTTTCAAGTGGGCATTGCAGGGGCAGGGCCTTGGAGGGACCTGCAAACACCCAGGTAGGACGGTTCAAAAATCTTCCAGGTCAAACCAGAAACCTCTCCTGGTCTGGCAGGATATTATTGGGAAATGTCTTGGATTTTTGTAGCCCTGTTGAGACATGAAGTCAAAACAGTTTCCTAAAAAGTCCAGGCAGAGGATTTGCCTCCAGCAAGTGGCATCTTCCTAAGGGTAAACTATTGTTCCTTTTTCCTCAGGTTTACAGCAATAACGAGTAGGTCTGTCCCATCCCTGAGCGGATGGGAACTGAATCCAATTCTAAAGGGCTAAGCAAAGCAATATTTGATTTCCTGAAGGCACAAGATTTTCTGGCAGTATTACAGAGCTTGCTTCTTTAAAACATGAGCTCACTTGAAACCTTTCAAAGAGGCCTGTATGTATGTAAGCACTTAGTGAAGCCTATTTATTCAATACTAGCTTATTTTAAATTAATTTTTAACTTATTTGTAATGTCAGAAATGACTATTTATTAAATCCAGCCACCTTTTTTAATGAGATGAACTTTGTTTTTAGAAAGGAATAACTATCTTCAATCCCAAGTCTTTCTACTTGAGTTCCGATCTTTGTGATCAGTGGATGTTCTTGCCAAAGGGCTGCATTGTGGTAAGGGCTGTGTCACCTTCCCTGCGAGGAAGGTGAGAGTCCAATGCTTTTTGGACTGTTTCTTAGGATTAAGAAGCAAGGATTGAGTTCAGGAGTTGTCAGGAAGATGCACTGTCTTCCTACGCACCAAAAATCCCGTGTTTGCCCCTCGGCTCCACTGACAGTTCATGTGTCCGAGCTGAAGGGAATGAAGTTATCCCTGTTCTTGTCCAGGTGGCAACAAAGTGAGAACAGGAGTCAAATACTCACCAGGTTTTCATTCAGGCTGATGGAATAGGGGAAGTCGTTCCTTCCCACCCTGCTTTTGTAATCCTGGTTTGGAAGCACCAGGCACTGCCAAAGGAGAAGAGAACCCAAATACTCCAAACAAGAGGAGATGAGAACTTGGTGTGGTTTTGAGTTGTTTGGTGTTTTCTTTAAAGGACTAGAGCCAAGGGAATCACTCCCCCACCATGCAGGGCTCAGGGAAGTTTGGATTCCCAAGGGTTCCCCAGCTGTTCCATGAACTTTTAACATTTGTACTAGACAAGTGAAACGTCTGTCTCTGGCATTTCAGCATAAATGGAGTCTGAGAGTGGGACAAGTATCACCTACATGTATGTATTCCTTATGGAAAATCCTTTATCCACAATTCATTTTGATGCTCAAAATAGTTTCAAACAACTCCCAAAGCCCCAGGAGCAAACCCAGCCCATCCTCCCTGTGCTGTTTCAGGATTTCACCTTGTGGTTGCTCACATCCCAAAGTGGCAACATTCCTGTTTCCTGTGGTTCTCCTGGTTTCCTCTGGTTAAAAATCTCTTCCTTTGCACTGGAATATTTTTACATTTTATTTTGAAATGTGGGATGTGCTGTTTTCTGCCCACCACTAAAGGTTTTGGGTGTTAACTCTTCTGAGGCACCTGGAACTTGGCACCCCTGGCAGGTCTCTGAAGGAACCAGGGAGAGGGGAAGGCTGGTCCCACAGGGTGTTCCTGGCTCCAGAGACATCCCAGTCCTAGTTTTTCCCCTTGTTCCTTTGCAGTGCTGCTCCTCTGCCCACAAGAGATCACTGCACAGGACAGTTTGGGAAACAGCTTGTGACCTCTCCCTTGGCAAAGCTGCCTGGGTTATCATACCTAATCTACTTTGAAACCAATTTAAATAATCCAGTATCTTTTCCCCATTTTTCCTGAGTGTTAACAGGAGAAAAGGAGCAACAGTGTGGGATGTTGTGGCTGGTGCTGTGCTGTGTTTTTAAACCTGACCTTGTGGACTGCAGATACCAGAGACACACAATTCTTCTACACCACCTTTTCCCCCATTAATTGCATCAGTGTGCTCTAGAAAATAAACCAGTTTTTTCACAGCAGCTTCCTGTGAGTAGAGGCTGGGAGGAGTTCTGGACCCTCAAAACCCTCCCAAGGCAAAACCTTGGGAATGGCCTGTTTTGGGTGCTCCCTCCCCAGCAGCAGGGCCAGTGAGCTCGGGCTCTGTTCAGGTAACGAGCAGTAACGAAAAAACAGCTCCCAGTAAATTGGGTCTCTCCCTGTTTCAGATATTCCATATGCAAACACACCACCTACCTCAGAGCTGTTGCCATGTTTCATGTCTGTAGGTGCAGAGGGCTGTGCCATAGTTAACAGTTCAGTATGGCCAGAGGTGGAATCTTTATTCTCAGTGACTCCTCCAGGTTTGCCCCATTTCCTGGCGTCTGTCCCAGCAGGCAAACAGGGAGGGCGTCACCTGAGGCTGATGTTGGATGGTTCAGGGCACGGCTGGACTGCAGTCCTGGGCCGTTCTGGCGGAGCATTTGCTGCCTCTCAGGTGTGGAAAGGGCTTTTTCCTGCTGCGGCAGAGGAGCCTGCGGGGCTCCGAGCGCCGGTGCGGCAGCCCCGCCGCGTCCGGGGGCCCCGGGGTGAGCCCTGACCCGGCTCGAGGGGCTCTCCCAGCCAGCAGGGAGGCACCGGGGCAGCTCTCACTTGTTCTCAGCTCCTGCACTCGCCGCTGGGGAAGAGAATTCCCGACTGTCCCCAGGTGAGGGGACCCGGCAGATGCGTTTGCTGCCGACCAGTTCAGTTCTGCCGGTTCCCTTTCAGGAACGGAGGGAAACCAACTTGGAGTAAGAATTTATAATCCCCATTTGGTTTATTATCAAAAGATTTTGAAAATCAACTCATCCCAAATCTGTATCACTTCCTGCAGCTCGGAATTCCCAGTAGGAAGGGGTGAGCCCAGCTGTTCAGGGCAGGGACTCCCTCCTTTTGAAAGGCATTTTAAGAGCTCATGCTGCTTTAATATCCCCAGTGTTTATACTGTGAGCAATTAATGCAAAGAACAGTTACTAGACTTAATTGCCAGCAGTTCTCAGAGATTCCTGCATGCCATCAGCTTTAATATTCCTCCAACATCTTTGCCGTGATCCTTCCTTACACCTGATTATATCTTTCTTGGAAGGCAAAATTGGAGTGGTATCATATGCATTGGCTTTAAGTGACACCAACACCCACTCCAAGCTCTTAGTTACATGTGTAAGTTAAACGGGCATTAATTAATTTGACTTACTTTCTCTCCCTTTCAGCTGGCTTTGGTTTTACTTACCGAAATCCTCGTTTTTCTCAGCCAAACCTCCTGTAAGAGCCCTCTGTGAACCACAGGGCACTGTAACATTTCCCTGACAACAAATGTACTTCAGTGATGGTCTGTGGGTCGTGGTAGAGCTGTACCTTTGGGTATGTTGGAAATAAAACAGCATCTCTCAGAACACATGGGGTTGTTTGATGCAACTGCTCGGATTGGGGGAAAGTGAAAATGTAACTCTGTGTGCTGCTCTTTCCCCCCAGAAGCAGAGGTAAGACTGGCTTGTGGTCACTATTCCTATTTTTTAACTAAAATGTTTACTTTTTTCCTGCAGACCCAACATTTGTTGCTTAGTTTCCTAGCACAAAGTAGGCTGGGACAGCACGTCCTGCAGAGTGGTTGTTATATAAAATAAAAGGGTTCCTGAGTTCCAATGGGAGCCTGAGGTTGACTGGGAAAGGATCACTGCTCCTTCTGCAGCTGGACATCAGGAATCTGAGCTTCAGGCAGGTAGCATTAATAGACTTTATTCAAGTTTCAAATAATCTTCTGTAAATCATAGAAAAATAGAGTCTTCTGGTTACAGGCTGATTTGATGCCAACAGTGGCACAGAAATTACACATCCTTTACATGGAGAGGTAAAAAGGGAGTGAGTGCATAAAAATGTGAGTGCTGGGGCTCAGACAGGCTCTAACCCCTCTGCAGCATCCAAGGGGCACGTTAAAGGCTGAGGTTCCCCCAGTGGAAGCAAACTCAAATACTGCTTTTGTTCAGTTGTGCAAGGATGTGTCCTGGATTTCCAGACAAGGTGTTCAGGATCTTGCAGGCCTTGAAGAACTTGCTGGTTATGGTCCCTCTGAAGAGTGCCCAGCTGGGGCAGGGCAGCCCAGGCCGTGCCCTGCCAGCCATGCCAGGCTGTCCCTGTCTGTCCCCTGTCTGGGAGAGCCCCAGGATGTTGGTGACAGTCCCTGAGCCCCCGGAGCAGAGCCCGTTGGCTGCTGGGGCTGCAAGAGATGCATGAATGGAACTTGTGACATGACAAGGCAAAAGCCTCCCCAAAACACAGCACCCCTCACACACCCCTGGCTGCTCTGGGGCTGAGGGCTGGCTCAGGAAACACTCAGGTGCCTGAAGGCCACAACCCCGTGTGCCACCTCTGAGCCCACCACCCTGGCCAAGAGGAGGGTTCTGGTTTCACTGGGTGCTGCACCTGCTTCAACATTTTATAGCATTTTGTCACTTTTTGGATGAAAATCTGAGCTTTTCAGGGAAGGGCAGACATAGATTATAACATCTTTAATCACCAGCTTCCTGAACCTGGCTTGTCCTAGAGGCAGTTTATCTTGCATCTCAATAACACTCAGCACTGCCCAGGTGAGCCGGGACCTTTCTGAGGTGCTTGTGGCTGGCACTGCTCACCTGTTTCCCTCAGGTTTAGGAAGGAGACAGCCCATTTCCTTTCCTGCTGCAGCTGTGGAATTGCCTTGCCCAGTGCCCTGCATCCCATCAGGGCAGCTCGGGATGCAGCCCAGGGTGCTGGGGCTGGGGCAGCAGAGCAAAGGAAGGTGCAGCCTCGGCAGGGCTGGGGTACCGCGGGCAGTGCCCCCTGTCCCGTCAGTGCTGAGGGGCTGTGCAGGGTGCACAGTGAAATACCTCATCTCTTCCCCTCTGGGACCCTACAGCGAGTCCTGAGTGTCCTCGGGCTCCCAGGCAGCAGAGCTGGGGCTGTGGGAGGCGGCCCCGTTCATGTCCCTCAGGGGGTGGTACCGGTAGTCCCCGCGCTGCCGCTCCGCCCGCACCTTCAGCAGCAGCCCCACATTGCCCAGGGCGCTGAGCACCAGCAGCAGGGCCAGGCCAGAGCTCAGGGACAGCCACGAGCTTCTGTCAGACAAGAGAACTCCACATAAGCAACACCTCAGACTGCGCCACGTGTTCCCAGGGGCAAAGGATTTTTCAAGGATTGTCCTCCCTTCCCAAGCTTGTGGTCCTGCTCTCAGGCAGGAGAGAATCAGGGAATCATTTAGACTGGAAAAGCCCTCTAAGACTATCCAGTCCCCCAGCACTGCCAAGGCCACCACTAACCCATGTCCCCAAGAGCCACATCCACACAGCTTTTGAATCCCTCCCGGGATGGGACCCCACCTCTGGCCTGGGCAGCTGTGCCAGGGCCTGACCACCCTTTTCATGAAGGAATTTTTCCAATATCAAAACTAACCCTCCCCTTGGCACAGCCTGAGGCCATTCCCTCTCCTCCCGTCGCTGTTCCCTGGGAGCAGAGCCTGACCTGCCCCCCAACTCCTCCCTCCTGTCAGGGAGTTGCAGAGAGCGAGAAGGTCCCCTCTGAGCCTCCTTTTCTCCAGGCTGAGTCCCCTTCCACACTCTGTGACAGCCTCTGAGACACACAATGTGTACCACACACTTACTCTGACAGAGAGAATCTTTCTTTGCTCCTTTCCTTATTCTGGGAAGCTAAACACTGTCCAGCTGGAAAACAAAGAAGGAAGAAAGGCAGTGTTGGGGGAAAGGGTGTAAAATTCCAGTGAAAAAGAGCAAGCTTAAGCAGAGCTGGTGACTAAACAAAGATTATGCACTAAAGCTGCTCTTCGAGCTGTTTTTTCACAACCCCCAGCCCTGCAGGCCAGTACCTCTGTGCAGCTGGTCCTGGAGGGCCCCGTCGTGGGTGGTGTTGCAGCTGCCAGTCTCCCGGTCGCAGGGACACGAGTGCTCACACACACACTGGCTCTGGCAGTCGGGCCCAAACCAGCCCAGGGGACACTCTGGGGAGTTGATACAGAGAGGCTGGTCATTGCCAAAGCTCCACCTGCTCTGAAACCACACAGGTGTGGCTGCAGCTCAGCTGAGCCTGCAGCAGCCTTGGGAGTACCACGCTGGGAGTTCTCTGCTCCCATTTCGTGTGTCACAGGGAAGTTTCAGAGATCACAGAATCCGGACCGGTTTCAATTGGGAGGGACCTTAAAGCTCATCCTATTCCACCCCCTGCCACAGGCAGGGACACCTTCCACTAGCCCAGGCTGCTCCAAGCCCTGTCCAGACTGGCCTTGGACACTCCCAGGGATGGGGCAGCCACAGCTTCTCTGGACACCTCCTCTGGGATGGGGCTGTCTGAGTGTTCCCAGGCTGGAACAGAGCATCACTGATGGAATCAGGCACTCAGGAAGTTTGCACCCTGCTGGAATTAACTTGTTCACTGGGATCCACAGGGCCTCGAGTGGTGAGGAAGAAGCTGGAGTGGTGACACCAGGGAGAACAGCACCAGCCCTGTCAGCACTGGCGCTCAGCCAGGCTGGGCAGGTGGGATGGCAGAACAGCCTCTGGAGCACTCCATGGGCACTGACTGGGATCAGCTGGACCTGGGCTGCAGGCAGGGCCTGGTGCAACACCCTGGAGCAGGGGGCAATTATGTTCTACACTCAGGAGCTTTGGGAAAGAAATGTAGTTCTTTGGGGCTGAGACTAAACAAAAATCCATGATTTTCTGTTGATGAAGGAAACTCCTCCTTCTTCTCTGTTCCCTGCTTTCTTTTTTAGCCCATCTGGGTAGCCCAGGAAGAGCTGGGAGCCAGCAGGTGGCACTCCAGCTGTGACATTCAGGCCTGAGCCTGCCTGGCAGACCTCCCTCTTGCTTTGCCCACAAGAGGTGGCTCAGAGGTGACACAGAATCGTCTCCCAGCCCAGGTGGTCCTTACCGTGCTCACAGCTGGTGCCGTAGAACCCGGGGGGGCAGGAACAGGCTCCGTGCACAGGGTCACAGGAGCCACCGTGCTGGCACTGGCACTTCTGGCTGCAAGACTCCCCATAGAAACCAGGAGCACAAGCTGCAGAGACAAGCAGAGATGTCACCAGGGCCTCCACTACACAGGTAGTCAACCCCAGCCCGTGCTCACACCCCAGCACAGCCACAGCTCAGGGTGTGTTTGGCTGCTCAGGAACAAGCTGAGTGCATGCCCTAAACAGGGAGCAAGGGCTTAAGTGCCTCACAACAAGCCAATCATAGACACCCCAGCTGCAATTAAACTCACACTGCCAAAAGAGCAGCCCATGGGGTGGCCTTTCCCTTCCCTGCCCCCTCGTGGGCAGGCAGCTGTACAGAACCCTCTCCCTGGCTGTGAAAAGTAGAATGGGGCAGCAGTATTTACCTTCAGTGCAGTTGCTGCCAGTCCAGCCAGCATCACACTGGCATCCAGCTGTGCAAACACATGGAACAGGCATTAATGACAACAAAAAAACCCTTGAAAACAGCAGGGACTGGAACTTAGGAACCTCTGGTTCTTGGGGTGCCCTCTTACCCCTGCCAGGGAACCTCCAGAAGAGGAATCCTGTGCTGACACACAGGGTGGGTTCACACCCCCCCCACTGCAGCTGCCAAACACAGCAGAATCCCTGCTGATGGGATTCCCTGGGATTAACTCAGGGTCAGCCACTGCACCCCTGCACCCACCAGGCTCTGCCCAGTCACTGCATTGGTGCACACTCAAATAGAGTTAACCAGGAGCACAGGAGCAGAACAGGGCTGAGCAGCAGAGGGGCAGGAGCTGGGGATGGACATTCCAGCAGTCCCTGAGCTCAAAATGAGTTTGTGGAGAAGCAGCAATGTCACACTTGTAAAAATCATGAGGTAGCAGAGGCAAATAAAGAAGGAACAGTAATGGGAAGGGGCAGAACCAGCTGCTGTCACACACTCTAATACACTGCCCTGCCCATCAGCAGCCTTAAAAAGCCGTGGAACGCAACTCTGGGGCAGGAAGGGGAACTGAGGAACAGAGCTTGAAGTCAAGGCCTGTTACAGGCCCAGCTCCTGAGCCCAGCCCAGCCTTGCTGCTGGCTCCTGAGAGCAACGTGTTCTGCTTATCCTCACAGCTGCTCCAGCCGCTGGAGGGGAGGGCAGCCCCCACACCCAGCCGGTGCCTCGCAGCTGGCACAGGGTATTGCCCAGGCACAAGTACAGGCACAGCCCGCCCACTCCAGGCCCCTCGCAGCACTCACAGGGGGTGCAGACGCCGTGCAGGCTGCAGTTGGCAGGGCCACAGTCCAGGGTGTCACAGGCAGGGCCTGTCCAGAAGGCGCTGGTGCAGTGGCAGTGCCCGGCCTGGCACAGCCCGTGCCCGCTGCAGTCGGGGGGGTCGCAGTCCGGCTCATGCACACAGACCACGGTGGAGACGTGCCGCGGGCAGCGCCACATGCTGTCGAAGGAGCTGGGGACACAGAGGGGACACGGGAGCTGTGCACACGCTGTGCCTGCCCAGCCCGACCCAAAACCAGTGCATACATCCCACAGACTGCCTTCCTGAGTCACACTGGCAGACAACAACAATAATAATGGGAAAATAGAAACATAAAACTAGATTTGAGCCAATGGTTTAACTAAGTGTTAAATCCCCATTGGATAGGAGTAATTTCAAACATGGAATTCCAGAAGCAACACACAAAGTCTCCCTTTAAGGAGTCTCAGCTTCCTTAATTTTGGCATCCAACACGCCTTTTCTTGAATGTTATTTGCTTTGATATAAATTATATTATTGCAGTTATGGGAACTAAATAGTAAATCCCTTCATGTTTACAGTCAGAAATGACTAAAAAGCTGAACTTAAATATTCTCTAGGTTCCCTCTGTGAGGCAGGGCAGGGTCTCCAAGGCAGTGTTTCTCTTCCATAGTCATAAGCTGCTGACAGATCCCTGCTAATTCCCCTGAATGCAGCTCTGAATTTCCCAGTTTAGGAACTGCTGCCTTATCCAATTCCCCCATCAGTCATAGCCACAGCTTTGCTGCCTGTCTGAAACCAGCTCAGCTTTAATCCTGGACGACTAAGTGGAAAAAACATGGAGTCCCTCAACTGCTTTACATTTTAGAATCTCTTTCTGCCCCAGATCCTGTCTCCTTCCTTTGCTGTGCCCTCCTGGAGGCAGAACTGGGCTCTGCAACCCAGCAGAAGCTGCAGAGCCACCTGGGCAGCCCTGGGCATGAGCCACCAGCACCTACCAGTGCTCAGAGGGGTAGTTGGCAAGGGTCCCGTTTAAGACCAGCGTGGCAGAGCCTCCACCATCCAGGTTGATTGCGTTGATGACTCCCTGCTCCTTCAGGAATTCTGCCATTTCCCACAGGTTGACCCTTCAAAGCAAAGGCTGTTTGCTGATTTGACTTCAGTGAAGCTGCTGTGTAGAAGCTTCTCACTCTCCCTGGTGAAAGGGGAAGCTCTCCCATCCCAGCCACCCTGACTCACTGTCTGGGGCTGTGTGAGCCTTCTCTGGCTCCCTTGAGCTCTGTGAGTCTCTGCTTTAAAACACACCCCCAGCAGCTGCAGAGTCACCTCAGCTCCAGCAATTCAAGACCTTGGCCAAGACCTTACCCCCTGGATTCTGTCTGTCCATCCACATGAACCAGGACCAGCCGGCCCTGGCGGTCGTGTCCCACTGCAGTCCTGGCTGAGATCACATTGATGAACTTGTCAAAGGTTCCTGGGCAGGAGAGGGACAATCACACACCAGCTGGGCACAGATGGGCTGGTCAGACACCTCTGTCTGCAAAACAGCTCCCAGCAACGGGCTCATCTGAACCAAAACAGCAAGAGCAGAGCCCGGGTTCTCTTGTTCACCCAGGCCCTACAGAAGTGCTCTTGATTAAGTTTTTGTCTGGCACAGAAACAAAGCAGGGGATTAAACTCCTCTCCTCTGGACAGGTTAGATTAGATGTCAGAAAGGAACTCTTCCCTGTGAGGGTGGGCAGGCCCTGGCACAGGTTGCCCAGAGAAGCTGCAGCTGCCCCATCCCTGGAAGTGTCCAAGGCCAGGTTGGAGGGGTCTTTAAAGTCCCTTCCAACCCAAACCATTCCATGATTCTGTGAAAGTGCCTCTCCTTCCAACAGCCCCATGGGAAGGACAATCCACAACCAGGCTCCCCAGGATTTACCTGTGGTCTGAGTGTCACCACACTCGGCCGTCCGGCTCTCATTGATGTACACTTCTCCATCTCTTAGAAGCCAAACTACCCCGCTCACAAGCTGCACAAAAGGGTTTGTTTGATCCAAGACATCTTCCTCAGACAGGTAACTAGGAAAGAAAGAGCAAGAGAGGTTACCCACAACCACAGCAGTGCCATGTAAAAGCCTGTCCTGCTGCCAGCAGACTCCAGAAGGAGGGAGAGGGGGAGGTGTTGGAATGAAGGGTAACTACATCCAAAGCAGAGGCCAAGCAGTGTGAAACATCACTTCAGCAGCCAGTGGCCCCTGTTCTCTGCTCTCCTGCACAAACCCACAGCTAACGATGGTCCCAGGCCACTGTGCCTGAAACAACTCCTGCCAGCAATGTGGCCAGTGGACCTGAGCCAGGATAAGAAGGGCAGAAAGCATCTGGCAGAACACAAGGACAGAGCCACTGCCAAATACTCAAGGCTCTGTGGAAGCAGCTGTAGCATCTTGCTGCCTGTCAGCCTCCATTCTCCACAACTGACACCAAACAGCTTTGGAAAGGATTTGGAGCTACATCATCCATCCTGCCTGCAGCTGCACAGAGGGGAACACACTGCTGGGTGCTACCTGCTCCCTTCCATCTGGGAAGGAGCTTCCTCTGCTCCTCCAGACAGCAAACCCTTTCACTGACCAGCCAGGCAGCAAAAGCACTGCCCAGCTGCCACTTCCATGCTTGGTGTGGTGTCACCATGGGGTGCTTCCCAAGGGATATTCCTCTCAAGGATCAGGATGATGAGCAACACCTGCCTCATCTGCGCCTGGTACTGGGTGATGTTTGTAAAAGGAGCAGGGGCTGGGGCTGCACAGCTGAGCTCTGCCTGTGGTTTTGGGTTTAAAATTGACTCTTCTGGTGTCCTCTGAGAGCTGGATGCTTAACTTTGAGTTGCTTAGTATCCATGACTGTGGGCAAACAGCTTTGCCCACTGTAAAGAAGCATAACTGCAAATACCTGAATGGAAACCAAATGGAATGGAAAAAGGATTCCCTCCCCATGGGAAGGAAACGCAAAGACATGAGCACAGCTGAAAATGGACCAAACCACACAACAGCTTGGGCATGGACTGACAGCTCTGAAAGCCTGAAATCACCTGCTGTCAGCCCAGAAAGGGGCAGCAGCTCCTCAGAGTGGGGGTAACAGCATGCCCTTTGCTCCATCCTGCTGTCATGATACAGTGACAGTGAAGGATGAATTACTTTCCCCACTGCCCTGACAGCCCCAATTATTTACACCCAAACTATTTCTAGGGTCATGACTCCATCTAACAGGGATACCCTGCTAGAGTAGCAGGGCAGAGCTGAGGTTAAGGATCAACAGGGACCCTGCAGTTGCTGTTGGTCCCCTCGGCAGAAGTCCCTCAGTAGAGGGGGCACGTCACCAACTTGGGCAGGCCCAACCACGTCAGTGAAGGCCTTCGTGCTCAGGGATGTCAGAGATAAAGCTGCAGGATAAAGCCCTGGCTTGGCACTGTCAGTTTGGCTTTGCAGGGACCCTTGCTGAGGCCTGGGAGCGGGCTACCAGAAGGGTGGGGAACGCATCCAGAAGCTGAAGCAGCTTCCAGGCTGCTATTCTAGCTTCTGAGACCATCAGGACCACCCTAGGGACCCTTCTAAGCCCTTTAGGGTTCCTGCAACTCCTGGGGGCCTTTCAATCCATGTGCTACAGTCCCTCCTCTGCCAGTTATTCCTCCTCAGAGGCTTCTGTCTGGGGAAGTGTCACATGCCCAGGTGGACAAGAAGGCCAAAGCCACCCGGCCAGTGCCCACCCTGTGCTGGCACTGCTGAGGCACTCCCAGTCCTGGGGGCAGTTCTGGGCCCCTCATTACAAGACAGACATTGAGGGGCTGGAGCAGGGAAGGGAATGGAGCTGGGGAAGGGGCTGGAGCAGCAGGAGCAGCTGAGGGAGCTGGGGGGGCTCAGCCTGGAGAAAAGGAGGCTCAGGAGGGACCTTCTGGCTCTGCAACTCCCTGACAGGAGGGGGGAGCCGGGGAGGATTTGGCTCTGCTCCCAGGGAACAAGGGAGAGCAGGAGAGGAAAAGGCCTCAAGTTGTGCCAGGGGAGGCTTAGATGGATATCGGAGAAATTTCTTCACTGAAGGGGTGATCAGGCCCTGGCACAGCTGCCCAGGGCAGTGGTGGAGTCCTCATCCCTGGAAGTGTTCAAAAAGCATGTGGATGTGATCAATCACAGGAACAAGTTTGCCTAGAGAGGGTGTGGAGTCTCCATCCTTGGAAATGTTTAAAGCCCCACTGGACACAGCCCTAAGCAGCCTGTTCCAGCCAACCTGTGCTGTGCAGGGTGCTGGATGAGGCTCCTCCTGAGGTCACTTCCAAGCCCAGCCTGTCTGTGCTGCAGCCAGAGCAGACCCAGGGTCCACTCTGTCTGTCCTCTGTGGGGAGGACAAAACCCTCTCCAACTACTATCAAGTGTCCCTGCTGCATGTTGGGAGAGGAGACACTGGAACCTAACCAGCTAGAGATCATCAGAGTAATTTATCCAGCTTCTCTTCATCCTAGGAGAGACAGCCCCATGGGGTACAGGAAGAACATCCCTAGCTTCAGCATTCAAAGTGTGTTTCTCCTCCAGCTGGGCGAGGCCAAGGAGGCAGTGCCTGGGATGAGCTTCCTGCCCCAGTGATGCCTCCAGGGCACCGGGGTGGGGAGCGCTCTCCAAACAGCCCCAGCTCTTACCCGAACACCATGGTGCCATCCTTCCGGATGCCAAACTGAGCGTTCTGCAGGCCTCCAGAGTTTCGCACCAGCCTTCCATCGCTCACAACGTTGCCCAGACACTCTCCCGTGTCCATGTTAAAGTACCCTCCGTTCTGCGCCACCAGGCAGCGGCGGCGCTGTGCCGTGTCCCGCACGGGGGCCCTGCGGCGGTGGCTGCACCCGCCGGCGCCGCCCGGCTCCAGCACGGACACGGTGCTCCGCGGCTTCCTCACGAACGTCAGGTGCCCGTACACGGCCCCGCGGCCGCCGCGCTGCGGGCCGAGGTACGACACGAAGGTCCTGGTGCTGGCCACCGGGCCGGCCGCGCTGCTGTCGCCGGGCCAGGCCTCGTGCGTGGCGCTGCCGAACCTGCGGGGCTGGCAGTCCCGCACCGCGCGGTGCCCGTGCGGGGGCCCGTGCCGGCCCGGCGGGTACGGCTGCAGCACGGGCTGCCCGGGGGCGCTCCTGCAACGAGAACGCCCGCCCGGCCCGTGTGAGCCGGGAGGGGACACGGCCTCGCGTGTTCCCCGCAGCGACCCCCGCAGCGACCCCCGCGGCTGGGGGGCCCGTCCCGCTCGGCACCCGCCCCACCCGCCCCGGGCAGGCGGTGCCCGGACACTCACCCGGCGCCGCGGGCCACCTGCAGCCAGCCGAGCACGGCCAGAACCAGGGCCAGCACCGGCACCCGCACCGGCCCCCGCCCCCGCCCCCGCCCCGAGCCCCGGCCCGCGGCCCGCAGCGCCCCGCGCCCCCCGCGCGCCGCCATCTTGGGCCGGGCGGGCCCGCAGCGCCCCCTGGCGGGAGGCGGGAGCGGGACAGGGAGCGGGATAGGGTTTGGGGATAGGGATTGGGGATAGGGATGGGGATGGGGATTGGGATGGGGATGGGGATGGGGATGGGGATGGGGATTGGGATGGGGATGGGGATTGGGATGGGGA
>JAWWTY010000032.1:1321578-1340957 GCA_035222235.1 Margarornis squamiger | reverse complement strand
GGGAGTGTCCAAGGCCAGGTTGGACAGGGCTTGGAACAACCTGGGCTAGTGGGAGGTGTCCCTGCCCATGGCAGGGGGTGGAATAGGATGAGCTTTAAGGTCCTTTCCAACCCAAACCATTCTGGGACTCTGTGACTTCTTTCTGTACAAAATGCCCATTTCAGAATTTCTAGGGCTCATCAGATCTTTACTTAGCTTTGTAATGATCATAGAATTGAATCACAGGATCCTTTAGGTTGGAAAAGCCCTCCAAGTCCATTGAGTCCAACCCCTCCCTCAGCACTGCCAAGGCCACCACTAACCCACGTCCCCAAGTGCCACATCCACGTGGCTTTTAAATCCCTTCAGGGATGGGGATTCACCCATCCACCTCTGCCCTGGGCAGTTGTGCCAGAGCCTGACCACCCTTTCAGTGAAGAAATTTTCCCAATATCCAGTCTAAACCTCCTCTGTAACAAGAGGTCATTCCCTCTCCTCCTGTCCCAGTTCCCTGGGAGCAGAGCCTGACCCCCTCCCCGGCTCCCACCTCCTTTCAGGAGGTTGTAGAGAGCCAGAAGGTCCCCCCTGAACCTCCTTTTCTCCAGGCTGAGCCCTCCTCAGCTGCTCCTGCTGCTCCAGCCCCTTCCCCAGCTCTGTTTCCTTCCCTGGACATGCTCCAGCCCCTCCATGTCTTTCTTGTCATGGCCCAGCCTGCCCAGATCCCTCTCAGATCCTTCCTACCCTCAAGCAATTCAACACTCCCACCCAACTCGGTGTCATCTCCAAACTTTCTGAGGGTGCACTCAATCACTTATGCAGGTCATGGTTAAGGGTATTAAACATGTTTCCCTTTTACAGGATACCTTTATTTTAGCCCTTTCTCTGCAGAGCTAGCTCATTCTGTTATAACATCCATGTTTCTGTGGGGAGAGCTGTAATATTCTTACCAGTTTTCCTGTCCTTTTGCAGTGGGTCCAAAGCTTTTCCAGTATGTCATAAAGGTCCTTGTGCAGTCGGTACAGTTACTCTACACACTGCTGAGGATAGATCAGCCCTCTTACATTCTTCTTCAGGTATGTTTTGTGGGGGACTAGTTTTAATAAAAATACATAGTGCTACATTACAGAGCATTTTTAGCAATCTCAGATATTGTTGTAGTTATTTGAGAGCTGATCTAGCCTCATCAGTGGTGTAAACATGTATCAAAGTGGGGTTTTTTTGGCTCCAAACCTTGATTTTTCTGTTAGCAACTCAGTTTTGCTCTTTCTCTTAATTTTTGGGCTTTTAAACTTCATTGGCCTGGGCAGTAGTAAAGAATAAATCTTCCTAGAAATGTTGCTGTGTTTGTTAGAGAGGAATTTTGATCCTGATCCAAGGTGAAATTTGAAGTGCCTACCAATCTTTATAGGTGAATACAAGTAGTCTCTGTTCATTAAGCTCCTTTAAAGTGATGTAATTTCAATAATTTGATTTTTTTCCTGCTAGTTGCTTTGTGTTTGTCATTTGGCCACACTCTTATGCTCTTTTGGGTTTTTTTTTTGAGCAGAATCCCCCGGGCTTACCCAGTATAGCTGTTGCCTGGGTGGCAGGTCTGTTCTGGAGGAGCAAACTGATAATTGATTGGCACAACTATGGATACACCATAATGAGTCTGAGTCATGGGAGGAATCACCCGCTAGTGCAGATTGCAAAATGGTTTGTACAGTCATTTCTCCTCCTTTTAAATCACATACCTGGGTAGAATTCAGAATGGAAACCAGTGGGGAGAATATAATTGGCAAAGGGCTGTTTGTGAGAGGGATTTTTGGGGTTTGCTGTGCTGAATTGGTTTCTATTTCAGAAAACGTTTTGTAATTTCCTTTGTTGGACACGTAGGAGGGTGCTTTGAAGTAGGTGGGTTGCTTTTATGTGCATATGCAAACTTTGAGCTTGTTTTTAGAATTTCTCTATGTGTACTGGGTTTTTTATTCTCTAATGCTGCTTTGTACTCTAACTCTTCCTTAAAAAGCTGCTTCTTGCTGAATCTAATTGGTTGTATGCAGGTAAAGGCCTTCTAGTGTGGGTGTTCTAGTCCTGCTGTAGCCCTTCTCATAAACTGATACTGGTTCAGCACAAGGAGTCCATCAATAACTGTGAATAAATGGCAATTAAATTTCAGTTCTGGGGACAGTTGGGTTTCTTTTGGTTATGTTTGCTTTCCCTTGTCCTGGGCACTGGGGCAGTTAATGCAATTGCCTGCCCGTGGTTTCTGATGCACGTTTAATTCTTGTCAGGTATGAAAAGCTTTTTGGGCGCTTGTCTGACTATAACTTGTGTGTCACTAATGCCATGAAAGAAGATCTCTGGGTGAACTGCAACATAAAGTAAGTCCCAAAAGTGTGTGTGTGCAAAGGAAAATGAAACAACAGATCTCTGAGGATGCAGAGGGATCCTGCAATAGCAACACCACTGAAACATATTAGCTCTGTTTTGTAATGAGCCAGCGGAGTGTGGGCATTCATGAGTCTTCATTACCCAGCTTAATTAACATGCCATTGACTGGAAGGTGGCAGTCCAAGTGTCAGGGAAGTTTGATGCCAGGCTGCCTATAGTATCAGAATGAGACAGACATCACTGGGATTTTTAACAATTAGTCTGCCCTGAAAGCTCTTCTGCTGCAGTCAGAGGGCTTTAAAATCAGGTTTGCTCAGAGGCAGTTACAGAGTAAGTTCAAAAATCAGGACAGTGATGTCTGCATTTTTACAGGTGTATTTCACCCCTAGAATAAACAAGAAAGAGCTCCTTTGTTACAGGATCAGTGTGTTCTAGCAAACTTCAGGAATATAGACAGTTTTAAGAGTCAAAAAATGAATTACTTTGCAGTATTGATATACTTAATTACATGCTGAAGCCTGTCACTGTAGCATGTACATACTGTTACATGTGCATCTTATTTAAGTTGTGACTGTGTTTCCTCACAGGGCAGTAACTCTGTATGACAAACCAGCTGCTTATTTTAAGGAAACACCATTAGATCTTCGACACAGTTTGTGCATGAAACTTGCCCAAGACTATGAGCCCTTCAGACCACGGTATGTGCAAGTCCAGCTACACTTACAGCCCTTAACTGAGTGACATGAAGCTGTGGCACTTGGTTACCACAAATACTCATGTGTGGGGTCACGAGCTCTGACCCAAAGCAGGCAGAGTGGGGTCACTGCTCAGAGCAGCTGATGCTGTGCATGTTGGCTTAATAGGAGAGGCCAGAAGTTTAAGTCATTGTTAAGAAGTTGTGTCACTGTGGTGACACAGGACTTGGTGTGTGAAGTAGAAGTGTTTTGTTTTTAAAGAAGTTGGCACAAGCACTGAGGCAATCTGTAGTAGAATATCTCTAGGGTGGAAGTCAGCAGTTGTCTGGCTCCCATTGACCTAAATGACTGTGGTTGGATGCTTCCTTAATAGCATCTCTTCCTTAATTCCTGTGGAGAGCTCTCAGAGTCTTGGTTTGAGTGTTCAAGGTTCCCTTCTGGCTGTGTGCAGGATGTCACCTGTAGTAAATTTACCAGGGAATTACTTTACCAAATTAATGCTTGAAAAAGAAATTAAATCCATAGTGTGTAGTGGATTTTTTTGAAGTGCCCACGTCAGAATGTGTAGGCTGTGAGTTTAATTGAATAAATGTGCTGTTGGCCTCCATGCTCTGCTCTGTGAGACAGTTGGAAAGGGAGGCTGGCTGTTTGCTTGGCTTGTTAAGGGAAACACTTTGTTGGAAGATGGAATCGTGCCTGTAGCAGGAGGAAGGAGGAAGAATGGCCTCTCCTGAGCTGGTGCTTCTCCATAGCTCTGTGCTGTAATGGTCTGCTTCCAGACAAGCTGAGCAGCAAGTCTGAAACAAAGTGTTTGGAAAGCCGTGCTGGTTAAGCAGTGTTTGCTGCTGTTGTTGGCTGTGTGTGTGGTCCATCCTCAGGGAGTTGTGTCTCCACAGTGCAGAGCCTGTGGGTTCCAGTGTTGAGAGATCTGCCTTCACAGAGAGGGATGGCAGGGATGGGCATGTGGTGCAGACCAGAGGCCGGCCAGCTCTTCTCATCAGCAGCACCAGCTGGACAGGTGGGCAACAGTCTGAGTTTTCGTCTCAAACTAAGGCTGGTTGTACTTCCTCACACCTGAAGTTATGTTTTTCCTTCATTTGCCTGGAAAAATTGAAGACAAGGTGTATGAGAGACAACATTTAGTTGTCTCATATACAACTAAATGTTGTATATAATGCTAAAAATTAATGATTTTTGAAAAATTATATTTTAATTATAGAGCTACAGTCTAGAGGGTCAGCTTTAAGAATGGGTAAAAGAGATTTCCTGTTTGTTTTTTTAGCTTTCATTCTAGACATACTATCTTGCATGGTAGTGTAAAATAGTTTAAGAAATTAAAATATTTATTCCTTATTGAGCACCCTGGTCTAGTGGAAGGTGTCCCTGCCAATGGCCAGTGGCTGGGACAAGGTGAGCTTTAAGGTCCCTTCCAACCAAACCAGTCTGTGATTCTGTGATTTCTGATAATGTGTATTACATAATTATGCCACCTTTTTCCTCTGTATGAGGAAGGAAACAGAGAGTGGAAACAAATCCATTGCTAGTAACCATGGGCAGAATTGTCTTTATCTTTGAATTATCAAGGCAATTTTTACACTTAATTCTCAAGTATTAGAAATTAGAAAATTTTAACATGGTAGCTTCGAAGATGTGCAGTATTTATGAGTGGTTTGTCTGCCATATTGCCAGTAAGAGAAGCAAATAAGCACTGTTTATGCTTATAGAGTTTTATTTGTGAAAATAAATTAGCAGATTTTAATAGGAAAAACATGGTCTGTACTAAATCATGCTGGTGAAGGTGAGGAAAATCTTGATTGTTGTTATTTAAAGACAGTAATTAATCATAATTTACTTAAATATAGATGTCACTAATAAAGCCTTCTCTTTCAGAGGATGAAGACTTCTCAGTCCTTTTAAAAGCTTTAGAAGGTGGGTATGAATGACTTAATCTCATTTTTCCAAGGGTTGTTTTCTGGACACTAAGAAGGGTTTTGCTAAGTCATATTCATGTGAAAATGCAGCTGTACTTGATTAATTAGCACTGGTTTAAGAGTAGTAATTGAAATGCAGAAGTGCAACATCTGGATTCAATTAAAGCAGTTGTCAGGGAGAATTACATCTCTAACTAGGTTCTAAATTGCTATTTTATTTCCTAAGCTATTACACACATTCTCCATAGGCATCTGCTAATAGGAAGGAAGGGGATACGTTGTCTTATTTTGTAGACTTTGCAGCTGCAATTGTAAGTTGATCTATTGAAGCAGCTGATTGTGGGCAGTTGAACAAATGCTTTCTGCATAAACACAGCATGATTTGTTTCTGTTCAAGTTTGTAAATGTTAACTTTGCTGAATTTACTACAGTTTTGCTAAGTACATACCTGTAAAGAAATTACCTGCAGTAGGAAACTGAATAATTAACACACTGTGACCACTTGTTAAACCAGCCATCTGTGTGTTTGTGGGCTCCAACCAGTGTTTTTTCTTCTCCAGATTATGAGCGGTTTATTGATGAGGGAGCCAAGCTTCCTGCTCTGGTGTGTGTGATAACAGGTGAGAGTCTGTGTTACAGTTCTGTCAGTGCTAGTACACAACATGCATTTTCACTCTTCTGTGCTGACTCTGATGGTGAGGAGACAGGAGGGGCTCTTGTCCTTACATCTGGTTATAAGACTAATGATTTATAGTTGAACTCTTACACCATCTAATCATGGCACATCTTTGAAGAGGAGAAGCTCTCAGCCTGCCTGTATACTACAGCTCTGCACTACTCCACCTTCAGGACAATTTAAGGTCAACATTGATGCTGCAAAAAAAATGTAACATCTGATGTTTGGAGCTTTAAACAGAAAGATTTTCCTTTAGTGCTGTCAAATGAGGTTTTGCCAAAAGGTTGTGTGGGGAGAGTAAATGCGCCTGGATAACTGTCTCAATAAGAGCAAACTAAAGCTTAGTGAGATTGTGGATGGGCGGTTGTGCTGATAAAATTAGTCTTTAGTTACTTGGTTATCTTATGGCTGTGGGCAAAATGACTGGGGGATACTGATGGGCCAAGGACAACAGTGTGAGGGTCAGCCAGGCCCAGTGCCAGGTCCTGCCCTTGGGTCACACCCTTGGGTTACCCCAGGCAGCTCCAGGCATGGGACAGAATGGCTGGAAAGTGCCCATTGGGGAAGAACCTGAGAGTGCTAGTCAACACAATGAGGCAGGTGTGCCCAGGAGGGCAAGAAGGCCAAGGGCACCTGGGCTGTGCCAGCCACGGTGTGTCCAGCCTGTCCCCTGTGCTGGCACTGCCAAGGCACCTCCAGTCCTGGGGGCAGTTCTGGGTCCCTCATTACAAGAAAGACATTGAGGGGCTGGAGCATGTCCAGGGAAGGGAACAGATCTGGGGAAGGGGCTGGAGCAGCAGGAGCAGCTGAAGGAGCTGGAGGGCTCAGCCTGGAGAAAAGGAGGCTCGGGGGACCTTCTGGCTCTGCAACTCCCTGACAGGAGGGGGGAGCTGGGGAGGGTCGGGCTCTGCTCCCAGGGAACAAGGGACAGGATGAGAGGAAATGGCCTCAAGTTGTGCCAGGGGAGGCTTAGTTTGAATATTGGGAAAATTCCTTCATGGGAAGGGTGGTCAGGCTCTGGCACAGCTGCCCAGGGCAGAGGTGGAGTCCCCATCCCTGAAGGGATTCAAAAGCCACGTGGATGTGGCATTTGGGGACATGGGTTAGTGGTGGCCTTGGCAGTGCTGGGGGAATGGTTGGACTCAGTCTTGGAGGGCTTTTCCAACCTTTATGATTCCGTGATTCTATATTGATGGCAAAATCCTTAAAATACAGAATCAGGGAAGTCTAAGTACACATCACTTTCATGGGGACTTAGATTTTTATGTGTCTTTTGGAGGGTCATGTGTGGTGTCCTTTTTGATGTACAGGGTAGAACAGGAGCTTGTCAGCTGTACAGCTCACAGACCATGCTATTTTCAGTCATCTTGATAAAAACAACGGTTATATTTTAGTTTCTGTTTTAAACAGGTAAAGGACCTCTAAAAGACTACTACAATGGACTGATACAGAAACTGCACTTTAAACATATCCAGATCTGTACACCGTGGCTGGAAGCTGAGGATTACCCTCTTTTGCTTGGTAAGCAATGGATGATGAAATAGGCTTGAGAATGTGTAAAAAACAATTTGGCACAGCTGCAGAGAACTGATAGAGATGGTGCACAGAAGCTGGTAGGATATAGCCATGAATGTTGCTGGTTAATAACAGGATATTCATGGCATTGGCTCATTCCAGCAAAAATGCAAATTTCTTTGGCTAGATTTTCACTGTTATCCTGAGAAGTTGGCTTAGGACCTGTTTTAGCCTGTTCTTTGCACTCTTTGTTTCTTCTGACTGTGCTGGAATACAGCTGCCTGTGCATATTCCAGCTTATTTTCAGGGTCACTCCTGCAGATGAAATCAAAAAGCTTTTGACTAAGCAACCAAAAGTAGCTGAAATTCGAAATTAACATGTCACTGGAATGTTATCCCCTCAGCATATTCATTGTAACAGCATAAAGTGGAAGTAATAAAGTAGTAAAATACTCCACTTGACTTCCATTCTGCAGGGGTTAGAGCCTGACAATTTATATGGTTGTAAAACACTGTTTATTTGGTCCTTTTCAAATAATGAATATCATATGTGTAAAATCACACTGTAATATCTCCATTTTGGGATGACTTGAACTGGGAGAGGACACCAGTGAGCCATGCAGTGTATCCTGTCTGGATTGTGATGGAGTTCTTCACTTACCCGTTATTAGCAGATTAAGAGGCAGAAAGGCTGTTTTAAGATACATGAAATTTTAAAATCCCCTTTAATATTCACTCACTTATTATATTTCTAAAACCTGAGTAATTTTAGTCACGAAATATACTTTTTTTTTTTCCTGAGTGCTTGAAATTGAGTAAGTCTGGGTGGTTGGCGGTGGCTCAGGTTTACTTTGCAGCACCCAAAGTAGCACAGAAATTGAGGTTTGCAGTAAGACAGAAGAGCTGCTCTCAGAGAATGGAGACTGTTTTGTTTGCTTCCCAGGCTCAGCAGACCTGGGTGTGTGTCTCCATAAATCATCCAGTGGTTTGGATTTACCCATGAAGGTGGTGGATATGTTTGGCTGCTGTTTACCTGTGTGTGCAATATATTTTGAATGGTAAGAGCTTATTCTGTTACAGATCAAATGAGTCACATAAAACAATAGTCTTACAAAGCAAGAGTTCAGCTACTGTAGGAATCAAATGAGATTCTTTTATTATACCATTTTTAAAATTCAATAAGATATGATAGAAATCAGGGTTGTTTTATGTTAGAAAATTAATACTGATTTCTACAAAGTTGGGAGCATTTCATGCAACCACTTGCCTTGAAAAATCCCTGTTATCCTTTGTTTCCATACATTTCATTTTTAAAAAGCCTCCTTCTGTGCAATGAAGGGATGTGTGCATATGCAGTCTTGGAATTCATGATGCTTTGGGGAAACAGAAGGAAACAGAAGCTTTATAAGGAAAGATAAAATCTCTGTGAAGGTTTCATGATGGATCATGGTCAGATTTGCCTTGTGGGTTTAGTTTTAAAGTAGATTATTGCCCTGATTTTTAATGTATGTCCAGATGAGTGGCACAAAGACAGAGTTTTGGTAGATTTTAACATAGAAAGGAGAAACAGTCTTTAAATTTAAAGATTTTAAACTGCCTTTTCCATCCCATTATGTTGGGTGTGGGGCTCATACGCAGCCATCTGGGATCACAGTGTTATAGATATCCTGGTGGGGCCCCTTTGGTGTCACTGTGTAACATTCTAAATGTCCCTCTTACTGCTTTTTGTCTCTTTTTCCTTCTGTGACTTCTTTTCACAGTTTACATGAACTTGTGAAACACGAGGAGAATGGGCTGATCTTCAGGGACTCGAGTGAACTCGCAGAACAGCTGAAGGTAAAGCCTTGCACTGGTTTCTTCCCACCCAGGTATAACCCCAAAGGTGCCACCATGTGAGCAGCCCTGTCGTTTCTGAGGATCTGTGTGTTTTGCATTCTCAGAAAATGCTGCTTGGCCTGGTGAACATTGTGTGCCCCACTTCTGTTTAAATGTGAATCTGAAGCTGGCAGGAGCATTTAAAATGCTGTCATTGTTCTCTGTGTCTGGGGCCAGACCCAAGAACAGTCTCACTGCACTGTGGTAGTTGAGGGTTAATGCTAGGGAGGCTGCAAGGACCCTGAATGGAACATGATAGTATTTTTGTGGTTTTGCTTTTTATGTTACAGATGCTTTTCTTGGGATTTCCTACTGTGGAAGGCAAACTCCACAGCTTCAGACAGAACCTGCGAGCGTCCAAGGAGCTGCGCTGGGACGAGAGCTGGGACCAGATTGTTCTCCCCCTCCTGGGGCACAAGGAATGACTGTGGGGAAGGAGGAGGTCAAAGCTGATACATTCCTGGACTGCAGAGATTTGATAAACAGCAAATAAACACTTTGTATTGCCTACAGTTACAGTTTCTAACTACTTCACCTTGGAACACCAGTTTGCACGCTGCTCTTCCTTTACAATTTGAGCTTCCTTTGTGAGTAAAAATGGCACTGAAGGTGCAGCTCGGGCTGTTGGTTTGCAAACCTGTGCTGCTCCAAGGTCACTGTTCATTGAAGGTACTTGAATACAGATAGAAACTATCACCAGTTTTAGATACTGTACGGTCAGCACCTTAGTAGCTCATTTGGGTATGTTTTTTGGCAAATGGGAAATGCCTTTTATTGGAATTGTTTTATTTCAGTGGGTCAAAGGTTGGACTTGACAATCTTGGTCTTTTCCAATCAAAATGATTCTGAGATTTAACTGAGGATACAGTGGGGGGTTTATTTTTTCAGCCAGTTCATATTGCTCAGTCTTCCCAAGACACACACTGAATATGCTCTAATATGATTTCATTGAGACAGAACCATTTTGTTTTCAAGCTGTTTTCCTTTTTACAGTGTGCAGGATGTGGAAATGCAGCTGTTGGTGTGTGACAGCTTTACTGGGCCCTTAGAGAAAAACAGGCCTTGCAGTGAGTGCTCCCCTTATACTCTGAAGTGAATGTGCCCATTTACCTTGAGAAAGAACATAAAATTTATATCCTTTTGAACAGATGAAGAGGGAAAAATAAACCCAAAATGTATTACTGAAGGATGTGTAACTTAACCAAAGGCACTTCACTTTGAGTGCTCGCTCAGGCGCACCCTTCAGCTGTTTATTGTTAAGATCAGTATTCATATGCAGACCTAATGCTTTCTAGTTTTTTTCATTGCCTTTTTGGTTATAAAATGGATGTCAGTCATTTAAGGGATAAAAGTGCATGGGTTTACCATGTGGTTACTGCTCCTTAGAGCTCCTGTTCAGAGGTGGGAGGTGATGACAGTGGGTCCTACACCCTCTGACTGAGTACTCATTGCAAATCTGCTTTTGTCAGAGGGCAAAAGGTGAAAATAAGGAGTCAGGTTGCTTTACTGCAGGAGTTTAGCAAAACCTTCAGCTTATTGACTAGAAAATGATTTATTTGCTAATATTTTAGTGTATTTTTCCTGCTGTTTTCAGTCAAAATCCTGTCTGGGGGTTTAGCCATTCCCCTTTGGCCATTTCTGTGCACATGGAGGTAAATCAGGCACTTGTCTAATTAAACAATAATGCCGAAAGCTTTAGAGAGGTTTCATCTTCCTATAATAAAAATTTTAGATGCAGAATGAGCCACCTGTACAGAACCTTTGAGTGACTTGAATTTTGTATAAGGGGGTGGGAGATAAAGGAGCTCCTGTCTGGGCTGCCAGTTTGCATTTATCCTAAAAATACCTTTGACTTCTTCCTTTTTGGGGACAGGGAGCTAAAGCCTGGGCTGGGGTTACTTCTGCTTAATCCCAGCACTCGTGGCCTCCTTCAGTGTGAAGAATAATTTGATTCTTCAGGTTTCAAGTTACCTGTCACCCCTTTCCTCTTCATTGCTACAGAAGGAGGAGGCTGAAGTATTTGTTCATTTTCCTATAAGGAGCTTTCATAACAATATAGAGAAAAGGAAGTCTAAAGAGGAGAATGAGCAGCATTTTGATTTTTTTGCCTCAGGACCAATTCCCAACAGGGGAATGATGAATGGATGATGGAAAGTTTCAGAGCAGGTGAGCTCAATCCTTCTTCCTTGCATTGCTGTGGAGTGAATTCCTTTTGGATTCCCTGGCCAGCCTGAGTGGATGGTCCTAGCAGCCAGTTGTGAAAGTGGCTGTTCTTAAGTGAGGGGAATGGACATCAATTCTGATATTTGTCATCACTGCAGGGTAAAGACGCACCTGATTTACACAGAGTCTGTCACCTCTTACAGCAGCTTGGGACATACCACAGCTCTGTAGGTATTACTGCTCATTTATTGTTTCATTTTTGAGATTGACCAGAGTGCCAGTATATACAGAAAAGTATAAAAAAACTGAGTAGGCAATTACAACTGGTTTTAATATTTAAAAATATTTATTACTATTGTTTTGCTCCCTTGTCCATGGGAGATCTTCATCCTGGGATCCTGCAGGTTTGCTTCCACATTTACAAGTCAAAACACGGTAAAAAAAATACACTTGAATTCTGTTGTCTTCTTCAGAATTAAAGTGCAGTAGGACAAAGGCTTAATTTTTGGTATTGTCTGAGGCTCACTCACTTTTCAGGAGCAGCAGCTCGTTTGCAGGTATGTTGGAAACAATAGGAACAAACAACTCATGTTGACAACAACCCACGTGTACAGTCCAGCACCTCTGGTGAGTGTTTCCAGAATTCAGGATAATCTTGTTGCAAGGATGCCATAGCTCCTGTTGGTCTCAAAATTCTATTTGCCAAGCCTATATAAATAGCTGGAGAATAGTTACATTTGGCTGCACATCATAGAGAAAATTACTGTTGCTGTGGGCTGGAATGATCTGCCACCTGATCCCGACTTTATCTGTGAAGAGAAACACTGGGAATCATATTGAGGCTTAATAAAATGAAGAGCACAAGTTGCACGACAAGTTCTGTAAGAAGAGATATTTAGCATGCTGTGAAAGAAAGCTACAGGCAAATGCTCCGAGTATTTTAAAAGAATACCAGTAATGCTTCTCTCAGCACTCAGCAGTTGCTGAGCAGCTGATAGGCTGCAAGAGACAGGCTTAAGAAGAGTATATGAAGAAAAATCCCAAATCTCTCCCTATTTTATTTAATCTCTAGTTCTCAGAGAAAAGGTAAGATAAGGTGGATGTTTTAGGCTGCAGCTCTGATGTTATTTATCACTGACAGAGCAGCACACATGGTTTCCCTCCTTTAAGCTTAACTCTTTTTAGTTTCCTTCCTTTTTAGTGCCCCACACTTGCAATTCATCCCTTACCAATGTGAGTTGTGATAGCCAGGATGTACTTTAAGGTATGTTCCAGTCTCCTGATCAAATCCATGTGGAAAAGCTTCTGCTCCTAAGTCCAGCTCTAGGATAAAAATCTCACTATTGGACAATGCTCCTCACCAAAAAATGCTGCTGTTATCTCTACCACAGAATAAGTGACAGGGAAAGAAGCAAAACTATTGAACACTTTGAGGAGAGGCACCTACCCAGCTCAGCCTGGAACAGGTGATACGTGTCTGGGTTACGGATGGTGGAGGCAATGAAGATCTCGGGAGCTTTTCTGTCTGCTCTGCAGGTGGAGAGTTTCTGTAGCATCCCGATGAGGGCTAAAATTATCTCTGGATCATACACCACATCTGCAAAAAAAAAAGGGAAACATACAATAAATATACAATATTTTTTTTGAGAAGTGAGCAAAAAGCAGAATGAAAACTGCAAAATAAGAATATGAAATACTCACAGTGCAGGAAAATATGGATTTATATTCAGGGGTTAAAAATTCCCAAGGAGAGATTTTAAGAAATGCCTCTGTTTTATGTGCTATGCTCCCATCTCTACCATGACTCCAAAATCACTAAAAATCAATGCTCCTCTTTGTAAATGGGTTGTCAAGATATTTTATTTAAGCCCATCCTAAGGGAGACAGCAGGAACACGGAGTGCTGGTGCTGTTACCACTGCCCTTGGCAAAACAAACCTGCCTTGTTAAAAGTGGGTGTTTTAGAGGCTGATGGCAAACGACTTGCAGCAATTTTCATCCTGAGTCATTTCCTGGAGAGCAGAATCAGTGATGGGAAGTAAGACTGAGCACCAAGGGGTGTGAAACAACGTTACTGAGGTGGACGTTTACTACGTGGACATGTTGAGGTGTCTGTCACCTCACTGACACTTACCTGGGATCCAACACAAGCAGGGCATGTCCTGCAGTGATGAGTAACAGCAAATAGCAGAGCTAAATCTCCTTTAGTTCTTGCCTTCAGAGCCCAGCCTGGGCTGTTTGGGCACTGAACAGTGTTGTTGGCTTTGGGTAACATACAGTGGCTTCATCTTACAGAACTCACATCTTGTCATATCTCGGATGACAGTCATTTTCTCACCTGGATTCTCAGGGAATTTTTGCTTTGCAAAGCTCCAAATTAGGGAGTAAAACCCTATAGCTACAGCTGAGACATTTTACTACCACTAGATTTTCCATGATTAGTTTTTATAAACTCCCTCCAGATTTATACATGCCCCAACAAGGATTTGTGTTGGGGGTTTTTTTGACATGTGATCCCTCGAGAGCCTGCCAGGACTGAGAGTCCTGCACACCTTTATCTCCAGCCTGCTCAGGGTCTCACCCAATGGGACACCAGAAGTACCTGCTGCGATGACAACGTCAGGTTGGAGACCCAACAGCTGTTTTTCTGTCACTGAGCCCCAGTCAAGTTCTGCAACAATCAGTTTGGGGTTTTGACAGTTCTTTGCTTCCACCTCCTGCCCTTGTGACTCTGTTTGGATACTCCAGGTCACTCCTGGCTCCAGGACAAAGCCATTCAGATGGATGTTCTCTCCCAGCTGTCTGAGAACACAGCGGTGGCAGTCACTAAATATGTATGTCTTGGGATGGCAGGTCTTACAGATGGCAATTCCAGTGAAGCCAATCCCACTTCCCAATTCCAAGACTGTCCTGAAGGATAACAGTAAAAGAAGCACTATTAAGGCCTTGCGCTGAGTTGGAAATCACCCAAAGTATAATTAAAGGTAAAATGAGTTCCAGTTAATTTCAATAATTTTTGTGTAAGCTATTCACAATCTAACCTTTGTCTCAAACAACTGGAGAGTTGGGAAATGCTGAGGGTCAGCATAAATTAATTACCTGAAATGCTGCTTTTGCATATGGTACAAAGCATTCCCAGAGTGGGGATGAAACGTTCCCACCTAGTTTCAGCCATCTGCAGCACAGTTGTCTCCCCCTGAACTGGTTCTGTTCAGAGTCAGGGGAGAGAAACAGACACTGAGCAGCACAGTTCCTTTTTGAGTCAGTATTTGAAATTATCTTTCCCTAAAAGTGCTTGTTCCTCTTAACTGTCTGACAGAGTGTGATCAGACCTGCACATCGATCCTCCAGGCTTGGTGAGATGAATCCCAGCACGGAGTGAAGTGCATTAGTTAAACTACTGAAAACTGAACAGCTGAATTTCAGAGCAGGTCAGGCTGCACAGAGCAAGGGGTTTGATCTTAAACCCTGTCTTGACAGAACTACAAGGTCCTGTCCTGGGTTACAGTTTGACTTGCAGAACAGGCAAGAGCAGCACTTACCTTACCCAGCAGCAAAGGGTGTGATTTCATATATTTTGGGTGTACATATTGTTATTTTTAATTATTACTGCTATTATAAATATTGCGTATTACTAAACTAGAATTGTGTAGCTCACAGTAACAGGGCTGGAACTCCTCTGCTCTGGAGACAGGCTGGGAGAGCTGGGGGTCTTCACCTGGAGAAGGGAAGGCTCCAGGGAGACCTGAGAGTCCCTTCCAGTGCCTAAAGGGGCTCCAAGATTGCTGGAGAGGGACTTGGGACAAGGGATGGAGGAATGGCTTCCCACTGACAGAGGGCAGGGTTAGATGGGATATTGGAAAGAAATTCTTATCTGTGATGGTGGGGATGGATGGAGCTTGAAGCAGCTTAAGATATTGGAAGGTGTCCCTGCCCATGGCAGGGGGTGGAACAAGATGAGGTTTAAGGTCTCTTTCAACTCAAACCATGACATTAAGAAATGCCTCTGTTTTATATGCCATGCTCTCATCTCTACTATGATTCCAAAATCACTAAAAATCAGTGCTCCTTTTTGTAAATGGGTTGTCAGATATTTTATTTAATCCCATTCTAAGGCAGACAGCAGGAACACGGAGTTCACATATGATTCTGTATGGATTTTTCCACCTTTCCTTGTGTGCTGTGTCATTACCTGTCACTGAACACCTCAGGGTTCTCCACGGCCCACTCAGCGAGGTGCAGAGCAGCATCCCATGTGATGAGCCCCGTGGTCCCTCCAGAGATCATTGCTGTGCTCTCAGAAAGGGTCACACAGTCTCCTGTGGGCTGGAGGACACACAAGAAGGCAAAGATGGATCAGCACAGACAGGAGGTTCACACTTTACAATCAATATTAGCACCTGGAAAAAGGCAGGAAGCACTACAGGCTTCTGGAGGATAATTTGTTATTTTTAAAGCCATTTATTGCTTAGTTCAGATGACTAAATGTGATTTAGAACAGTGCAGCATCAATGCTTACCAGTAAGTAGTTTTTGTAACACTGAGTAGATTCTTCTTCTTTTAACACATCTGCCAGTGTATCATACAGTTCATCCAGGGGCTCAGCTGCCGTGGATTCGTGCTGTGGGAAGAACAGGGAAGCTCTGGGTGTCATATAGTTGTGAAACAGAACACACTTGTACATTAAGTCCCATTTAATACATTGTTGGCTGTAACATTACCACTGAATATTGTTATTTCATGAGAGATTTTCATGGGGGGAAAGAAAAGATTGAAAAGCAATCTGAAAACCAAACTACCTTTTTGATGAGCTCAGTCAGAAAGCACCTCCTGTAAGTGGTCGAGGGGGGATATTTCACACACAGAGGGTGGAGAATGGTCTGAAACAAGAACAGCCATGGAAACCAGTTACCAATAGAAGGTTTAGGAGAGACCCTGAGGGCCAGGGGAGGGCCATGAGTTGGCTCTGGGTGCCATGAAATGCACTGAGATTTAGTCTGTACAAGTGACGATGAGCCAGAAATTGAAATGTGATGATTTCTGATTGGTTCGTGAGTTTACAGACCTGTGGCGGCAACTTTTTTACCTCTTCTGGCAGCAAAAATCTCACATTTCAAAGAGCAAAGACAACAGCCGAGTGGAAAGCACCTCGTTTGCTCTCCTCCATGCTTTCCTTTTCTCTTTGCTCTTTCCATTTCATCTTGCAGCCGGATTGGTGATTTCCCATGACCAGGGCCAGGACAGGGACCACCATTCTCTGCATTCCCGCGGACCTGGGACCAGCCTGTGCCAAACCCACATCTGTGCTGGGGAGCTCTGCGGGGAGACCAAACGCTGCGACACCGATTGCTGCATTTATCTATGGTGGCCCTGGTGGTTCTGCTGGCCCCGGGCACAGCCCTAACCCTGAGCACAGCCCTAACCCTAACCACAACCCTAACCCTAATGGGGCACAGCCCTAACCCTAACCCCGGGCACAGCCCTAACCCTGGGCACAGCCATAACCCTAACCCTGGGAACAACCCTAACCCTAATGGGGCACAACCCTAACCCTAACGGGACACAGCCCTAACCCTAACCCTGAGCACAGCCCTAACCCTAATGGGGCACAACCCTAACCCTAACGGGGCACAGCCCTAAGCTTAATGGGGCACAACCCTAACCCTAACCCTGAGCACAGCCCTAACCCTAATGGGGCACAGCCCTAACCCTAACCCTGGACACAACCATAACCCTAATGGGGCACAGCCCTAACCCTAACCCTGGACACAACCATAACCCTAATGGGGCACAGCCCTAACCCCGGGCATACGCGGTGTCTGTCGGGGATGACCCGACCTGTCGCTCCGCCCTCACCTCGTGTAGGATATCCCGGAGCAGGGACGAGTCCGGCGCAGCCCGCAGGTTTTGCTCCAGCTCCTAAATCAGAATAAATAAGTAAACAAACAAACAAACAAACAAACCCACCACCCCATCGGCGGTGCCGCGGCCCCCCCGTACCGGCCAGGGCAGCGAGCGGAGCTGCCGCGCCGCCAGGAACCGGCGCTGGAACCGCAGGGACAGCCCCGGGCAGGGCCCGGCCACGGCCCCGGCGGGGCGGGCGGGCAGCGGCAGCGCAGCCCGGCAGGGCCCGGCCATGGCCCCGGCGGGGCGGGCGGGCAGCGGCAGCGCAGCCCGGCAGGAACAGGGGGAGGAGGAGCCGCGGGAGGGGCGGGAGCGCCGGAGCGGGGATCGAACCCGCGGCCCTCCGAGCACCGGCTGGGCCAGCAGGGGGCGCCACCGCCCCGCCTCGGCCCGGATGGGACGGGGTGGGACGGGATGGGGATGGGGATGGGGATGGGGATGGGGATGGGGATGGGGTGAGGTGGGATGGGATGGGACGGACCTTACAGACCACCCAGTTCCACCCCCTGCCATGGCAGGGACACCTTCCACCAGCCCAGGGTGCTCCACTCTGGCCTTGGACACTCCCAGGGACGGGGCAGCCACAGCTTCTCTGGGCAGTCTGTGCCAGGGCCTGCCCGCCCTCACAGGGAGAAATTTCTTCCCAATATCCCATCTAAACCTATTTGCTTTCGGTTTGGACCCATTCCCCCTTGCCCTGTCACTACGTGCTCTTGTAAATTGTCTTGCCCCGTCCCCGCTGTAAGTTCCCGTCAGGGAGACTTTAGGTCACCCCAAAGCGTCTCTTCTCCAGGCTGAACAGTCTCTCAGTCGTTCCCCTCAGGAGCGGTGATCCATCCCGATCTATTCCATCCCCACACATCCCACCCCCTCAGATCCCATCCCGATCTATTCCATCCCCACACATCCCACCCCACACATTCCATCCCGATCTATTCCATCCCCACACATCCCACCTACATATCCCACCCCCACACATCCCATCCCCGCAGATTCCACCCCGGGATTTCCGCCGCTCCCTCGGGGGTCCCTCCCCCGCCCGTCACCGCCGCGCGCCGCTGACGTCACTGCGAGCGCCGCGGCCGCGGCCAAGGACACGGAGCGGGGCCTGGACCGAACCGGGGCCGGACCGGGCCGGGGCCGCGGCGCCATGGGCGGCTACACGGAGGACGAGAAGCTGCGGCTGCAGCAGCTCCGCGCCCTGCGGCGCCGCTGGCTGCGGGACCAGGAGCTAAGCGAGAGGGAGCCCGTCCTGCCCCCGCGAAAGCTCGGCCCGGTGGCCACGTTCTGGGAGAGCTTCCTGCGGCCGGGGGGGCTGTGGCGGCAGCAGGTGAGGGACAGGGGCACTGTGAGGGGACAGGGGCAGTGTGGGGGGACACGGACACTATGAGGGACACGGGCAGTGTGAGGGGACACGGACATTGTGAGGGGACACAGCACTGTGAGGAGACATGGACACTGAGGGGACATGGGCAGTGTGAGGGGACATGGGCAGTGTGAGGGGACGCAGCAATGTGAGGGGACAGGGACACTGTGAGAGTACATGAGCACTGTGAGAGGACACGGGAATTGTGAGGGGACAGGGGCACTGTGAGGGAACACAGACACTGTGGGGGGACACGGGCACTGTGAGGCCCAGGGGGCTGTGGCAGGGGCAGGTGGGGGGTCGCAGGCCCCACATGTCCCGTGCAGGGCACGGTGTCCCTCCGAGCTGTCTCTGTGCCCACAGGTGTACAAGATCTACCAGACCAGCGGCTTCTTCCTGGGGCGGGTGTTGATCCCCGCCTGGATCATCACCTACTATGTGAAGTACCATCTCATGGTGCGTGCGGGGCATGAGGGCTCGGTTAGACCCTGGAATAAGCCCAGCATGGGGTGGGTGCAGTGAGGGTGATCCCACACATGGGGTGTGAACATTCGGTTGCAGGTTCAGGTGATCCCCCATGGCCTATTCACCACTTGTGTTTCCTTGCATAGGTGGCACAAATAATATATATTTGTGATATTTGTCATTAAAAAAATCATTCTCTTGGGAGACCCCACCTGCAGAGCTGCCTCCAGGTCTGGGGTCCCAGCACAGGAAGGACGTGGAGCTGCTGGAGCGAGTCCAGAGGAGGCCGTGGAGATGCTCCGAGGGCTGGAGCTCCTCTGCTCCGGAGACAGCCTGGGGGTGTTCACCTGGAGAAGGGAAAGCTCCAGGGAGAGCTGAGAGCCCCTTCCAGTGCCTAAAGGGGCTCCAGGAGAGCTGGAGAGGGACTTGGGACAAGGG
>JAWWTY010000032.1:1187682-1312595 GCA_035222235.1 Margarornis squamiger | reverse complement strand
GCCCCCCCGAGGCTCCCCCGGCCCGGCCCGGCCCGGCCCGGCCGCCCCGCACCACCTGTTGCCGCTGGGCCCGAGCCGGGGCTGCGGGCCGGGGGGTGCGGGCAGTGTCGGGGTCCCTGCCCTGGGGTTTGGGGGCCCGGCCGGCCGCACCCCCGCGGGGACAGGGGCAGGGGCAGGGGCGGGCTCGGGGGTCGCGCAGCAGCCGGCGGGACGGGGGAGGGTTCGCGATGGCTGAGCTGCCGGTGCCCTGCGCTCGGGGCAGGGACAGCGCGGCGCCCGGTGCTCCCCTCGGGCAGGGCAGCCTGGCTGGGGCACTGCTGGGCAGGTAAACGTGGCCGGGGGCACTGCTGGGTCTGGCTGGGGGCACTGCTGGGCAGGAGAGCCTGGCTTAGGGCACTGCTGGGTGCCCGCTCTGGGCTGGACCACGGCAGAGCCCCCCCTAGCCAGGGCTGCCTGTCCTTCAGGTCTAGACCCCCGTGCTGAGGGCTGAGCAGGGTTTTGTGCAGTTCCTCAAGCCTGTGCGAGTTTGCCCTTTTGAATCAGTTGGCGGCTCCTATACTTGGGTCTTGAGCATCCTGAGGGTGTTGGGGTCCCGGTACCTCAAGACCCCTGGATCTTGCTGCACATTCAGCTCAGCTACAGGTGAAGCCTGTCAGCCTCCAGGTCCTGGATGCAAAAGACTTACAGAGGATGGAAAAGGCTCTGTACTGGCCAACCTCTCCATTTGCCCAGCTGCGTTCTTCCCTCCCTGCATCCCCCCAGGCATCAGGAAACAACAGAGGTGGTCATCTGTGAGGGGGGATGGAATAATGTGAGCGTTGTGTTTGAAATGTCACCCAGTTTCCTCCAGGCGTTTTTTCAGATGGGAATGTCAGTGGTGCTCGGCGCTCCATAGGCCCGGGATGCGGCTGGGTGGGTTCCCACGGTCAGAGGGAAGGTTATCTGGGAAGTGCTCACTGCCCATGGCCGGGGGCGCTGGTGCAGGATGTGCTGCACTGCTGCGGGTGGGTCAGGGGTGATGGAGACCAGGATGTGTTTGGAGGGAGCTGGGGTGGAGAGGAGGGGGGCAGACCCCAGACTGTGGGCCGTGTGGCTCTGAACGCAAAGATCTTGACATGCTTGGCACATTGTCACCTGGGACTTCCAGGGCCTTGTGCCTCAGGGCTGTGCTCCTTCCTAAACTGGAGCAGACCCGTGGTGACAGACCGGCCTTCTGTGACACTGTGAGTCTCCTGGTGCCTTTTGCATGGCCATTTTTTGAGACCCGCTGCCAAACAGTCTGGCTCATGCCCGTGACTGAACCAGGGCAGGACTGAGCTCTGCCTGAGGAACGTGTCAGAGGCATGATTCAAATTACCCCGATTTTATGTACGTGGGGGTGTTAACTCATTTAAAGTTGCATCAGCTTCTCTTTGTGTCCAAGGGCTTAACAAATGAAGGCAGAAGGCAAGACCCAACAGGGCTCCCTTCCCCGGGAGGGGTTGGAGGGCTGGAGAGGCCTTTGAAGGTTGGATGTGACTGGCTGGCTTCGCTAAGCCCGATTGCTTTGGCAGGAGGGAGAGCCCTCCTCGGGCCCAGTGACTTGGGGCGTGAGGGAACCTGGGGCGTGGGCCAGACAGTGTCTCCTGGGTGGGAATAAATCTTGAGAAACAAACCAACACCGCTAAAGTCACATGTACGAAGGGTCTAGTATCATGCCCAGACTCGGAGCTGTCTCAGAGGAGCAAAAGGGCTGGGTGACCCCATGGAGGAGCCTGGATGCCCTCCTGAGACTGATGACCCCCCACTGTCCTGGGCTGTCCATGGGGCACCCCTTATCTTTGCTCGGAAAACTGCTGACTTTGCAGAGGGAAGTGGCCAAAGGCCTGGTGTTCCCTCAGCCAGCTGAGTGCTGTTGGCTTTATCTCGAGGAAAACGTGCTGCTCTCCTCTGTCCCAGAGGTGTTGTGGGAGCTTTCCAAGTTTGCGGTGGTTGCACATGAGACCTAGAGAGAGACCCAACCTGTCCCCTCCCAGCGTGCAGCCACAGTCATGCTGATATCTGGTGGGAACACTGTCTGCTCCCAGCTGAGATGCTTTGTCTGAATTCAGGCTTGTTTCTGACTTCGTTCCGATCCTTCTGTGGGCAGAGGGGTCTGGGAAGGACCAGACCCTGCAGCCCTTCTCCAGTGAGGGCCTTTATGAAGCAGGGGGAGGCTGGAGTGACAGGCTGTGGCTGCCTGTGGTCAGAGCCGGGGGCAGGGAGAGAGGAGGCGGGTTTGGAAGGCGTGTGTGAGCTGTGTCCTGCTGCAGTGGCTCTCTCTGAGTGCCCAGAGCTGGGAGGAACCTTGTGAGCTGCTGATTTGGAACATGGGGCTCTGATCAAGGTCAGGCACAGTGAAGCCTTCCTTGGGAAAGCTGCTTACGCGGGTGGGACAGGTGAGTCAGTGGCTTCCTCCTCATTTTCCATCATAATCCCACTCTTGGGAGTGAGACGAGCTGCCTGCCTTCTCCCTGGAAGCCTCCTGGATCTTCCTGTGTTTGCCTCAACCTTGCTGGTTGCTCTTGGACCCTTCCTGAGTGCACAGCCCTCTCCAGGCCAGCGTCACTGAAGGAACAGGCTACTCCGAATTTCTGTCACATTTGCTGTTTGGAGTGTTGACACATTTAGCAATGGCAGCTGAGGAAGCCGAGAGAGGCAGAAGGGCTGGTGCCTGCTCAGGAGAAACATTTAACTCTTGCCCTCACAGCTCCCTTCCCCGTGTCAGGATGGCTGATAGGAAATGCCAGTGGTGTTCCCAAAATTTGCTCGTGTTCAGTCACTTAAAAGATGAGCAGGGTTTTTGTGTGCCATTTCCTCTTGCTCTGTTAAAAAAATACTGCTGCCCTGGTGCCTGGGCAGAAGGGGGAAGGGGGAGCCCTGGCAAGGAAATAAGATCCAGAGAAATGTGTCACCACCAGAAAGAGCAATTGTTTTCCTGCATTTCCATGGCAGAGCGTTGTCCTGTTCAGGCAGCCCATGTTTGACAGCCAAGATAATACATTTATATTGATGTAATTAGCGGGACGTGGAGTTTGCTGAATGGCTCGGGGGCAGCCTGCTTTTCACTCTAACTCCAGCAAATAGATCAGGGAGGATTGGAAAGCTGCCGTGGGTTGCTGGAATTGGCCCGTTGGGTTTCTGGAGGTTGAATACATAACTGCTGATATTTCCTATTGTGCTGTACCCTGCCTATTTGAAAAGAAAATAACTCGAGGGAACACGGGGCTATTTTTGCCAGCTTGAGATGATCAAGTTTGATTTCTAAAAACTGAAGCCGAGTCTTTAGGCTTGCACATTAAAACCAGTGTTGAAACCATATCTCTGTTCCCCCACAAAGTCGTGCCTCCACGCTTTGCCAACGGTGTAAACTCTAATGTGTATTCATAAAAAAAAAGAAAGAGCTTTTCTGTTCCTGCAGTGCAGCCCCTTTTGTAGCAAGGAGGGTGCTGAGGAAATGCTGTGGGCTTGAGCAGCCTCAGCATCAGGGGAGAGTGACAACAGCATTGTGTCAGGGGGACCAAGCTGGTGTCCTTCCCCCAGCCCTGGTATTGGCAGCCCTTGCCAAAGCTGCAGGGTTATCAATGCACACCCACTTCGGTAAAATAGAGACTGAGACCTTACAAAAGCTGTTGTGCCCTCTGGTGATGTCACCCAGCTGCATTTCTAATGTGGTGCTTCCTGTGACACCAAAGTTTCCCCTTCAGCACCTTGTTCCCAGTCCCAGCCCAGGGGATTTTGGTTACTGAGGATATCATGGGCAGCTCCCCAACTTGGGTTGTGTCCTCCTGGTCCTGTAAGAAAATGGTTTGCAGAGAAGGTAACTCATGGACAGCTTTGTTGGGGTAGCAGGTTAACTCCCCTGTGTTTGCGCTGGCCCATGGAAGTGGGAGCACAGCATGAGGGTCCTTGTGTCCTCCTCTGGGCTGTGGCCTCCCCTGTGGCAGCCCTGTTCTCCACAGAGCCTGCAGCACGGATGTGGTCAAGGTCTTGCTCTCCAGCTTGTCCCTGTCAGTCTCTTTCCTGCAGACTCAGGCAGCAGGCATAGCTGGGACAGTCCTTGGAATTCCAGCACAGCCCAGAGGCTTTGTGTTAAGCTGCTGGGTGCTGAGAGCTTTGCCTTCCTCTCCCATACATACATAAACATGTCTTCTGCAAGCAAAGTGACATGGTGTCACACACAGTGATGTGGCACTTGTGGGGTGCTCTGTCCTCTGGTGTTGGTCTTCCTCATTAGCTCTAAGCCTTCAGCCTTTCCACTGAGTGCCTTGGAGATGCTCTGGGCCTGGAATTCTCTACGTAGCCAGGGCTGCACAGACCCTTGGGCTAAAAGGTCCTTTTGAACCTGAATCAGTCCCTTATTTACTTTTTACTCATCCCTGAGGGGTGTCCCTTGCCTGCTCTGTAACATCCTCCCTTTGCTGCTCTGATTCCATTTAGCAGCTCATATCCAGGTGTTCACCACAGGGCGTCTTTTCCTCACTGCCTGGAATTCTTAGTGGTGGAGAGTCCTGGAAGAGAAAACCTCTTTGTGAGTCCCCCATAACCTGCTGCACCTGAAGGTGTGGATGTGGGGACAGGGGGCAAGGTGGGGGAGCAGAACAGGGTCTGTTGCTCTTGGTGCTTTTGCCATGCTCCCAAAGGGGCTCAGTGATCACATTGTTCTGGCTGAATCCTTATTTTTGTGCTCCCTCCCCCAGCCTCAAACCGAGGAAGTGAGAGTGTGCTGGTGAGCCAGACACTTATGGACAAGGGTTCTTGTTGCCTCCGTCTGCTAAAAGCCCATCCCAAAGGAGACATCTCTTTCCCAAAGCATGGATTTCATTATAACAGGTTGTTTTGAGCACAGAGAATATGAAGGAGGAAGGGGAAATATCTCGGAGGAGGGAGGTTTGCCGAGGCAACTACTCAAACGTCATGGCTTCTGGGGGTGGGATGGGCACGTTTGGCTTAATCAGAGGAATTTGTACTTCAGAATTTCCAGTAGATGTAACTGCTAATGATGTCCTGGCTATGCAGAGTAATTAACATCTGTTTCTGTATTTGAACATTCAGGCAGCGTGCCCCGCCAGACACTGCTGCGTTCACATCCGGCCCCTCGGGAGATCCTGCCCTGTTGCTAATTGTCGAGAGCTGTCCAGAGTCCTTCTCCGTGCTCCATCCTGCCCTGCTCCATCCTGCCCTGCTCCCGGGGTGCTGTGCTCCCTGCTCTGATGCCAGCTCACAGCAGAATGCTGAGCAGCAGCCGCCGTCAGAGAGAGTGAGGCCAGCGCTGGGCACAGAAGTGGAAAGTCACGGCCAAAGGCTCTGAAGCCACGAGTGAAGAATCTGAACATCTGACCCAAAAGCAGACCCGTTGCTGTCTCCAGACAGGACCAAGCTCCAGCTGGATGCCTGGGAAGCACAGAACCTTCTTTGAGCTGCAGTTCAAGTTGATGCTGATGGAGTGATGCGAGGTTGGTTGCGTTTCCTGGTGCGATGCTGATCAGCCCAGACTCTCAGCAGCCATTTATTCTTACATGCCTTTCTTCCCTGTCTGTCCTCCAGCTCGGCACAGCAGCTGCTCCTGCCAGGCTTGGTGTGCTCCCAGTGCTCCTGCAGACACCTCCTAGCATGGTCCTCCAGCCAGGCTGCTCCGTGGGTGCCAGCAGTGCCCGCCCGGCTCCAGGGACACCAGGCTGACCCCACACCAGCTGAGCAGGAACCCTGTAGGGTGAGAGGCTTTTCTGACTCAGCTCTGGGCTGGGCTGGGAGGGACTGAAAGGAAGACCTTCTCTGCTCTGGTTTGTAGGCACAGTTACCCCGCTTTGTGTCTCCCACGCCTCTTGTTCTTGTTGTTCTTCCTTGTTTTAGTTCCTTCTTTGAGTGTTTCCCTCTCCATGCTGTCTGTGTGAAGGCCATGCGAACCTGTGGGTGGGGATACCGATGTGTCCTGGTTTTCTCATGGTGAAGAGAAAACTGTAATAGTGGAAGAGAAATTGTGGGGTCTTCCAGGACCTCACAGTCTTAAGCAGAGGAAACTGCTTGGCTGTCCCAGGGTGTGTTTGAGGCAGTGCAAGGGCAGGGGAATAAATTGATCTAAGAAACTCTGCATTGCTTTGCCTGCAGTAACCACAGAGCTGTGGCAGTTTGCAGCTCAGGCCCAGGACAGAGAGGTGACTGTGTTGTGCCTTGTGTTGCTGGGGTGGTTTCAGCCTGGGGATTGGGAGCCTGGGCTGTTCAGGCAGGATGAGGTGGTGGGAAGCCAGTCTGAGCTTGGAATTTCAGGATATGCTTGCAGTGTGTGATGGTGTTGTCCTTGAGTTCCAATGATCCAGGTCAATGTGGCCTCATCCAGGTCAAGGCTTTGGATTGATTGAATGGGCACCAGTGTGCTGTGTGTTGGCCCATCTGCTCTGCCTGTGTGCTTGTGGACTAGCTGGAGTGTCCGTGTGACTTCAGTGTCCAGCCACAGCAGGTCTGCAGGAATCTCTTACAGCTGGGGGTCGGTGAAGCCACACCGTGAGCGCTCTGGTCTTTGACTGGTAACTGTCCCCAGGCAAGTGTTGGTCAGATCTGCACCATGGCTACTTCTCAGTGGTGGGAGGGATGAAGTGACATTCCTGCCCTTGGATTAGTTTTGATTCAGCCATGGAATGTCTTCCAGATGTTACTGCTATTGTTCCTGTTGCCTGACCTTGCCATGTTTTAGGAAGCAGAGCCTGGTGGAGAGAAGGTTGGGGGTCTGTAGCACCACATGAGGCTCAGGCAGCTGGATGTGTCTTACAAGGCATTTGAGAGTGACTCCAGTAACGTGACCTCCCCTTCATCTGCCTGTTTGGGCATTGTGGGTTCAGGATGCAGCCACTGCCCTTGGTTGAGAGCCCAGCTCCCTGCCAGTGCTGGAGGTACCTGGGATGGTCTGGTAGGGCTGGCTTTGCTCTAGCATCACTCAAATAATCTGCATTATGTTTCAACCTTCTCAGATGACCTTTCCTCATGTGACCACTATATTTGTTCAAATAACTGTTCTCCTGGGAAAATATGGCTTAAGATGTTGTGTAATTGAACACATTCTACGCTTCCAGCTGCACTGGTGTAGCTGAAGAAGTGCCACTTGTGATGGAGACAGTGAGCCAGTAAAGCTACTCTGGTGAGGAGAGGGGAGGATGGTGGTGGTGTCAGGCACTGTTTTATCTGTATCACTTCATTGTCCTACACCTATAATTTCAATTACAGTATCATCTGCTCACAGGAGCAATGGCATGGCTGCCACATCAGTGTGCAGAAGGACTCACGTGGTTTGCAGGATGGCCCAGCACGGAGTACAGGTGCAGTCTGGAGGTACAGGGGAGGAAGCAGTAATGTGGTGCCTCTCCATTAACCTATCACTCTGAGCTGTGCTTCCCTGTTGCCCAGAGAAGCTGTGGCTGCCCCATCTCTGGAAGTGTCCAAGGCCAGGTTGGATGGGGCTTGGAGCAACCTGGTCTAGTGAAGGTGTCCCTGCCCATGAATGGGAAACTGGATGGTCTTTGAGGTTCCTTCCAGCCCAAACCATTGTGTGATTCTGTGATTCTAGAAGAGGAATTATTTTCCTCTCCAGCCCCCAAGTCTGTCCCACCTCCTGGTTCTCTCTGGTTCCCTGTGCCCCTGGGGAAGGCAGGAGCCTCTTGTGCAGTTCTCAGTGATTCTTATGCTTTTCTCTCCCTGTTGTTTATGATGGAAATGCCAAATGCCACCACTGTCTCTCAGGCTTATCCTACCTCTGTGCTTGCCTGAGGCACAGCCAGAGATGCAATGGTTTAAATCCAGGCCATTTGGTTGGAAATTGGGATGCAATACCAGACTAAAGCCAGAGAAGACAAAATTGCATAAACATGGCAGAAGGAGACACCCAGGTGCTACGGCCTGTTGGCACTGGGCACGGCAGGGCAGTGCAGTGAGGACTGGGAGCTGTCTCTAGCAAGGGATGCAGCTGGATGTGATGTGGGCACATCACATATTTACTGTCTGTCTGATCTTTGTTGGAATTAAAGCCATGGCTGGGGTGTCTGGGGACAGTGTGCTCAGGGGACATCTCCACCTCCTGTCTCTGAGACTTTGCTTTCCAAGTCCCTGCCCTGGGTTTTCACTGGCTGTGAGACTTTGTGTTTTGCTGGAAGTCTCTTCCCCTCCTTTCTGCAGTGGTCTGCTCTTCATCTGCTTATCTGTCAGCTTAGCATGATCTGAAGATACAATCCCTGGTGTCCTTTTGGGAGTGACCTCGTGTTTGTGCTGTGTCTGGGCACCTATGGCCCTCTGTGAATTTGGGTTGCTAAGTGATTGGAAGGAAGGAACTCCATGGGTCACCAAGCCCAGTTCCCGGCTGCTGAAGACAGTCTTTGTGCAGGTCATGAACTTATCCAGGAACAATCATTGGAACTAACTCTGTCTTCTTTCCCCAGTGCTTCTGGAGCAGCTGGTCGATAGATCTGCTCTTGGAAAGGTCAGAAACCTTCCTCTGACTCCCAGTGTCCAGTTTTCCTGGGCTGGTTGATTGTACCTGTGCCATTGCAGAGTGTCAGCTTGCAGATGAGAGATGACTTGCACTTTCTGTTCCTTCCCTGGTTCTCTGTAACCTTTATGTCCTGCAGCAGTTATGGCTCTCAATGGAGATTTGTCCTGAGGAATGTGTTGAAGGCTGTTTTGTTTTTCCATTTGGGAAGGTTGGGTTGGCTGGGCTCCTTTGTTTCTGTGTTGTGCTTTTCAGTGTTTCCAGTGCAGGTGGAGCTGTGAGCTGCACAGTTTGTGACTGTTAGCGAGTACAGAAGAGCACTTTTTGTGCTGCTGTCACTTCTGTCTTTTTAATGTTTGTCCTTGCTGCTTGTGCCATCTTGCTCCTTCAGGAGGGAGAGATGTTGTCAGAAACAGCTGAATGAAGGTGAACCTGATAAAGCAGTGTATTGAAGAGCCAGTGCCTGGCTCTTACTCGTGGCTCTTATTCATGTTTATCTCTAGCTATGAATGTGCAATAACAACAGTTCTGTTCTGCACAGGCTGGCACAGCCTCAGACAGGAAGATCTGCTGTTTACCAAGCAACACTCTGCTGTAAGTGAGAAAGGGGGGGAAAAATGATTTATTGCTGCTGGGTAACCCAGAGTGTAGTTAAACCTTTCTGAAAAAGGAGGAAACTAAGAGCACATGTGTTACTAAAGACGCATTTTTCCTGGCAAGAGTCCCGTGTGTGTGTGCTTCCTGCAAAGCATCCCTGCGTATGCTCCTTCCCATTCAATCCATAGCATATTGGGAGCAGGAGAGTAAGAGCTTCCTGTTTTTATAATGCAACTGGTCTCAGCAGGCAATCTGTCGGGGTGATTTTTCAGCCTGACATCTCTTGGAGCTGGGGCAGCCTGTGAGCTGAGTAGGATGACAGAACTCTGCTAGAGGGATTATAAACAGGGAGGAAAAGATCTGGAAATGAGATCTGCTGCTTAAAGCTTCCCAAGATTGGATGTGTCGTTTTGTTTCGTGCCCATGTGTGTCTCCTGGTGCCGTCACCTCTCTGTTGCTAATGAGAGGGCCTGTGCCAGCCCACACAGGCTGAGTTAACACTGAGCTCCAAAGTCACCCACAATTGGCTGGGAAACTGCAGGATGCACGTGGCTCACTGCACTTCACTGGAGCAATGTTAATTGACTTAATAGAGCACTGGGGTTGTGGAGATTGGCTTGTGTGGGCTTTTCTTAAATGTCCAGACCCTTCTTTGGCAGTGCTGTTGTTGCCATTTTCATGCTTGTTGAGAAACTGCTCTTCAGCTGTCAGCAGAGATGGGGTTTGAAGTTAACCCTTATTTTGAAGAAACTTTCCTGCTTCCCCCTCTTTTTCTCCCTTCAGCTTCTGATTGAGATGGGGTTCGAAGTTAACCCTTATTTTGAAGAAACTTTCCTGCTTCCCCCTCTTTTTCTCCCTTCAGCTTCTGATTAAGATGTTGATTGCCCTTTCAAATCTGTATAATCCCCTCTCTCAAAGTGACCGTGGTAGATTTCCAGTAGCTCACTGGATTATCTATCACTGGTTTACAGTGTCCAGTGCAAGGGAGAAGAGGAAACTTTGCTCAGACTTTGCTGCTCGTTGCTCTTTGGCTAAGCTGGCTCTGCAGTAAATCTACTTCTCCTATCAATCTTTCACTTCAGGCTTTGGATGCCTCTTCCTCTGCCTGCACACTTATGAAGAGTCAGTGCTGGGCTTTAAATGCAGTTCAGCCCAACTCAGCTGCTGTGTATGAGTTTCTTCTGTGTTAAAGTTGAGCCAGAATCAGTTTCAAGGCAGCTGAAAGAAGGTAAAGACCCTCAAGCCTGCCTTTGCATGTTAATGTCCATGGCCAGAGATATGTGCTGCTCTTCTGGACTTTGCTAAAGCGCTGCATGAAATGTGAGGTCTTGTTCTGTGCTTGTCTGGGACTCCACGTTAAATTATCTTGTTACCTCATTAATAGCCCATCTGGAAATGTGCTTCCAGACAGCTCTCTTCAGCTAGTGATACCTCTGCAAGTAGTGTACCAGTCTTGTTTCTCACAGAGATCTGGAAAACAGCTCAGGGAGACAGCTCACTTGCAGCTTCCAGTTCCCTCGACTTCCCCTAAGGCCAGAATCTCTGACTCTCCTCTCTTCTCCCAGCCCTCTGCCCCATAACAAACATTTGGGTGGGTGAGTTTCACCCTTCTCTTCCTTTTCTGTGTCCTCCCATTCGTGGTGCTCACACACTGCCTGTCATCCATGTGCCTTGTGCACCTGAAGACTTCTTGGCCCTGGCAGGTCAGGCAGAGCTTCCTGAGTCACAGGACCATGCCCCAGGTCACAGGGGAGCTCTGTGGCAGAGCATGAGGGCTGCAAAAGCCTCTCACATCCCAGCTGGGTGTGCCAACCACTGACCCATCCTTCCTGGTGTACCTCTGCCTCAGTCTGTCCTTGGAGGTACCTTCCTGCCCCTCCCTGCCAGAAGCTTTGCGAGGAATTGGAACTTGCTGACACCTTAATTTCCTGCCAAGACTGCAGCACTGGGGCTGGCTTGGCAGATGAGGGCAGGGAGAAAGAGCAGCAAAACTTTATTTCTTGTCCCCAGCTGTGTGCACGGCACCTGCTCAGCACAGAGTGTTCAGTTCCCTTGCTCTTGCTGCACTTGAGCCATCCAGCTCTCGTGGGGTCGGTGTTTGCATCTTGGATTTCAGCCTGTGCTGCATCTGTCTGAGGTGGGTGTCCTGTTGCTTGCCTGCTCTTCCCCCACTGCCTTGTGGAAGGAGAGAGGTTGTTTGCCTTTCCTCTCTTGGGGCTACTTCTTTTAGCAGGATCATCTCAGCCCGATGAATGCCAGTGGTGCCCTGCTTGGTGCTCAGACCTGGTTTTGCACAGCCTCAGGTTCTGCAATCCTGCCTGGGGCTCACAGCTGGATCTATCACTTGCTGGGCACACAAATGCTTGAACTTCTTTCCCTTGCTTGGCTGGCATGACACACCATCTGCATTCTTATTTATCCCATGCCTGATGTGCTCTGTGACTTTCTAGTGTCCTCCCTCTGCCCTGTCTCATGCTGTGCCCCTTTCCAGCCCTGCACACCATTCCCTGCTGACCCGGACCCCGTGAGCATGTGCCTCCTTCTGTGCTAAGCAGGGGCATCTGCTGTGCATGGAGGCAGGATTGGCCAAGGGTTGGACGTGCCTTCGTGGGGTCTGAAGGGGTCTCCTCCAGCTCCATGCTCTGGGCAGCCCCACCTCCTCCAGCTGCACCTGTGTGCCCAAGCTTCTTTGTGTTCTAGGGTGTGAATTGCATTCTGCAGTCCCTGGAGAGGAGGCTGTTCCTGCCAGAGCTGTGTGTGGGCACTGGGCATCCAGAGCTCTTCAGGAGCCCTGATTTCTCCCTGCCAGCTGCAAGTTGTGTGTGAGTGAGGGCACAGAGCTCCTCCTTTGCTGCTGAGGATGGCACCAGGTCTCAGCACATCTGACTTCCCAGGGCAGTGGTCACAGCCCCAAGGCTTGCCAGAGCTCAAGGAGCATTTGGACAAGACTCTGAGGCACATGATGGGATTGTTGGGGTGTCTGCAGAGCCAAGAGTTGGGCTCTGTGGATCTCTTCCAACCCAGAATGTTCTATGGATCTTAGCAAGCCCCAAGGCAGGAGAGCTCACACAGCAGGGGGAGGAGAAGGGCTGCTACTTGCAACTTCAGTCCTAGAGGAAAGTCTCCTGCAGCCTCCTCTTGGCACAGCTTTGAAGGATGTCTTTCCGCCAGGTACACGATGTGCCTTCTGAGCCAGCTGCTGGCCCACCACCTCAGACCAGAGCTGTGTGGAGTTCAGGATAGCTGTGTTTTCATTCCTGGATCTTCCCTGGAGCAAGGGAGTAGTAGCTCAAAGTTAACTTTAGTTATAGGTTGGGGGAGTGGAAGAATTAATGAAGTGCCAAAGTCTTGTCCGAGTCTGGGAGGCTGAGAACCAAGTGAGACTGGAAAACTCAGGCAGTACTTGAGCTGCCTTGTGCCACGTGATTCAGTAAGTTACTAGGAAAGGAGTGTGGGGGGTATCCCATCACGAGGAGGGGCTGCTGCACATGGGGCCAGCTGGAGTGAGTCTTGCTCACCAGTTTCCTCAGTGGCTGCAGCAGCTCCAGGGACTTCTGTCTGCTTCCTGCTGCATACCAAAGGGAAGAGCTTGGGGCTGATCCTAGGAAAAATTGATCCTGCAACTTCCTAGATGCATTGAAACACAGGGGCTAGTTCCCTTTGCTTCTTTTCTTGCTCTCTTCAGAGCCAAAGCCCACTTTGAAGCTGGAGGGAAGGAAAGGGGGTTGGGCAGACCCAGATCCCCACCCTTCCTGCCTGCTCTGCTCTGACAGGAGAGCTGGGGCCCGAAGGGTCAGCACTGCTTACTGCTGTGGAGGAGGAGGATTATCTGGAAGCATCCAGGAGACTGCTCTGCTGTCCCAGCAGCAGGAATAACCTCCATGGGACAGCTTGGCTGTCCTGAACCTACCTGCTGCTCACGGTGCTGGTGGGGAATTTGAGGAAGGGTCTGCATCACGATCAGGGTAAGCAGGTGTGAGTGGCTTGGGGGTGGAGAGATCCAATCTGGTTTTATTTTGGAAACAGTATTTTGGGAGCAGTTAAACAGCATCTGTTGAAACCTGGTAATTATTGCAGCTGCAAGGGGCAGAAAACCAAAATCCAAACTCAGCATCTTGCTAAGGTGCTTAACTGTTAATTTCCATGAGTGAGATCCACCCTTCTCTCAAGACACTTCAATCCGTTCACATTGTTGCTTCCTCTCCAGATTAGATAGGTGGAAGCAGTGCTTTATTAATTAGAAGAAAAATCCCGCTCCCTCCTGCCAAGGCAGAGGAACTGTTGGCAGTTTGTTCCCTCTCTCTGGCTGAAGCCTCCCCTGTTCAGCAGGGGCCACGTGCATGCAGGTCATCCTGGGGCATCTCCTTGCCCAGTGAGAGAAATTCCTCAAAAATAAGGCTGAGTTCTTCCAGAGAGGCTTCCTTCTTCTTTAATTGTCCCCTTCCCTTGCTGGAGTGCAGTTTCCATTCTCACTTTTAGCTTCTTGGAGGCTCCTCATTTGCCTGGTGTTGGCCAAAGGCGTTGTGGGGCTCAGCGTGGGGAACATGTACATGCTTTGCATTGAGCTGTAAGGCTGCCGCCACTCCTGTTCTCAAACTGGTTTGCCCTCTCCCCACCTTGGGTCAACCCTTAAATGTTGTTCATTGGCTGCTCTCACCTGGCATGAGGGTGACCCTGAAGAGAAGGATTTACTGCTTTGCCTGAAGAAATCCGATTTCAAGCCGCACTCGCAGCCAAACAGCCCAGTTCAACCAGACAGTCTTGGAGATCACTCCGACTTAGCCAGGTTATCCTCCACCTATTTATAGTTCCCTGCTTCGACCAGCTCCGCCCACCGTGGGTTTTACGGCAGGTTTTAAAGCAGGACTCGCAGCCTCTCCTCTCCCTGCCGAGCTGAGCCGCCTGCTCCGACTCCCTGGCTGGGACGGCAGGACACGCTGGGAGCCAGGGTGATGTGGGCAGCAGGCATGTCTCTGGCCTCTTGTGGTGAGCTAAAACTGGTGTTTCCATGGGGAGGAGGAGGAAGCAGAGTTCTGCTTTTCCAGCTTGAGAGTCAGCTGGGGAAATGGTCTTGAACCAGCCTGTGCAATTGCTTTATTGGCGGTTTAACCCGACTCCAGGTGAGAAAAGGCTGTTGACTGCCTGGGCATCTTCTTGTTTCGCTCAGCCTACTGAGCTGTGCAGGGCTCTTTCTACCCATCTTGCCTTTACTTATTTGCTTTATCGTTTACCTGAGTGTTGAGGTCAAAGACAGAGTTTGTCCTTCTGGCAGGTCCCAGAGTTTCATCCCCTGTACCTTTGCTGCTGGAGCACGTGCAGCCCTCGGGATGGGGCGGAAAAGCCAGAGACGCCGCAGGTGTGGCATGACTGATGTCTCCTGTTAGGCTTGAGTTGATGATACTTGGAAATGCGCTTCCCCTCACATCGTGCGGCTTTCATTTAGCCAGAAAATCAGATTTGTTACAAATTAACTGCTTGAATAGCAGGAAATGAGATGGGGAAGCGCCAGGGATCCACTTTGGCTGGATCTGCAGAAATCGGTGAAACCTTGGTGCTGGGTGGTGGGAATCAGAGTGAGGATGTGGGGCTGATGCACAGCAGTGAGGCAGACCAATTAAAACAAGGAGGAGGAAAGGGAAATTGTGTTCTTGGGCTTCTTTTTTCGCATTTATTTGGTTAGTCCAGGCTTTGTACAATACAGAGACGAGACTGTGACAGAGCAGTTAACATCCTCCAGCTAATGACCTAATGCAGACACATTCTGGTATTAAGCTTGTAGCAAAATTGCTCCTGCTTCTTGAGTTGCTGCTTTTCAGAGTCTGTTATCAAGGTCTTTCTTGATCCCTTAGATCAATCCTGGGATTGAAAACCTGTATTTTAGGACTCTTCATTTCAGCCTTTTTACGACACAAAGTAGTTTCTTTGCAAAGGTCTTTTTACGGTTCATTCATCTCCCTAAATCCTGGTGGGTAATTGAGGAAGCTCAGCTGTGCTAATTTTTTTGTCTTTCTCGTTTCTTCTTTTTTGCTCTGTTAAATGTTACCTTGATCGTTTGCTGCTGACATGCATCCAGATTGCTGTGCCTTTTCCCTTTAAGGAGACTCGTGTATGTGTTTAAACTTCTTCGAATACCAGAGGGCACGAAATGTTTCGGTAGTTTAACTGTGAGGGTGCTTAAAGAATAAATTCCAAAACATTGGAATGAAAGAGGGAGAAAAGGAGGAGCAGTCAAAGCCCCAGACCTGCTTTTGTGGGTAGGGGCATGCTTAGTATCAGCTAAAAATTGGCTTTAGTTGAAAGTAAATAGTCACAGAAAATCCTTGTGCAGGTTCCCAGTCTGTCCAGCTTCAGCCATGCTGTGGTGTTAGTGGGGAACAGGAAAAGAGGGATGTTTTATTTTATATACAAGCACAAAAGCCTTTCAGTCCTCAGAGCCCAGTGCTTTCAGACTGACCTGGTATGTGTGGTCCCCAAGGGCTGCTGCTTTGGGCTTCAGGTGGGACTGGCTTGTCCCCTTTTCTGCTTCTTTCCTGTGGTGTGAAGGACTTTGTGCTGGGCTCTGCTGTGCTTCCCTCCCGCAGTCGAGCTCCTTCCCTGTGCCTGGGAACTCCTGATGCTTAACTTGGCAGGAGTCTCTTCTAGAAGCCCCCCGCTCCCCATCTCCAGCAGCAGAAGCTGGATTCAGTGAAACAGCCCTTCCCATCCCAGCACACGCTGCGATGGGGATCCTGCTCATAGCATGCATTAATAGGCTTTAAAACTGGAGGGTTGTTGCTGAAATCATACCTTATCTTTCTCTCTTTTTCTTTCCTTTTTCCCCCCTTTCTCTTTGTTTGTTTGTTGTGTTTTTTTTTTTCCCAACTCTGATCAGAACCGACCTCCCTTCCTCCAGTGTGTTGGGATCTTTACAGCAGCCCATGCCGCAGCGCCTCGCCTACCCCACCCGAACTGCCCATGCCACTGGCTTGGACCTAACCTAGGCTCAGTCTCAGCGTGGCCTGGGCAGGGGGGAACCATGGGGAGCTCTGCCTCATCGCTGGCCGCGGAGACGGAGTCGGACCATGGCTTCAGTAGCACCCCCTACCCGGGGCACCCGGCCGTGGGCTGGTATAGGAGCAGCCACGGTGGCCCCGTGTGGGAAAGTGCCCTTATAACGCGGCAGCACCAGCACCTCCAGCACCGGGTGCGCAGGTAAGGAGGAGGGGAAGGACCTGCTTGCTGCTCGCTGCTCACCCCAGCTTGAATCCGGGCACTGCCTCTGCGAGACCAGTTGCTTTGCATCCTGTTTGTTGTCGTGTCCCTTCATTCAGAGACTCAGTTCGGTTCCTCAGGAAGCTACAGCCAAATTCTCACCGTTCTGAGTGATTCCAAGCCCTGTCCTTCACACAGGGTGGCTGATGACTCCTGCAGAATGGACTGCAGGACTCAGCCCAGCTCTTCCTCACTCGCTTAAATTGTGAAGGTGGCTGCCAGGGAATGGGATCTCAGTTCCTTGTTTGCCGTGTTCTCATGGCTCCTCTTCTTTCTACCCTCCCAACCACACTGTAGGATCACAGGTGGAGGGCTGTGACTCCAGGTTGGGAGGTGATAAGCCTCAAGAGTGTCTAAACTCAGAAGAGCTGGAGAAGCTGTTTTCATGCAAAAGCAGTGAAATGCTTTTGAATACCAGATCCAGGGGAATGAAACACACCAAACCAGAATTACTTTGAAAAAGAGCTCAGTGCTTCCAACCCTCAATTCCTATCCCTCTTTGCTGAAATCAGCACCTCAGATGTGTTTCTGAGCCATTGTTTCTGCCCCTTCCCCACCAGCCACTTGTAGTGAGGAGTTTCTCATGTTGGGGCATGTGTCCTGCATTCAGTCTCTGACAGGTTGAGAGGTATTTCAAAAAGCATCTAAAACCCCTCTGCCTGAGGGCTTGGCTACAGAGGCTGCTGTGTTTTGTGCTAATAACATCTGAGCCTTTGCCTAATGCCTGCTCTGTGTAGATTCCAGCCTGGTGGGGTGTTTATACCTGCTTGTGTCTGTTTGGAGCTGCTGGTCGTTTAGGAATAGCCGCTTGCTTCCGAGTGTCCTGACTTTCCACTGGAGGCATTTGCTGTGATGATCATGTAGTATCTGTGGTGGAGTCCTTGTTCTCTTGCCTTCCTGCTGCTGTGAGACCTGGAATGTGGCTCGCAGGGTGCGGTGCACAACTCGGAGCCTCCAAGGCAGCAACATCACCTTTGCTCCTTTCTAGCCCTGTCTCAGGTCATCTTGTTGAGCTGGGACAGTGTGGAACCAATTAGCTGTTGTCTTTGCTCTCAAACATGGCCTTGAGTTCCTGGCAATGCCCAAGAGACCTTTAAAAAGGATATTTTGTGCAGTTCCCAAAATCTTTTGCTGTGTGGGGTTCTGGTCCATGATCTGTGCTGTGGGGGCTTGTACCCTCTAGTTTAGAGGGACCCTGTGAACAGAGCTGGGTCCTTCCTGCAGGATTATCCCTTCTGGACTGCTGGTTTTCCCTCTGTTGCCTCGAGGAGTCAGGGAAGGTGTCTTGGCTCATAGATGAACACCCCAGTATGCCCATGCACAGCCAGCACTGATATTTAGGAACTTCCAGTGCACAGCTGGCCCTGGGAACTAAAAAATGTGGAGTCTCTGCAGCCTCGTGTGTGCCAGCTCATGGCTTGAAGTCTGTAGCTTGGAGGAGCTTGAGAAACTAAGTGAAATCTTGACATGTGGAAATAAATTTCCTGAACAACCAGCCTTGGTGGTGGAGCGGATGTTGGGGCAAGAACAGGAACTGCCGGTCTCAGCGCAGATAACGCCGGTGTCCTGTTAGGACAGGAGTGGCTTTTCTGGTAATTATGTATTTCCCCTGCTGAAGGAGAAGAGGACTCATCCCAGTTCAGTGCCGCGTGGTTCCTGGAGACAGGAAAATCGCTGGCCATGACTCAGTGAGCAGTGAGTTGCGTGGGAAGAACTCGCTCCAGGCAATGATTATGGAAGTGGGTTCAAAAGACCTGCTGGGATCAGCCAGGCATCAAAGCAGCGCCGTTCCCAAGGAGGGACGGGGGGAACAACAGGGCGAAGGAGCAGCAGATGGTTGGTTTCCAGAGAGGAACAGATAAATATATTGCCTTAAAGAATTAAGTAAGTCAATAGAACAAGGCAGGGTAGGTCTCCTGCCTCTGTGTGTCCTCCTCCCTGGAGCCGTGCAGCGTAGGAAGGAAGTGGAGTACTGGGGAGTCAATTTGAGGCTAGGCAGGAGTTCTGGGATAGACTTTGCTTTTCCTGCTGGTTTTCTGTCCCTGCCTGTGGCCGTCTTCGGAGCTGATAATGCTTTGGCTGCTGTGGAGCAACACAGAGCCAAGCTGCTCTGGGCTATCTCAGGGATGAACACAAGCCTTCCTTGGCAGGAAAACAGGGACACAAGTACTTAACGGGTGACTTTGGTCTGTACTTGATGAGGGAATTAGGGAGGGTATCCCTCATGATGGGGTGGGAATAAGGGAAAAAATCAGTGCTATTTGGATTTCAAAATTTTAGAAGTTGGGAGGAGGCTGCACTGTCTGCTGTTGCCTGGGTGAGGCTGGTGGTGCTGAAGACAGGGAGACAGGAGAGAGCGGGAAAAAGGCCTTAGTGATAGAAGCAGCAAACTTGTGACATCCAGATTTGAGTCTCTGGTCTCTTCTGGATCAGGCTGCACAGTGTTTGTGTCCCACCTTCTAGACAGGAGCTTGTCCCTGCCTTTCCCAGCGTGCCAGGAGGACACAGCTGCTTAAAGACTAGAGGTACCATGTGTTACATGCACGTTAGTTAGAGGGATCTCATTGCAGAAATCTCTGCTTAGGGCAAAGATGTTGGTTTTAAATACACCCCTGGTAGCTGTGTGAAGCCAGACAAATTCTGGCTCAGTTGCAAGTCCCCTTGGGCTCTGTCTTGCTCATGTGTTTGAAGTTTCCTGGCGTGGGCTGGTTTTGGGTGGGAGAGCTCAGCTGGGTCTGTGCATCCATCAAGGCCAAGCTTCCCAATGTGCCAAACCCTTCCTGGGGCTGAGAGCAGGAAGGTGCAGTGCCACAGGGTGATGCTGGCAGCAGGACACAGCTCTCTTGCTGGGGCAGTTTGGGAGCTGTAGGATCGTGGTGTTTCCTCCTGCTGCTGCTGGAAGTGGTGGTGGCACCTCTCCAGTGTGCATCCTTCCACGTCTGTGAGGGGTTAGGAGGGAATCTGGGCACTGAACTCTTTTCAGCTGAGATTTCAGGGAATGTTTCTGTTCACCAAGTCATCATTCCCCAGGATTCATAAAGAGGGTCCTGTTGAGTACTAAGAACTGCTGGATTTCATTCCATTCAGGAGAGGCTTTTTGGGGAAAGTACTGCAAGATCTGTGCAGCTGAATCTAAGTGTCTCTGCCCACTGCTTGTTCAGCTGAAGCTCTTGGAGCTTGTTCCTCTTCCAGAGAATATTAATTTTCTGGGGTTTCCCACAGCATTCTGCAAAGGTTTTGTGTTTCTCTATAAAAGCCCTTGCAGAATGAAATACCTCTGGGTCACAATGACTGTGGAAGGAGGAACACAATCTTCTATTATTATTTTTTAAATGGTAAGAATATATATAAATCCCCCTGTTTTTGTTGTTGGCAGCTGCTGGGAGGGCACTTGCTGTGCCACCCCCTGCTCCCCAGGAACAGCACTTATTTCTGGAGGCAAACTCGAGGCAAGTCAGCCTTATCCTTGGAGTTTGTGAGCCCTGTGGTTTAAATGCATGAACAGCAGGAAGTCAGAGCTTCTGGGCAGCATCACACCATCTTGTTTTGGGGGCTTTGAGTCATCTTGAAGCTGGTGGAGATGTTAGTAGTGGGACTCTGGCATACAGAGGAGTGGCAGTGCCACCCTCCAGTATTGTGGCACTTCAGCTCCAAGTGCAGCTCAAGCAGAACTGGTGTCTTGGAGGAGGGTTTAGTCTGGAGAAAAGGAGGCTCGAGGGAGACCTCCTCACTCTCTGCAACTCCCTCACATGAGAGGGAGCCGGGTGGGAGTCGGGCTCTGCTCCCAGGGAACCAGGGACAGGATGAGGGGACACAGCCTCATGCCAGCGGAGGTTTAAAATTGGATATTGGGAAAATTTCTTCATGGAAAGGGTGGCCGGCCTTGGCACAGCTGCCCAGGGCAGAGTTGGAGTCCCCATCCCTGGAGGGGTTTAAAAAAGGTGTAGCTGTGGCACTTGGGGACATGGGTTAGTAGTGGTCTTGGCAGTGCTGGGGGAACGATTGGATTCAGTGATCTTAGAGGGCTTTTCCAGCCTTAATGAATCTATCATTCTATGATTCTGGATGTTTCTTGTTGGAGAAACCAATGTCCAGAGGAGAAGTGGGAAGAAAAGCTCCTGATAAAGGATCAGGTGACTCTGCAGGGTTTGTCTGCTTCTGTTTCTGTCATTGGATCTCAAGGAGATTGCCCCAGGAGGTCTGGCAGCCCCAGCAGGCAGTGTCTGTGCTCCCTGGGGCAGAGCTGGGCTGGAGCAGGCACAGTTCCCTGCTTTTTATCAGAACGTGCATGGAATTGGGTGTGCTCAGAGAGTTGATTTTGCACCTTGCAGGAATCACAGAGTGGTTGAGGCTGGAAGGGACCTCTAGGGTCCAGCTGGTCCAACTCCCTTCCCAAACCTCCATGCAAAGAACAGAGACGTGTGGATTTGGAACAGATGGGGATAACCAAAATGTGCTCTGACGGTGTATCCACTGAGGAGGGATGAGGAGGGGAAAAAGGATCACTCTTCCAAACCATGAGGAAACTTTTATCAGCTCTGATGTTCAGGACATGTTTATCACACTGGAGTGGGAGCTTGTGTTCCTCAGGTGCTGCCATGAAGTGGATGCATCCCTGTGGCTTGTGCTCCCTCTGGAAGTTGTGGCATCCAAGTTCAGCTGGGCTTTGGTAGTGATGATGCAGGTTGTTGTGGGTACCTGCTCCATGGGAATGTTGGGCTTGTAACTGCTCTCCAGTTCTCACTAGGGCTCGTGGTGGCTGGAATTGTCTTTCTCCAGAAGGTGTTGCAGTTCCAAGGAGTTGGCAGCATGGAATGCTGTTTCATCTGCCTGAGGCTTCCAGCCCTGCCCATCCACTTTCCATGCTGGCTGCTTCAGCAGTCCATTCACTCACAAAGCCTATTAGTTGTTTAAATTGGGGCTATTTATAGCTCTGGAACCAGGAATAACTTGGAGGGTGGTGCAGAGCAGTGGAGATTGAAGTTCTCAATAGATACCTAAAGAACCTCTCCCTTTGCTCCCTGTCTGGTCGCCAACCTTCCCCCTCTCCATTTCCCACAGGAGCCATCCTGCCCGCTCACCCTCTCCAAAGGGAGGGCAAAGCCAGAACAGAGTCAGCTGGAGCATGTTCTCATCTTAGGCAGTGGGGTTGGCTAAAATCTGCCTGAGCCCCCTGCCTGGATGTTGGAGAGCACAGCAGAGCTGTCCCTTCCACAGCACCAGCCTGGAGAGGGGCAAAACCACCACCTTTACCTGGTTTTGGGATGCTCCTGCCTGCAGCAGCTGAGCACTCTTGTTCCAGGGAAGTAGGTTCAGGTTCTTCTCCAAATTGTTGGGAAATGTTGCTTTGGATGCTGCACCACATGAAGGAGGTTGGCACCCAGCTGAGGCTGTGCACAGATCCATGGACTCATCCTCTGCCTGTTTTTTGGGAAGAGATCCAGGAATTTTGCTGTGAAGGAAGCTGGTCTCTCATACTCCGTGCTGCAGCAATGTGTGGCCAGAGGGCTTGGTAGAGCCCTTTGGAACTCCGTTTGGAGCAGGTGTCCAGTGTGTTGGGGTAGGGTAGGAAAGGGATTAGTAGGTGGTGAATTTTTTTGTTTTTATTTTATAAGAGCAGGGAATAGTAAGAAGAGCCAGGGCAGGGATTTTTTTTGAGAGTAACCCTTCTGCATTGCTCCCGTGACTGTTTCTGGCTGCAGAGGCAGGAGTGTGGTCTTGTCTTTCATGGCAAATCACTTGTCCCCCTGAGAGATATCACACCTGTAACCTGGAGCTGTGAAACACTCTCAGTCCTCTGGAATGATGGATGTGGTGACAGCAGGAAGCTCAGGAGCCTGGCTGAGCTGCTGCAAGGAAGAAGAAAATGTAGGAATGTGTGTGTTTGGGGTGTTACTTCTTCTCCCAGGGCCAGGATGGAAACCACAAACACAAGTGTGCAGCACCTGTCCTGGAGGGAGATGGGCACACGTTAACCTCATGTTGTGGGCTTGTGAGAGGAGGGGTGAAGGAAAGAATATCCTCCTGCTCTCTGGCTGAGCAGGGAGCTCCCTTCCCTGTGAGCTGTTCAGTGCTGCTGAGTGCCCAGTGTTCCCTGGGTTCATTCCAGAGCTCACTGCTTTCCTCCAAAATTACCAGGAACTTGTTGCTGTGAGAGGCATATGCTGGATTTCTCTGACCAGTAACTTAATCCAGTTTGGCACTGGTGGCTCTGGGCCTGGGTCTCTGACCAGTGTGACTCAGAAATGGCAACAGGAGGACACACAGAGCTACATCCATCTCCTTCCACCCTCCTCCCCCTCCACGAGTGCCTGGCTCCGAGCTGGCCGTGTCCCTGAAAGGCTGCCTTGATCCAAGCACGGCTGGAGCCTGGTGGTGTGGTGGAGGGGAGGCTGTGCTGAATGAACCCTCTGCAGGCCTTTGTTCCCTGGGATGAAACACCCCAACAGAAGGGCATTTGTTCAGGGGCACAGAGAGGAAAGGTGAGCACTGGTTGGATGTTGTTTGCATTTGCCAAGCTGGGCTGCATCTCTCTGCTCCTGCCCAGGCATTCACAACCCACCCAGGTAGCTGTGCCTTATCAGCCACTCTCCTCAACAAACTGCCCTGGGCTTTTATTTGACTTGGGCATCTTCCCGTCCCTGTCACCCTGCCAGCCCTCCCACTCTGCCTGGCAAGGCACCAGGATCAGAGCCAGCAGCCCGTGCCAGCCGGTGCTGCTCCCTGTGCCCACGGGCACCATGGAGCCCTGCGAGGGGCAGGTGCTCAGGGTCACCGTGAGGAGCTGTGAAGAGCTGAGCTGAAGAGAAGGAAGCTGCTCCTGCATTACAGATGGCATTTCTGAGGCTGCAGCAGGACATCCAAACCAGAAGGAAGCTGGAAGTGGAGTGTGAAGGCAGCCTGGAGCCCTTCTGGATGGCGGCAGGACTGGCAGCAGGAGAGCTGAGGCGGTGCAGGGGCTGAGGAGGAGGGTTTGGGCTGCAGGTGCGCAAAGTCAAGCCAAGTCAGCAGCTTGCTGGGAGCTGGAGGGGCCTCACCTGCCCTTGCCCAGAGCTCAGCTTGGTCTCCAGGCACTCGGGTTCCAGCCCTGCTGCTTCCAGTGCTCCCAGCTCTGGGGCTTGGAATTATGCAGAGCTGGGCTCTGGCATTCGGAGCATGGCAGATTCACTACAGCAAAAGGGGATGTTGGGAGGCTGGATCTTGCCACCTTTTGGTGGGAGAGGACAGGGTGTCCATACTCCTTGGACTTCAGTAGCATTCCCCAGCTGTGGAGTGGGAAGAATGTGGACACAGGCAGGATCTTTTGTCTTCTGAAAATCTGATTTTAACCTACATACCTTGGAAAAGTGAAGCTGTAGGTAGGCAGGTGGATGGATGTGTGTGTGTATGTATGTACATGGGGTTTTTTCTGTTGAAGGAGGAGACCCCTCTCATTGAGAGCCCTAGTGTTGACTGGCACTTGCCCCATGCAGTGCTGGGACATCCCATCGCACCTGGACCTTCCCTGCTGAGGAGCTGAGGCTTCTCCTGCTGCCTTACTGTGTCTCTCTATGGGGAGGGACAAGTGGAAACATTTGGTGCTTCTGAAATGTGGAAAGACTGTTTTTTTGCAGGAGCTGCAGGGCTGCAGCCCGTTGCACAGGATGGACCCATCAGTGGTGCTCTGCTGTCCTGCCCAGCAGTGACATGTGCTGGGCACATCATCACTTTACACAAGCCCTAGAGAATCTCCAGCAAAGCTTGACCCAATGACCTGTTTTCCTTGGGTTATGTTTTCCTACAGCAAATGTTTAGATGCTCTGTGTCTTCTAGGCACACTGCTGTGGGCACTGCAGCCCTGGCTTGCTCAGGGGCTGCTCAGGGAGTGCTGGTGGGGAGGGCACAGCAGCTGACAGGGCCCATCCGTCTTGTGCAGCACTTCAGCTGCTGTGTGAGTGTTTCAGTGTTCAGGGCATGCGTTTTCCTTCCTCCTCCTTGTCCCGTGTCCATAGGTTGACAGTGATGTCCTTCAGGCTGTCCTTGGTGAGCTTACCAAGATCTGTTTGTGAGATGTGTGTGACTTGAAGAGGTTCAGGAGCTTTATCCAAAAGCAGGAGCTGCCCTCCCTGGTAGGAAGTGCTGTGTCCTTCTGCAGGGAAGGGATGCTGAGTTGTTAGAGCAGCCCCAGCATGGCCTCTGCAAGTGTCTCTGTGGTGTCAGGATGTTTCCCTCTGGCACATGGACTTGTGAGGGTTAATTGCATATGCTCAAGCCAGGAGCATCCTCCAGACTCCAGCTGTCAAAGCACTGACTTAGGTATGTGTCATCTTTATGAGGCAGTAAACACTGCTATGGTTTGAGTTACCCAGTCTGGGGGCCTCCAGGGTACAGTATAACTTGTAGGGGGTTCCCTGGTAATTCCAGCATCCCTGACTGCTCCAGGAGTCAGCCAGATGTGTTGTTGGCTCAGTTAAGGTGGCAGTAGCTCTAGAGCCTGGGGCATGGGCAGAAGGAGTAGGTTGGGATGCTGGGTGGTCGTGTGGCTCAGCCTGCCCCAGCACAGCATTGTTCTGCTCCTGGCCTTTCCAGCTCCATGTAAGTCGCCCAATCCTCCTCCTTGCTTCTGAGAAGTTGGAGAAACCAAACAGACACCATTTTCAAAGTGCACAGTGATGCCAAACTAAATGTGAGGCCACGTGGGGGTTCCTGTGTGGAATGTCTGCTTGCTGGGGTGGTGGGATCATGGTGGGCTTCTGGTGTGGTGCAATGCTCTTGTGTCCTCCTGGAGCCTGTGGTATCCTGCAGGGTGATGTGGCAGCAGCCCCGGGTGGTCTCAGGGCACTATTGACCCCCACACTTGGCTTGGTGCTGCCGGGGCAGGAGGTGCTGGGAAGGGTTTTAGGCTGGTGGAATCACAACGTGCTGAGGGAGCCCATGTGCTGCAGAGGGCACAGGTCAGAGTTCACTCTGCACACCCAGGGGTGTTTTATTGTGCTCACTGGCACTGAAGATTGGCCCAGGACTGTCCTAGAAGCCATCAGGAAATAAAAATGCCAAGTAAGCTGTGCACAGTGAAGGATTCCCAGCCAAACCACAGTAAGATCACCATGTTTTATCGCTTCTTGGGAACTGTTGCTCATTGTCCCCTCTAAAGTTCAGGCCCATGAGAGAGAGAGAAGTGACTTTTATAGGTCAGGAGCACAGGCACAAACAGATCCATTGCTCTTGGTGGGACTCAGCCTGTGCACAGGATCCCATCTTCTCCCATCTCCCTTGCAAGAAGAGATGGGAGACATTCTCTGGAACTACCTGAAAGGAGGTTGTAGTGAGGTGAATCAGCCTCTTCTCCCAGGTAACAAGCGATAGGATAAGGGGCAACAGCCTCAAATTGTTCAGGTTGGATATTAGGAAACATTTCTTCATGGAAAGAGTGGTTTAGCTTTGGAACAGGCAGTCCAGAGCAATGGTGGAGTCACCACCCCAGAAGTGTTCCAAAAGATGAGTAGACATGGTACTTTGCAATATGGTTTAGTGGGCACGGTGGTATTTGGTCAAAAGTTGGGCTTGATAACCTTGGAGGTCTTTTCCAACCTTAATGATTCCGTGATTCTGTGGAACTGAACTCAGTTGCTGGCTGGAGCATCACGAGGAGGTACTTCAGTAGCAGGGTTTGCGAGGTCCCCAGTGCCTGGGTGGTCAGGGTTGGATCCACAGTTTGGCCCCATTAAACTGAGACCCCCAGCCCTATTGTGGTTGCTGTAATGAGGTGTGAATCCTTGAGCCTGGAGCAAAGAGCAGAATGCTGAGGTGCTGCAAGGCCAAAGCCTCCTTGGCTGTAACTCTGGATTTCCTCCCATGTTTTGGGCAGTATGGGACAAAGGACTGGCTCACGGTAGGGGGAGTTACCCTGCTGTCAAGGGGAAGCTGTTCTGTTGAAGTTCACTGAAGAGGTTTTGGTTTTGATTTTCTGAAGGCCATGTGCCAGCACCCAGTTCTGCAGAGCAGAGCCAGGACTCCCTGGGAGCTGCAGGGCACTCTGACCCTGCCTCAGCTTCTCACAGGAGGGGTCGGGGACATCTCGATGGGGGAATCCTCTGGCTCTTTGCACATGGAGGGATATCGATCCAGGACTTGGCAGCCTCTTTCCTGCACATGTATTGTGCAGGGCTGGCAAACTCCTGCAGCTACAGGGCATAATTTAGCTCACCTCTGACCTTGGCAGGTAGGAATGGTGTTTAAGCCATGCCGGAATGAGAAGGCAGTGGAATGGGAATGTCCCTTCTCCTGTCCTTGGTGGCTGCAGTCTGGAAGTCCTGCAAGCAGCCACCAGCCTGTGGATGCCCTGACCCTTTTGTGCCATTCTCTGCCAGCTCTATTTATTGAGCCTGACACTTCAGCTGCTGCAGAGAGGGACTGATCTGTATTATCTATACCCTGCATGTGCCCCCCTGGGAAGTGAGCCCAGGTATTGGCATTGCAGGATCTGAGGGCTGGAGCACTGCAGCTGGAAGTGAAGGGTGATTGATTCAATGGAGATGTGAGAGATGGGAGCAGACAGCTTTGAAGCCATGGTGTTGCTCCTGATCCATTTCGCTTCCGCTCTCTTTCATTCTTTCTTTCTCTTCCCCCACCACTCTTCCAATTCTATTTTAACAGCACTAAAAATTGCAGCATAAATCTTTAGCTGAGCAGCATTTCGGGTTGGCAGCCACCAGTAAATCTCCTCTTCCAGCCTCTCCATGAGAGGGAAGTTGCAGTGGGAGTAAGGGGATATAGGTGGGTCCTGAGTTTATGGACCCATCACATTTTTCTGGCTCTTGCCAGCTGCAGGACCACAGCAAGTTTAGCTTTAGTCCCACATCCCTCTGGACCTCGGAAACAGGAAAATTCTTCTCCTGCCCCACACCAGGTGTGTTGGAAAGTGATGTGAAACAGCCTTAAAGAAAGGATAGAAGGGATGCCAGCATAAGTTCTAAATCCTGTTGTTGAGGTGTGTGATATCTAAAGTTGTTCCCTGTTCTTAAAGGCAGTAGAGTAGGAGGTGGTCTTCATCTGGGCAAATGGACTGTACTTCCAAATTACCCTGCACGCACAGGTGCTTTAGTTTCCTCATGCACAGTGTGTGCATCCTCCGTGGGCTGTGCTGGGGGGAATGATGGAAACTAGCCCTGAGTGCTGTGTGAAAGGCAAAACTTCCACCATTTAGTCCACACCAGGGTTCTGTCTGCACAGTCCCATGCCAGGAGCCATTTGTCCCAGCAAACACATTTCCCAGCTGCTGGTCCTGTCTCCTTGGGTGAGTCTCTGCCTGTTTGGAGCCTCCTCCCACCGTGCTTGAGCTTGACCACCCTGGTGCTGGGAAGGAATCCTTCCCTGTGAGGGTGGGCAGGCCCTGGCACAGGTTGCCCAGAGAAGTTGTGGCTGCCCCATCCCTGGAAGTGTCCAAGGCCAGGTTGGATGGGGCTTGGAGCAACCTGGGCTAGTGGAAGGTGTCCCTGCCTGTGGCAGGGGGTGGAAAAAGATGAGGTTTAAGGTCCCTTCCAACCCAAACCACTGTGATTCTGTGATTACAAGACCAGAATAAAAGTACAGACCATGCCTTCATCTTGGCATCTTCTTGGCTGGCTGTGAAGCTTCAAAGGCATTTTCCATGCTGGGTTCTTCAAACACTGGGCAAGTGTTGAAAGACACAAGGATAACTCTGCCTGATGTCAACACAACTTGCTTTTTGTGTGATGTATCGGTGAGAAAAGCAAGGTGCCCAAGGGAGAGGCACCTGCTGCAGGAGTGTTAGAAAACAGGGATTCTGGGGGTTTGGAGCAGGGGGATTTTTGCAGAGGAGCAAAGGCCAGCAGGCTCTGCAGTCCTGGCTCCACATGGCCACGTCACCTCGCTCTGTTCTCCAGGGAGCACAGGCTCTTTGAGGCAGACCACAGACCCTTGCTTAAAAAGAAGTTCCTTAATTGGCTTAAAGACAGAGAAACAAAAAAAAACCACAACAAAGAAGTAGAGGTTCCTCTTCATCCAGCTCACTTTCCTGAAGGGTTACTTTTGAAGTGATTGTTCAAACATACCTCAGGTGTGGGTAGCTAAATGGATGGAAACAAGTGTCCTTTGGTCCCACAAGTCCACCCTCCTTGCTGAAGCTGTCCCAGCTCTTTAGATGAGAGAGCAGCCTAATGAGTTCAGCTTCCTGCTCCTTTCCTTGCCTCTCCCTTCCCTGCTGAGAGCAGGTAAAGCCTGTATTGTAAAACATAGCTGTGGAAACCAGCCCCATGGGTACTTTCTTTCCCACTTTCTCAGCTGAAGAGCCTCCACACCTAGGTCCTGCATCCTAAATCTCTGTGCCTCCTTTGAAGAGCAGCCTGTGCTCTGCTTCTCCAGGGGCTGTTTCAAACAGGACCAGGAGAGAGTTGTTCAAAACTTACTTGAAGTATCTCCTTGCCCAGGTCTCTGAGCTCCTCCCGACTGCAGCAGGGGTGAGGGACACATCAGCAGGTTTCTGGGACAGCTTTCCCTGTTGGGATCCTTTCCTCTTCCAAGAGAAGCTGGGCTTCTGTGTTTTGGGATATCTTTTTTCAGCTGCACTAATCCAACCCATGCACAGAGCCTGTGTTAGTGAAATTGGGGTAACAGAGACCCTCTCTATAAGCTTCTGGTTAGATCCTGGCACTGGCCTTGTCCTGGACCTTTATCCTGTTCAGGAGTGGCAGCTATTCTAGAAAGGGAACAGCAGTCCTGACACTCTTCTGGGCTGGTATAAACATCCTTGCTAGCACTGAAGGACCTGAGGTGATGTAGATGAACCAGACACTCATTTGAGCCCCTGGTGAGGTGTTTGCAGGCAGAGGTGTCTCTGCTCCTCTGTGGCCAGGCACCGGTGCCTGGGTGCTCAGAGGTCCTGGGAGTCTTCTGAATCCCAGGATCAGATGCATGTTTTGCTCTCTTAAGCTTTCCCCCACATACATATATAAACCCTTTAATAGCTGTAATAAACCATATGTCCCTGTTATTTAAAAAGAATACATAAAGGTGGAAAAGCATCTGAACCTTCAACACCTGTGGAAAATCAGCAGCTCGAGGAGCCATATGTGTAGTGGAGAGCAGGAGAAGGGCCCATGAAGGCAATGTCAGCAGAAAAAGAGGAGTGTCTGAAAGTCTTTCATCTTCCCATTGCAGTGCTCGGATGTGACTCCAGCTGCTTTCTATTCTGGAATACAGGGAACTGTGTGCTCCCACACGTGGTTCCCGCAGCTTGGAGAGGGCAGCTCCGGGCTGGCCCAAAGGTTTGGAAATTGTTCTGCTACTGAATAAGAGGAATTTAGAGGATGGTGAGGGACCATTGCCAGGACTTGAGAAATTCATGTTTAGTTTCTGGGCTTGTCTTAGGCTTAGTAGTCTGTCAGTGCCTTGGCTGCTGTCTGTGCCCCATGGAAGGAGAATCCAAGGGTCTCCAAAACGCCACCATCTCCTGCAGGCACAGGAGGGCTGCACAGATATGGACATAGAAGTGTGTACAGGTGTGAAGCCTTATTTTTGTAGGTGCTGATGGTGATTTATAGGTTATAGTAAGAAAATCAGTCCCAGCTCTATCTGGAACCTCACCAGATACTTTGTGGAAAAAGGAAATGTGGCAGCCAGGCAGGTGTTGCAAGCTAAGGAGGACACAGCCTTATCTGTGTATTCACTGGAGACCAAATGGACATTGGAATTATGGTCCTTCAGGAGGGGGCTTTGGTGCTGCTGCCTGTTCTCTCCTGGCTAATCCAGACACCTGACATTCCAGATCATTCTTGTTACAGGACCCTTAAAAGTTAAGAACTTTTATTTCTCGGCTTCCTGGACTGCAAACTCTCCACAGTCAACATGAACTTCCTATATGAACTCAAGATGCAAATATGAGCATCCCACCTGTGCCACATTCCTGGATCCTCCCTACCCCTGTGTCTCATCCCAGAGACACTTGGGCCCAAACATTCAACCCCTTTGCAGGCTGAAGGGTTGAGACATGGCTTCTCTGGAGAGGGGGATGCCTCTGCTGCTCCCTGGCAGCCCCGGGTGAGGAGCACAAGCAGCAGGGATCTCTTGCAGCCTGGGATCTCTCACAGCCTGGTTCTCCCGAATTGCTGCTGGTTTTCCCCCCGGGAGTGATGCATATACCACTTGACTGCCAGACCCTCCCCTCTGGGCTGCAGCTTCGGTGTGGTTCACCAGCTCTGACAGGAAGGGCCAACCCCGCTGCAGGCTCTCACCAATTGTCACAATAAATTGCTTCTTCCTCCCATTGCGTGGGGGAGATGCTGGTTCGTTTGCCCTAAGCTTGAACAGCACCTGAGGCAGCTTCTCCCCCCTTGTTCTTCTCCCCCCAAGCCTGCGACGAGAGCAGAGCCTGCTGCATTTGGCAACAGGCTCCCCAAAGCACGCCTGATGCAGCAACAAATTCAGTGTGCTCTTGCATTCATCTGCTTGACCTGACATAACCTGGGAAGGGGAGCAGAGCTGGAGGAGCTGCGGATGATCCGGGAGCAGGAAAGGCTGGAGCCATCTGTGAGGCTGGTGGGGTTTGCTGCTGTTCCAAGCCCAGCTCTCCACGCTGGCCAGGCAGCCCCTCATCCCCCCTTTGCCCAGGTCAGTACAGCAGGAGGGACGTGGCTCCAGCACAGCAGCTGCCCCAGGCCAATGTGTGTGTTCCAGCACCTGACAGTGAGTGTGGCTGCATGTGGAAGTTGTGTGTGGAGCCAAGGACTCTGGGCAGAGTGAGTGTGTGTGTGTGTTGTGTGCATGCTGCAGTTCATCTGGGACATTGCCCTGGGCTCTGCTCTGCATCAGGATCCTCCTCTGGGACTGATGTTCTTTGGAGATGTGCAGACATGGTTGCTGATGTAGGAGGGGGACATTCAGGTTTGCCCTCAGCCTTCTGACCTCCTGTCACCAGGGTTGCTGCTCAGGCATGTCAGGAGATGGCAGGGCTTGCTAGTTGGTGGTGTTGGCTCTGGGAGGAACCTCCATCCTCTCCTTTCCCCTTGCTCCCAGTGATGTTCCTAGTGTAGCTGTGGTGGCTCAGTTACCATGCCCTGATCTGACCACAGACTGAACTCTGGGGATGCCGGGAGTTGCCAGAGTTCCTCTCTCTTCCTCTGTCCCTTGGCAATCTTTCTTTCTTTCTGCAGATCAGTGCAAAGCTTGTTGGCTGAGATATTAAGCATGAGCTGCTTTCCTGAGGCACAGGACTGGCTTAGCTCCTCATTAAGGCCTGTTAATCATCCTGAGGAGAGCCTGACAGCCCCTGGCAATGGACCACAGGTCCTGCTGCCTTCCAGCTCCTTGGGACAGGGAGATCCTGCCCGGGGTGCCCCGAGTGTGGCTGGCAGCTGTGGGAAGGGCACTGCCTGCTCTGGTGTGGGACAGTGCTGGGGCAGAGCTTGGCCTGAGAACTCTCCTCATGTGCAGGAAGAGCTCCCGGCAGCAGCTCTGCCAGGAGCAGGGATGGCAGCCAAGTTAAAGCCCCAGGAGAGGAGGAGGAGGAGGCTGGGGGCTCTGCTTCCCCCTGCCAGGCTGCAGGCCCCTCTCCTTAGTCTCAGATCTCATGGAAACATGAGTCTTTATGTCTCCCTCCATCCCAAATGGTACCAAGCTCTTGATTACTGTTGTTTTTTTCTTAATTGCACCTTGGAGCTATGCCTTGATTTATTTTATCAGGGAGAATTAAGGGAAAAAGACGGTTGTTTCTCAAGCAAATAATGGCCTGGCCCATGCAGCTGGTAATGGGCAGGGCTGGAAACTGGGGGGCAAAAGGAGAGGGGGGCTCGGCAGCTTCTCCCACCTCCTTTCCAGTGGCTGTGCCTATGCTTCAACAGCTGCCACAGCCCACAACCCCTGCGGGGCCATGAGAGGGGGCACACAGCCCTCTGACACCTGCATGGCATCCCCCAACTGCAGTATTTTGCCTTTCAGGCCTCAAAGGCAGCAAATTTCCTGATGCTGGGAAGAAGGGATTTAATTTACTCTCTGAAAATACAGGGCAGTATTTTGGAGCTGAGATGGTGGTGCTGGCAGGGGGAGTGAGGTGGGAGTGTGGAGTTGCTCACAGAGCATCACCTGCAGCTCCTCAAACCTGTCCCATGTCTTGCTCTCCAGACACGAGACATCCTAAGAGATGTCTTCTAGTCTGTTCCGTCCTACATTTCATTTGAAATCCTCCCACTCTGAGCTCTCCTGGCTATCCCTCCCACTTTTCCTGACCCAAGCACCATAGATCTGTTGAGTTTTTAAATTAAAACCTGCCATGATGTGAAATGAATTAGTGTAACAGTAGTATTAAAGAACGTCATCCTCCCAGCTGTTCCTCCCCAGCATCTCGCTGGTCCTAGAATGGGTATATTGGTCGTAAATGCTCTCCCTGTTTTTCTTGATATTCCCTGATTTCTATATGTCCTGTGAAAGCCTAACTTCAGAGGAGACTTGGAGGTCAGGACTGGCACCTGTGGGATGTGTCCTGCCCACATGTTCAGTGCTAAACTGCTCCCAGTTTGTCCAGAGCAGCCGGGAGCCGTCATGGCTGCGAGAGAGGAGGCTGCATCCAGGCTGTGGTTTGGCTTGTTGCTCTAGGTGTGTTTGTCCTGGGGCTCCTGATAACTCCCACCCTTTAAACCTTGAGGTTTAAAGGACATTGCTCCATGTTGTGTTACAGCTCATCGCAGAGGATTTGGTGTCTTGCTGCTCCTGCTGGGCGCGTGGTCGATCAGTGATATTCCATCAGTCCTTGGTGTCCTGGTGCCAGGGCTTTGCTCTGTAAATATATTCAAAGGGCCAGAGTTTTTTGGGCTGAGAGCTGGGGCTCAACACTGGCCCAGGTACTCCTCTCTGCCAGATCTTACCTGTTTGGCCTCTGCCTGTGGCCTGTCTGTCTCTCTGCAGCTGGTCCCCCCTGTGACCCCCAGCCACCTCTTCAGCTCATCCATGTTACCAACCAGGGAAGGTGCTTCCAGCATTGACCCTTTGTGGGCTCTTGAGGAGTTTCCTGAGCTGCCTCAAGCCAGGGAAGTGTTTATGGGCAAGTCAGGGAATGATTAAATAACTTTTTGGAGCCCCTGCCCTTCCTTCAAAGCCTTGCTTCCTACCCAGGGGGATCTCTTCAGAGTTTGAATTTTTTCGTTCTTTTCCTCAGAAGTGTTCAGGCTTCTCCACATGTGAATAATTCCAAGCTCCCTCCCTGCTGAGGCTGCTGAAGTGAAACCACAGTGCACATTTGTACTAAACCTGTTCCCAGCATCAGCGAGGGAGCGAATGGGGCTCTGGGGCACCTGCTGACGTGTGTGCACAGTGAGAGCCTCAAACAGCAAGAAAATTAAATTCCAGATTCCCTTCTGCTGCTTCCAAAGAAACTTTCCTCTGGCTTCACTTAGAGATAAGTCTGAAGGTCCAAAGGCTGAGTTCCAGCAGCTCTCATAATCCTTGTGTGTGCACATCACATTGGCAAGACCCTTACCCTGGTTGGGTCGTGGGTCACGTTGGCTTTCAGTTTTTCTGTATGGAAGCCTTGCTTTGATGGCTGGGAGTGAGAGTTTGGAGGATTTGAGCCTTTCTATCTAAGCCATCTTTTAATTTTACTTTAATTGTCTTATTCAGCTGTGGATCTGTAAGATGTATTATCCTGGTCTATGGGATTATTTCCACGGAGTCTGACTCTTTCTCCACTTTAGTTACTCATGAATTTTGCTGGACAGCTTTATTTTACATGGGAAACCTTCTGCTCAGACCAAATATGGAGTGTAATTATAAAAACCACACAAGGTAGCTGAACCAATTTATACCAGGCTTTCTGAAGAACAAAACCACTGTTCTCGAAGTGTTTTCTTAATCCAAGTGTGTAAGGAGCTGAAGCTGCAAGTCTCCAATGAAACTTGGGTCCATCAGTCTTCTAGGTCTGGTCTGTTGTTTTACTAACTAAAAAATATTAAATTCTTGAGTTCTTGTGTTGCATTTGCTGGAGGACTGTGGACCTTTTTCCCCTGAAAAAGCAGCTTTTCTAGGAACTGCAGGCACCCAAGCACTCCCACATGTTTTAGCAGAACCAGAGATCCTTTGTGCTTTCTGCACCCCAGTTACACCAATTTCATGTCACTGTGACAAACCCTTATAAAACTGCTGTACCTCCTTTGTGTATTTACTCTCAAGTGGGTTCAAATATCCACTATATGTGGATCTTAGTCAGTGTTGTGTAGTCAAAGCAAGATATGGATGGAAGCCATTCAGTTCCTCACCTTCAGCCAAATCAATTTATTAAGGCATTATTGAACCTGTTTAAGGATATCCATAGTAAATGCAGGCCTGAGTTAAGGACACAAATTTCCCTCACCTACTATAATATTTGGGTGCAATTGGAGTTTGGTATTTTTTCCTTTTAATTTCCCCAGGTACCCAAGACTGGGAAAATTAGGTACAGAGAAGGTAAATAAAGTCATTGAGCAGAGGAATGATGGCAGCAGCAGTGCTGTGCTAAATTGGTTTCTTTGACGTGAAGTGTGATTGCAGCTGCAGAAATTTCCCCTGCTTGCATGCAGGGAGGCAAGATGAGCTTATTAATTATAACAAAAGGCTGGAATTGATCTTAATGAGAAACAGTGCAGTGCGAGTAGAGCTGAGGCTGTGCTGGTGGCTGTCCCGAGGGCTGGAGCTCCAGAGGGACCTTCCTGGGCCATTCTCCTGCCATCTGTGGGGCTGCAAAGCCTGTCCCGTGATGATCCTGTGCTGCTGAGAGCCCCCATCCTGGGTTTTGAAGAGGTCACATTGCTGTTGTCCACCTTGTCTGGGCCCTGCATCCCAAGAATCTTGGGCAGGTGCAGGAGGTGCTGCTTTAGGGTGAAACACCCAGTCCCTCGTCACAACCTCTTGAATCCAGAGCTTGCAAAACTTTTGACTTTGCTGACCTCTTTGAAATACTCTGTGTGCCTTTTCCTTTTGTATCCCCAGGCATGGTTCTTGTTGCCCTGGCAGAGATTTGGGAAACCTGCTCATTTACCAAGGAGCCTTTGGGAATGGTCTTGTCCCAGCGTGCCTGTGCTCTGCCAGCCAAACTGGTTTTCTTCTGGGAGCTCGTTTCTTACAACACTGGAGCAATTAAGGTGTATTAAAGGCTAGTGATGCACGGCCTGTTTTTCTCACAAGACAGGCCTTCCAGATTCTGATTCTGCTTTGATGATTTCATATGAAGAATGATGTCTCCTGTCCCTTGGTTTGGGGTCACACTCCCTGCGTGTCCCTGGCCTAGGAGAGAAACCAGTGTGAGCCATGCTCCTTTCAGATGTGTGTCCCTTGGCATTCCTGCAGCAGCGTTGGCTCTGCAACTCCAGTAACTCCAAATGGGCACATCCCTTCAAAGATTCTGCTCCTTCCCTCCTTATTCCAGGGCCAAACCCAGGGATTTTGGCCATGAAGAGGACTCTCTAAGCAATAACTCTCCTGCTCAACTTCCTTCCTCCATCAAAGCTAGACTTTGGTGTGTGTTATAGAGCTTTCTGTGCTTCTGCCCTCTTGTTTCCCTCCACACTCTTGACACATTCTTTGGTGTCTCTTTGTCGCTGGCAAAGGGTAGAGGAACATGTTCTCTGTCCCACTTGCATCCTTTGCAAGCACTTACATTTATTGAGCATTGCCTTGGAATTGCCCAACACTCTCAGGAACAGGGTGGAATTGTTGGGTTGTCCTGTGCAGGGCCAGGAGTTGGACTCAGTGATCCTTGTGGTCCCTTCCCACTCAGGAGATTCTCTGGTTCTATGAAGTCCTTTCTTGCCTATCCCACAGCAAGATGTCCCCTCTCACACTCAGCATCTGTCCCCAGGCAGGCAAGCCCTGTTTTTGGGGAGGTCATGGCAAATTGTAGAGAAAGCTGCAGTTTGAGAGAATGTTCTGTATTTTTGTTGGCTGCCAGAAAACTCTGAGTGCACTCCATACAGACAGAGCCAGTGTTCTTTCTCTCAGACCTTTCATTATCAGAGTTCAGTTTTCCCCTGGGAACTTCTCATTAAAACTCCCAGCCTCTTCTCTCCCTGGCTGCTGGAGCACATCTGAGCCGCCGGAGCCGTGTCCAGTATGGGAAAAGAAGCAGCTAAATAGGAACTGTGCAAGAACCCTCTTGAGGTTTGGTGCAATGGGACCAAGAAATTCCCAGGAACGACTGGGGAAGCTCTTAGTGTCTGTTTGAGCCTCTTGGCATCTTCTGGGGAAGGTTGTGTGGTGTTGGTGGGTTTTAAATGCCCCATTCAGCATGAGGTGCTCACTCTTGCGTGGTCTCCTGCTGCAGAATTAGGCATTTTTTCTGCTCCCTTCTGCTTTGTTGAGGGATTTTTGTCTGCCACCATTGCTTTATTAAACAGAACAAATCCAGTTGTCCTATTTCAATCCATTGCAGGTTAGTACCAGTAGAAAGTGCCATTTTCTGCATCAGTATAATTGTCCTGCCCCAGTGAATGGTCAGGAGCCCTAAGACTGGGCTGGGAAGAAGTAACCTCCAGAAAGAAGGGGTGTTCTGGCCAGAGGAGAGTTTGGCATGGAAGGGGAATGGGCTGGTTCCTCAGCTGTTTTACCGTCCCTGATCTAAGCTGTGTTTCTGGGAACTCGCTGACAGTTTGTCCTGGATTGACACTAAGGAGTGAGAGCAGATATAAATATATGATAAAGCTCTGGAGAACTCAAAAATTAATATTTCAGGATCAAGAATTTTTTATTTCCTCAAGTGCTTCAACAAAAGGAGGAATTTGTGTAGGTGTAGCTGTTGTGGTTCCCTTCCACCAGAGGAAGGAACAAAGGGAGCTCAGAGTGAGGCCCCAGGTCGTGGCTGAAGGAACTCCCTGGTGTCAGAGGCTGCATGAAGAAGGTGGTGGTCTCTTTGGAGTTGCTTCTTCATTTCTCCTGTGACCTCAGTGTGATGATTAGATCCCAGTGCTGCTTCACACAGGGGGCTGCATGTCCTGGATGTTGCAGGTCTTCTGGGAGGCCAGTGCTGGTCCCTGTCCTGGGCTGTGCAGCTGGTTGTGGTGATGGTGCCTGGAACAACATGAGGTGTCAGACGTGGTGACAAAGCCAAGCTATTTTAGCAAGAGTTTCTTAAAGCAGTTTTGTCTCTGTAGTCACCAGAAGGTTGATCTGCTGGTGTTTTTGAAGTTGTCAGGGCCCTGCTTGGATGAAGCTGTGGTTTGTAGGAGCTTTTCAGCCAGGGCTTCTTCAGCACTTTGGCAGGTGTCCCGGGGAGGATGTGAGCCCCCAGCCCCATTCTGGGGGACTGCTCAGCCCCATATGGTACCAAACACTTCCCAGTGCTCTGTGAGGGGAGCAGCAGCGTCACCCAGGGTGGTGTAGGGTGAGACTGCAGCCAGTTGTAGTGGAGGGGCTCTGGGATGGTCAGGGTGCTGGAGCTGTGTCCTGCAAGGAGAGGATGAGGTTGCTCAGCTCATTCAAGAATTCAGCACAAGAAAGGCATTGACCTGCTGGAGTGAGTCCAGAGGAGGCCACTAAGCTGATCACTTAGGGCTGAAGCCCCTCTGCTCTGGAGCCAGACTGGGAGAGTTGGGGGTGTTCACCTGGAGAAGAGAAGGCTCCAGGGAGACCTGAGAGCCCCTTCCAGTGCCTAAAGGGGCTCCAGGAGAGCTGGAGAGGGACCTGGGACAAGGGATGGTGTGACAGGACAAGGAGGAATGGCTTCCCACTGCCAGAGGGCAGGGATGGATGGGATTTTGGGACAGAATTCTTCCCTGTGAGGGTGGGCAGGCCCTGACACAGGTTTCCCAGAGAATCTGTGGCTGCCCTGTCCCTGGAGTGTCCAAGGCCAGGTTGGATGTAGCTTGAAGCAACCTGGTCTAGTGGAAGGTTTTCCCTGCCCATGGCAGGGGGTGGAACAAGATGAAGTTTCCCTCCAAACCCAAACTGTTCTGTGATTCTGTGTTTCATTCAGCCTGGAGAGGAGGAGGCTTTGGAGGAGCTCCACCAATACCTACAGGGACATCATCCAGAAGACAGAGCCAGGCTCTTCACAGCAGCATGGGGTGGGAGGGCAGGAAACAACAAACATAGGATGAACCAGGAGAGCACCAGACTGGCTATAACGAGGAGCACTTTTGCCCAAGGACAGTCAGTCGAGGTCGCTGCCCAGAGAGGTTGTGTAGTGTGTGCAGGGAGGTCTCCAAGACCACACTGTCTAAACCTGACCAACCTGCTGTGATCTCTTAAAGAGATGGACTTTGGGCTGGAGACCCCCTGAGGTCTCTTCTGATTTATCCTGGGATCCTCCACTCTTGCTCTAGTTCAGGTGGGATGCTGGTGGAGAGGTGCAGCCCCTCTTTTTTGGGCACATTTGTGCCATTGCAGTGGGCCCACCTGGCACTGCCTGACAGTCACTTTGGGATGGTGCTCTAGCAGAGCGTGAGTGAGTGTAGGGGATATTCTCTTTGCTGTCTCTGCCCTTGCTCAGCACATCTCGGAGAGAGGGCAAAGGGACAGGATCCTTCTGGTCCTTTATGTTTGTCTGTGTCTATCCAATATGGAATATCCTGAGTTGGAAGGAATCCACAAGTGTCCTGGAAGAATGAGGTGAAGGTCACTGATATTAAAGGCTGTTTCATTTTCTTGCTTCACTTTGGAGGCAGGATTTGGAAGTCTTTATGCAACCTGTCCTGTCTGGATGATGCCAGCACAGAGCTGGCAACACTCACTTTATAGCCTTGGGGGTTCCGAAGTGTGAATCAGAACCTGTTTTTCTCCACTGAGGCTCCTACAGAAACTTGTACCAAGTGGAAAGTCCCAGTTCCTGGTGTTTCTGTGTTGCTCTGCCAGTATATCTGCTGCAACCTCCCTGGTCCAGCCTCCCAGCCCTTGCCTGGCTCTGCAAGAGTGAGTCAGCTCAGCCAACAGCATCTCCTCACCTGGGCTCCGTGATCCCAACTCACATGTCCTCCTACCAGTGCCACTGCCAGAGCGATGCTGTGTGGTTCCTGACCTCCTGCACCCCTTCCTGCACAGGCACAGGGGTCCTCTGCTCTGCAGATGTGGTAGGTCCGTGCGGGGGAAGGCTCAGCAGTCCTCTCTGAGGTCAGGGCATGCAGTGCTGTTGAAAGGAAATTAAATTGGAAATATTAACGATCAGCTGAATGGGAAGGAGGGGAAGGGGTTTGCAGCTCACAGACAATTGAGGCAGGATTTTGTTTAGGGTTTTTTAGTGATTTTTCTTTTCTTCCACGAAGTTCTGGTGCTTTTTCTTGTATTTGTCAGATGAGGATTTTGCTGGGATGCGTTCTGTGTCGGAGAGCTCAGGGTTTGGATTGCTGACTGGAACAATTGATTTTTTATTTATTTGTTTATTTATTGCAGGGGAGAACTGAAGCAGTAAGTTTTAAGGCTTTAGCTGCTCTGGAGGAGTTTTATTTAGAGAAACAGCCTGATTCTGTTGCTGTGTGTGATTGACACAAGCTCCTATAATCCTGTTGCCAGTGTGGGCTCTGCAGCAGAGCCCTGGGATCTCTCGCTCTGGTGCCCGGGTCACCTCGAGCCCTTCTCTGGCAGTTCCAAGGTGCTTCTGCCCAGGGCTGGTTGCCATCCCCTGCCCTGGAGCTCAGCTGCACATCACACAGCCTTGGCATTCCCCCAACTCCCTGACAGCAGGAAAGACGCAAACTGCAGGATTTTGGGCATTTCCCACTCTCCTACCCTGCCCTCTTCCTTCCTGTTTTGTCCTGCTCCAGAAAAGCCTTTGGTCCCAGGTTGCACCCAAAGGTGGTGGACACCTCTGGCCAGTTTGATGGCTGTGTAGGAGCCAGGGCTCTGTAGCTACAGGACACTCAGGCTCAGCAGAGTCATCTCTCAGCAGAGCCCTGAGAGGGGGATATCACTGCCCTAAGGTGGGTTTGGAAGGTGACCAGCTGGAACCTTCTTAATCCCTGGAGCAGTGAAGTTCCCTGGGACCTGCTCGGCATGCTGAAAGCTGCCTGCTGGGTTGAGTACCTTCTATATTATTTTTTAAGCATTATAATTACACTGCTGTGATTGCCAAGGTAGGGGCACTCCTGCCAACGTGGTGGTGCCTCCTGCCAGCAGATGTCTCCTGTCTTGGTTGGGGAGAGCTGCTGTGGTGAGCAGCACAGCCATGTGGATCCAGCCCCATCCGTGCTGCTGGAGGTGGTGGTGTTGTACCATTGTTGCCCTTTCCTTGCTGTGTGCACCCCAAAGAGCCTCCAGCAGGTCCCTGCTGCCAGGCTGTGGAGACCTTGTGTCATCGTGCTCCCTGTGAAGTGTCCCCCAGAAAAGCCCTCCCGTGGGTGGGTGACTGCAGGGCTGGTTTTGGAGGAGCTCCTCTCCCACAGGCACCAGGAAGGTGGCAGGCAATGTTTATCTCAGTTGTGTTTGCTGGGGCTGGAGAGCAAGTGTGTGTTAGCACACAGCAGATGGGCCTGGGGAATAGGTGCTGGAGACAACCCTGTTTCCTCACTTGCCTGCTGGGAAAGGAGCCAGCCAGGCTTTTCAGGGAGAAGTACGGAGTGTGGACAGGCTGTGGTTGGGTTTCTCCTTCTTCTGGTTCAGTTCTGTGAGGAAGGGGTTGCTGTGGGGCAGAGGCTGCTGCCACGATCCACCACGTGCTGGTACAGGTTGGCCCATGTAAGACAGGTTCCAGCCTGGTCCCTCTGGGATCTTTGGACCCTTAATTTAAGGCAGGTGTTCCAGGCAGGGACTGTCCATCAGCCTTAGGCAGGAGTCTGGGAGGAGCAGGCTCCAGCCTGCTGCACTGTCAGTCACCAAGGCTGAGGGACTGGGGTCTTGGGGGGACAGCTGAAGATTCATGTCCCAAGGCCTCTCCCATTTCTGTGGATCTCCCACTTGCTTTCAGGAAAAACTGTGTGGCTGCAACAGCAGGCAGGGAGGTCTCCTGCCAGAGCTTGTCACAGTGATGGCCTGGCCACTGCAGGACCTTTGAGGGAACAGCTGATGGCCTTTCTGGAAGACTTTTTTGTTTTCCCTGAGAAAGTCAAGTAGGTGGAAATCCCAGCAGCAGTCAGTGTTAGGAGCTGACTCCTGTGGCAGGTGGGGAGAGGAGGGGGCCAGGATGAGGACAGTGTGGCCAAGGAGTGTAACAGCTTAGAGGAGAGCGCTGCAGTGTCCTGGCCTCTGCCTCCCTTCCTGCTGTTGAGTCTGGATCTCCTGCCTGGCCAAGTGAAATGATGTTGCCTTTCCTGAGCCTGCAGCTCATCACTGACACATCAAACAAGTCTGGCCATGCAGCTCATCCCACCGTCCCCTCGTGTGGTACTTGTGTCTTTTAGGTTATCCTGGGTTTTCCCTTCTCTGTGGGAGGGGACAGGGTGATTCTTTCCATGGTCCTATGGTGGCATTGCCAGGAGCCTTTGCGTGCAGGGTAGGACCACGGTGTGAGAGGGATGTGAGCAGCAGGAAGGCTGGTGGCTGGATGTCCTGACCCTCTGTAAGTGCTGTGGCACCTGCATTTAGGCGTGGATTTTTTGGAGGCAGTGCTCTCCTGCATGGTGTACAATGGAAAACAGCATGGAATGCTGCAGGAGGATGGACATGGATGGCACAGGTTGCTGACAGCCTTTGCTTGCCTTTTGCTGATGCCTGTGGTTTGATGCACCTCACCCAGTAAGACAAATGGATGTGATGGGATCACAGTGCCCTTCATGGCCCCATTTTTTGCAGGAGCTCCTTCTCTTTCTCTACTTGAGGAATGATCTCTCTCAGACATGGGCATGGTGCTGCCACATGGGAGAGGGATGTACAGTGGCTTCCAGCTGTAGGACTTGAGGCAGAAAAATCAATGTTTATATTTCTCTTAGCTGGGAATAACTCCAGTAAATAAATGCCCTGCAAAGTTCAAACGATGCAGGCACAGTATATGAACCAGAATGAATTTTCAAGCTCTCTCTTGCAATAAAATGGATTTCTTGATTTCAGGCTTTATTTAGAGAAGTGTTTGATTTAAGAAGGGAGTTGAAGGTTATATCTGATCTCTGTGAGGTAGAGCTGCTCTTCCAGTGGCTGTGGAGCATGGTCTGGAAATGTTGGATTGCTGCTGCTGCTGCTGCTGCTGGAGTGTTCCCAGGAGAGTTTCTCATGTACCAGCCAAAGGGAGAGTCACCATCCTCTTCCCCAGGGGGTTCTGGCTGCATCCTCTGTCCCTCCAGACCCCAGTGCTGCATTGCAGTCTGCTCAGTGCCTTGGGAAGCTGGGTCTGCAGGTGCTGCTGCTGGGGATTCTGGAGACCAGCCAGGGCCTGGGTCCTTCCACGAGCTCCGGCATCTCAGAGCCTTCTGCACCTGCCCCCTATGGCATTAAATATTCTGCCTTCCTTCATTGTTCCATCCAGTGTGGTGACTGAACTCAATTGTTGAAGGGATGCTGGAGAGGGAGCCAGTGGTGAGCCCATGAGGTGAAGCTCCCGTGGTTTAGGCTGCTCTTTCCTTGGCCTGCGAAGGCCTCAATGTGCTGTTCCTGGGAAGAGCTGAGGGCATGGCATGGGCTTGGAGGCTTCTCCTGCAGAGTTGGCCCTGTCCATGACCTCAGGCAAGCAAAGCAGGGTGGAAGGGATTGGAAGGGGACCTGCTCTGCTGGAGAGAGGCACAGCTGGCCTGGAGGTTGGGGTCAAGGTTGGGTTCAGCCACATTGTCTGGGAGCAGGAGTGCATGGAGGGAGGGCTCTGGGCTTGTTTACCTGAGGGAGAGCTGTTTTGTCCCTGTGTGAAGGAGGAGGAAGCAGAAAGCTCTGCTTCAGCCCCACCTTTTCTCTAGCTCCAGGAAATGACCCTGAGTAGAGGACTAAGGGCACCAGGAGGGCTGCCCCCAGCAACCCAGAGCTTGCTGCGGCCCCTGGAGCTGCTGCTGCTGCTGCTGCTGCTGCTGTGCTTCACTTTGTGAAAATTGAACCTGCCTAGAAAACAAAGTTGTGACTTTCTGTTCTGGGATGAGTTGGCTCTGGTGTCTGCTGGACCCGTTCTCCCATCAGGGTTTCAGGAATTCCTGGGCAGTGCTGGAGGCTGAAACTGAGGGCTGGTGGTGACTGCAGGGCTCTGTGGCCTCCATGCTTCCCAGGTAAGTGGGGAAGCAGCTAGAGCTGGGACATAGTGCTTCGCTTTGCTGAGCTGGGAAGCTGCTGGTGAGCTGTCCTGGCACTGGTGCACCATGATCACCTTCGGGTTCAGCTCCAGGCCAGAGCTACTGCTCATGGGCTGGCTGGGCCAGGCCTCTGACCCCAAAACCTAGAGCCAGGTAGAAGCACCTCTGTACACCACAACCTGCCTTTCTTGGCTTGGTGGTGTCTGGTGTGAGATAATGTGGTTATCCCAGTGTGGATAAGTGGAGTGCCCATGGCTGGGAGCTGAAAGGAGGGGAAGGACACAGGAACAGAAAATGAGACAGAGGTGATCTGGAGTAGAGGAGGAAAGAATTGATGCTGGGAGCAGCAAGAAGGCAGAGCAGGATGTCACCTCCTCCAGAGAGTTACAGACAACCTGCAGAAGCACAAAGTTGTTGAGGCTGGGTACAGAGACAATGTGTTTGCTCACTGGGGTGCATCCCCACCAGCAGAGCAGGTTTGGTGGGGTGCTGGGGCTGTTTCTTGTGCCCTTCCTGAAGTGTTTTGGGTAGAAGCCAGTGCATTGCCATACACTTGGAGAATTTGTTAGTGCCAGAGGAACAGGTGCCTGGAGAGCAGTGACTAGACTGATGGTGGTTCCCTTCCTGGAAGCAAGGTCCTGAGCATGCCAGTGGCCTTGGCCTCACACTGTGGTCTTCTTTCTTGCAGCCACTCGCACTCTCCTGGCTCCATGGCTGCCGTCCGTGAGTGGTCCTGCACCCGCTGCACCTTCCTGAACCCCGTGGGCCAGCGGCAGTGCTCCATCTGTGAAGCCCCCCGTCAGAAGCCTGACCTCAACCACATCCTGCGGCTCAGCGTGGAGGAACAGAAATGGGCCTGTGCCCGCTGCACCTTCAGGAACTTTCTGGGCAAGGAGACTTGTGAGGTGTGTGGCTTCACCCCGGAGCCAGGGCCCAGCGGTTCCCCCTTGCCCGTCATCAATGGCATCTTGCCCAAGCCCGCCGTGCTGGTGGAGCCCAAGGGCACGTCCAAGGAGGAGGCGGCCAAGGCGGAAAGCAGCAGTGAGGACTCGGAGGGCAAGAGCCCTGATGAAGCAGAGCTGGAGAGCGGCTGGGCTTGCCAGCGCTGCACCCTGCACAACACGCCCATGGCCAACTCCTGCTCCGCCTGTGGGGGCCCACGCAAGCTGTCCCTGCCCAAGATCCCACCAGAGGCGCTGGTCGTCCCTGAGGTCATCACCCCGGCTGGATTTCACGTGGCCCCCTCCACCCCGCAGCCTTCTGTCTCTGCAGAGGTCTCCGATGGTGACGCCGCAGCCACCCAGGGCCCCGTGGCTATGGAACAAGAGGCACAGAAGGTACCAGCCTTCAGCCCCTTCTCCCCGGGGCTCCAGAACAACCCTGTGCCCCGAAGCCGGCGGGAGGTGCCCCCCCAGCTGCAGATGCCGGGCCCCGAAGCCCCCCAGCCCGCGGCCCCGAGCGCTGCGGGGCAGAAGGGCTCTCCCCAGGGCCAGGCCAGGGCTGCCCCCACTGCCCGCTTCCCGGAGCTGCTGCCCAACAAGCGGCTGAGCGTGCTGGAGGAGGAGATGGAGGTCAGTCCGTCCCACTGGAAGTGCAGCTCCTGCTCCCTGCTCAACTCCGCCGGGGCCGGCAAGTGCGAGGTTTGCAGCACCCAGAAAGGCAGCGACACCATCAACCTGGTGGGCGACTCGGTGAGGTTCACCCCGTGCAGCCCCTCCAGCCCCGACTTCACCACCTGGTCCTGCTCCAAGTGCACCCTGAAGAACCCCACGCAGGCCCAGAAGTGCAAGGTGTGCGGCTCCTCCAAGCTGCACGGCTTCCAGGAGCACGGCACGGCGGGCGAGCCGGCCCCGCGCTGCCCCGACTGCGGCGCCGGCGACAGGGCCGGCTGTTCCTGCGGCTCCAAGGCCCCGTCTGCCCGCAAGGTCGCCCGGCTCTTCCCGGCCCCGCTGCCCGGCGGGCAGGACAGGCCGGGCCAGTGGGCCTGTCCCGCCTGCACCCTGCTCAACGAGAGCAAGGCCAAGCACTGCGGCGCCTGCCACACCCCCCAGCAGTACATCACCCAGCGCAAGGGCCTCAAGCCCCTCAAGAGGAGGGAGAGCATGCACGTGGAGAAGAGGCGGCAGACGGACGAGGGGGAGGCCAAAGCCCTGTGGGAAAACATCGTGACCTTCTGCCGGGAGGTGGGTCCTGGCTGAGCGAGGCTTGCTCCTGGTTTCACTTGGTGGGGGGACCCCTCTCTGCCTCCCCCGTGGGCCTGGGGCATCACCTGGCATGGGCAGCTGCCCTCTGTGTCTTGGCTTCCAGAGGAGATACCTGCAGCAGCTGGATGCTGGTTGTTAACACTGAAATGTCACGTTTTACACTGGAGCAGAGTAATTTCTGGGGTGAAGAGAACCCCTGCAGTCCATTCCTGGTCCAAGGGTGAGGAAGTCTAAAACCTAGTGCTAAACCTGTTAACTCTGAAACCTCAGGATATTTTAAATCAGTGAGAGAGTTCATCTGGGATGAAGGGGACATCCTGATGTGGTCGTACAGCTCCTGCCCTGCCCAAGGGTGGGGAAGGCTGAGAAGAAGCGTGCCCAGATTTGCTGGTGGCACTGCTGTCTGTGGTAGCAGCTGCGACCTGTGGGTGCAGGAGATCTGGGGTGCAGCAGGCACAGGCTCAGGGTACAGCCAGGGGTGCAGGCAGAGGAGCTGCTGCCACTGCCAGCAACTGCAGGTGTTCAGGAACCATGAGCTGGGCCTTGGCATTCTTGGCTTGGGTGTTGTGAATGCACAGGTGCAGCACAAGTGGCTTCCCCCTGTTCTGGGCAGGCCAGCTGAGGTTTGGCTGTAGCCTGGCTCCAATCGAGGGTCTCAGGAGTTGTGCCAGCACCCTCCCCTCCCACTGTGAAGTGTCTGGCTCAATCAGTTGGGTTTCAGCCTCAAACACAGCTCTGATGGCCCCTTTTTTTTCCCTGAGTGGCATTGGATGCTCCTGTGAATGCTGCTTTCTCTGGCCTCCTTCTGGGTGAAGCCTCCAGCTCTTCTGGACCAGATGGAAAGGGAGTTGCAGTCCCATTTTGACGTGCAGACAAGGATTTTTCTGCCTGGTCTGAGAAGTGTGTCCATGCCTGTGCCTCCACCATGCAGTCTGGGGACAGGAGATAATTGGCTTGGGGGGGAAGCTCTGAGAATGATCCTGTTTTGGGGTTCTGTGCTTTTAAAATTGCTACATGTCCGTGCTAACAGGCGTGGGTGTCTTTGTAGCAGAGAGACCCAGATTCTGCTTATCCCCTTCTTTTAAGCAAGTGAATAGCCTCTTTTGTAGGCAGGGAACATCTGTTACTTCAGAAATCAGGCCTGAAGGATGAATCATGACGACGGCCAGGCTGAATTAGCACTGCCAGAAAGGGGAGCCTGCCTTGCCCCACCCCACTCAGTCGTAGCCTTGGCTGAGCCCCTTGTGCTGTTAGACCAGTGTGGGTCATCTCCCAAAGTCCCCCTAAAACTGAATCACTGCTGTGCTCTCACAATGCTTAGGGAAGTCTCTGCAGTCCAAAGGGAGGCCTGGCAGCCCTGGATCCACAGTGCTGCTCCCACCCTCTGCTCCCAGTGTCCCTGCAGCCACCCACCAATGCTGTTCGGGCTGGTATGTGAGGCAGTCTCCAAGCTTCCTTCTATCCCAGTGTTTCCCGGGCTGTTCATCCTGCCCCTGGAGGAGTGTCAGGCTGGCTAAGTTCTCCTCTGCCTGTTGTTCCCCTGCCCTGTGTCATGTGGAGCAGCCCATCTTGCTGCTCCCTGCCAGGCTTTCTGCTCGAGCTCCTGCTGTGGGCTTTCCCTCCTCCATTATTCCAGGGGTCCCTGCTCCAACTCTTCTCAGTGCATGGCCCCTTTTTAGCTTTACCCTTTATCTTCCCTCTTGGGGGAGAGCAGAGCTGACCTCTTCCACCAGAATCACACACTGCTTTGGGTTGAAAAGGGACCTTACAGACCATCTCGTTCCACCCTCTCCCATGGGCAGGAACACCTGAACACTTCCAGGGATGGGGCAGCCACACCTTCTCTGGGCAACCTGTACCAGGGCCTGCCCACCCTCACAGGGAAGAATCTTCTTTTCATAGCTAATCTAAATTTCTCCTCTTTTAGGTTAAAAGTGTTCTCCCTTGTCCTATCATTATCTGCCCTGTAAAAAGTTGCTTTCCCTCTATTTTTAAGCCCCCTTTTGGTAGTGGAAGGGGCTCTCAGGTCTCCCCAGAACCTTTTCCTCTCCAGGTGGACAACCTCAGCTCTCCCAGCCCAGCTCCAGAGCAGAGGGGCTCCAGCCCTTGGAGCATCTCTGTGGCCTCCTCTGGACCTATTCTTAGAGCTCCACGTCTTCCTTCTGCTGAGTCCTGCAGTATTAGGTGGGGTCTCACCAGGGCAGAGTACAGAGGAAAATCCCCTCCCTTGTGTCCACATGGCCCTGCACAGCAAGTTCCCAAGGAGCCAGGAGGCCATGTAGGAGACCAGAGGTCTGTGTGTGAGGCCAGGATGGGACAAGATGAGGCTGCTGGCAGAGGTGGCTCCTTGTGAGCTGCAGGGAACAGATGCTCCCCTGTGAGAGCAGCACACCCCTGGGATGTGGTAGCTATTAGCTGAAAAACACCTCTCTGCAAAAGAGGAGCTAATTGAAGCGCCACAAAGGAGCCATTCACATAGCATTGCCACAGAAGAGGAGGACAACTACTAGTTTGATGTGCATAAAGATAATTTAAATGAGAGCCAGCTTTTGCTGAAAGAATTTAATTTAATTAACAATAACAAAGAAACACCTGTTCTTATTTCACCCCATTGGACTGTCTGAAAAAGCCTCCCTTCTCCAGCTGGTGAAGTTCTGTGCTTCCATCCATGTAGGTAATGCCCCCGGGATTACCTGCCCTTCCGTCCATCCTATTTATTTGTTGCACAGCAGCTATTGCAGGAGGACTCTGACCTGGGATACCCTCCCTCTGGAATTGCTCGTCTGGATGAATCCAGTTGCAAAAGCTGTCCCTCGCATCCCCCATGGATGTGCCTGGGGGTTGGCACAGGGCTGCCGAGCCCAGCGTGTCCCCTCCGGAGCAGGGACAGGGCTCGGGTTGAGGAGCGTTTGCTTTGCCAGGTGGCTCCTCACAGGGTTGCTGTTTGGAGGCTTTGCCACTTCTAGAGGCAGCCAAGGCCCCCCACAGCCCAGCTTTTAGCACCAACACAAAGTGTGAGACAATTCTTGCCCAGGGAGGCCTCCTGTGAAACAAAAAAAGGCTGATTGGAGTCCTGTTCTGGAGCTTGGGGCCGGAGAAATGAGCTGGCCCTGGCAGGGCTCAACCCTGGACCTGAAGCACTAAAACCATCTCTGCTGCTGCCAGCAGACACCTGGCCTGGCCCTGCTCCCCTGCAGTGCTGGGAAGCGACTGTGCGGGTCAGGTGGGAGGGCTGGGGGCTCTGCTCTCACTCTTGGGGGGGCAGTGGGAAGCTGTCCAGGTCAACCAGTCCCAAGAGGCACCAAATGATGCTCTCCTTGCCTTTTGTTCCCACAGAACAAAGTCAATTTTGTAGATGACAGCTTCCACCCTGGGCCCAAGTCCGTGGGGTTCCCAGAAGGCGACAGCGTGCAGCAGCGGGTCAAGCAGTGGCTGCGGCCCCACGAAATCAACTGTAGCATCTTCAAGGACCGCTCTGTGAAGTGGTCGGTGTTCCGGACACCCAGGCCCTCGGATATCCTGCAGGGCCTGCTGGGAAACTGCTGGTAAGGGGGAGCGAGCCGGGCTGACACCCCCCTGCCCCTTCCTTCTTGCCCCCCCCCTTCTCCAGCTCCAGCTCGGCCCCCTCAGCCCTACTCAAACCCATTTATACCCCCAGGCTGTAGCCCATGCTCTGCCTCACCCCTTCCCACGCGCTGCATGGCGGGGCGGCTGTGCCCGCTGCCCGCCCGTGCCCCGCTGAGGCCGCCCCGCGTCCCGTCCCGCCGGCAGGTTCCTGAGCGCCCTGGCCGTGCTGGCCGAGCGGCCCGAGCTGGTGGAGAGGGTGATGATCACCAGGACACTGTGCCCCGAGGGCGCCTACCAGGTGCGGCTGTGCAAGGACGGCACCTGGACCACGGTGCTGGTGGATGACATGCTGCCCTGCGACGAGTGCGGGTACCTGCTCTTCTCCCAGGTCAGTGGCCGTGGTGGGAGTGAGGGTGCTGGGAGGGCATGGGCAGCACTCTAGGGGCGGGGGACGCTCATCCAGGCTCTCCCAGGAGGGGACTGATGGAGGTACTGCTGGGGTTCCTGTGAGGTTCCTGCTCTGTGCTGTGCGGGGCATTTAGAGTCATAGAATGGTTAAGGTTGGAAAAGGCCTCCAAGATTATCATTCCAACCTTTGATCAAATCCCTCCATGCCCACTCAACCATGTCGCAAAGTGCCAAGTTGACTCGTTTGTTGAACAATTCCAGAGGTCACTCCACCACCACCCTGGGCAGCCTGTGCCAATGCCTGACCACTCTTTTAGTGAAGAGAGTTGCCCTGATTGATATCCAGCCTGAACCTTCCCTGGCACAACTTGAGGCCATTTCCCCTTGTCCTGTGGCTGGTTGTCTGGGAGCAGAGCCCAATTCACCCCCGGCTTCACCCTTCTTCAGGGAGTTGCAGAGAGCGAGAAGGTCCCCCCTGAGCCTCCTTTTCTCCAGGCTGAGCCCCCCTCAGCTCCCTCAGCTGCTCCTGCTGCTCCACCCCTTTCCCCAGCTCTGTTCCCTTCCCTGCACACGCTCCAGCCTCTCAATGTCCTTCTTGCCCTGAGTGAGCCAGAACTGACCCCAGGACTGGAGGTGCCTCAGCAGTGCCAGCACAGGGGATGAGCTGGACACACCGTGGCTAGCACAGCCCAAGTGCCCTTGGCCTTCTTGCCCTCCTGGGCACACCTGGTTCATGTTCAACCACTCTCAACGAGCACCCCCAGGTTCTTTCCAGGCAGTGCACTTTCCAGGCACTCTGCCCCAGGCCTGGAGCTGTCTGGGATTGGTGTGACCCAAGTGGAGGACCCAGCACTGAGCCTGGTTGCACCCTATTTGCATTCTGCTCTTTGCTGTGTTATCAAGACAGCTGAACTCTTTGAGACCATAATACACATCTATGTAGGCTCCTTTTGGCCTTTTCCAGGCTGCAGTGGAGAAGGTTCACTCACAGTTGTTTTTCCCTCACTCCTCTCTCCACCACAGCCACTTCCACTTGCAGGGAGAGCCATCATTATTCTTCATGTGAAGGAAGACATTTTAACCTGTGTTTTGCACTGCAAGGGGCTAAGGGAAAGCTGTTTCTTTCCTCTGCGGGGACGTCTGGCAGCTTGGCTTTGCCAGAGAGGGACTGTGGAGTGGGAGGGGATGGCACATGGAGCAGTCTGTCCTGAGCCAGTGCCCAGTTGCTCTGAGCACACTGGGGTGGGATCTGCTCGGATGAACGGAGCTCCCTCAGCCTCTTCAGGACGTCACCACGCGTTGTGCCCACCCTGCCTGCCAGGCCCAGGGGCTCTTGCTGGGATCACGTCCATGAAGGAGACTGAGAACATCTTTATTGAAACTCAGGCAGCAAAATCTGCCAAAGAAAACAAAGTGCCACTGTCAGGACTAGACAGGAACTGTTGGATTGGATTTTGTTCTGCAAATCCCAGTTTTCTGGTTTTTGACACACAGCCCCAAACAGTGTCCTGGAGATAATGTCAGGACAGGACTGAAACTTTGGAGGGGGAAGAAGGAGTCTGTGTCTACATTCTGCCTCTTGCAGACAGAGAGGATTCAGATGCATTTCTTTATTTCAGCATAAGTTTTACCTGCCTTGTTTTTTTTGTTTTCCATCTATCTTTTCTCTCTTATGAATTTCAAGTTTGTTTTTGGTGGGGTTTTTTAAGACTGAAAGTGTTCACGTGGGCTGGGCTTGCTTTGCCTCTGCTTCCAGGGACATCTGAATCATGTCAAGATTTTTGTGCCCAGTGTTCAGCTGTGTGAGCTGGATGTGGGGGCTAAAAAAGGAAAAACAGAGTTTTAAAAATAAAGGAAAATCAGGCTCTTATCTGAGCTCCCCGGCTGCGGCTCAGGCAGAAATAAACAACATGGATTTTGTTAGTGAGGGACCCAAAACCCAGCAAAAAGCACTTATAAGCTCTCTTTATCCATCAGAAAGAAATCTTCACTGCCCTCCTTTCCTCTGCCAGCTCTTGGCTGCCACCTGTGAGTCACACATGGTCACAATGTCCCAGTGATTTTCCTTGCTGCCCTCCAAGCACCGGATACCAAAACTCATTTACTGGGAAAAAACTTGCATCTTGTAATTAGGACTTGTAATTACTCTTTGTGCTGGAGCAGAGGACTTCGACACTCCAAGTTTTTGAGTTTGTCCTTGAAGCAGTGTCTGTTCCATGGGTGAAATCTGAGCAGTCCCACAGCCATGTGCACTCTGAGCCATCTCCTCTGCCCAAGGGCTGTTGGTTTTGGTTTGCAGCCGAGTTCCAGTTGTTCCAGATGTGTTCAATATCAGAATCATAGAATCTTCTTGTTGGAAGATCATCACCCACAAAGATCATGGAGTCCAACTCCTGACCCTGCACAGGACAGCCCAGTAATCCCACCCTGTCCATGAGAGCATTGTTCAAACACTCCTGGAGTTCTGGCAGCCTTGGTATCCTCTTCCACTATTAAACCTTTTCAAATTCAGGTTGAAGCAGATGGAAGGGGCTCTTCTCTTGCAAGGTGAGCACCCACCCTGCCAGCCTGACTGCTGGGCATCCCTGGGTGCCACTCTGTCAGCATCCAGCCCTCTTGAGTCCTCCAGGACTTTTTCCCTCGGGGAATTAAGCTGTGCAAACAAAAACACCGGGCAGAGAGTTCATGGGCTCCTCCTTGGCCAAGGGGACAAGCTCCAGGTGGCTTGGCCTTGCTGCTCCTTCCTCTCCGTCTCCTGTGGCAGTGGAGGGGCTGGCAGAGGTGGGTGAGAGGGGCTTTTTTGTGTCCTGCCTGCGGTGTTGACATGTCCCTCCCCCTCTCACAGGCCCAGAGGAAGCAGCTGTGGGTCGCCCTCATTGAGAAGGCACTGGCCAAGCTGCACGGTTCGTACTTCGCCCTCCAGGCTGGGCGTGCCATCGAGGGCCTGGCCACGCTCACGGGTGCCCCCTGCGAGAGCCTGATGCTGCAGGTCAGCTCCACTAACCCTCGTGAGGAGCCCATTGACACTGACCTCATCTGGGCCAAAATGCTGAGTTCTAAGGAGGCTGGGTAAGACGAGGCAGGAGGGAGCCATGGCAGGAGCAGGGACACTCAGAGAGGGGGGCGAGGGGGGCTGCTCTTGTCTGTAGAGGCTCAAAGTAGAGGGGCTACTGCATTACCTGGTGTGAGCCCACACTCATCTGGAGCATTGGTGGAGCTCCTCCTCCAGGCTCTAAGAAATTATTTCTCCTGTGAGTAATTCTCATATGAAATTAAGATCCTGCTGAACTTCCATGTGCACAGCTCACTTGCAGGAGTCTGGAAGTGGCACTGAGCCCGCTTGCTTTGCTTTGAGTGTTTTTGTGTTATGAAGTGCTTGAGCCTGCACGTCTCCCACCCATATGTGGCATCTTTCCCAGCCACACCTGGGCATGGCTAAAGCCAGTCTAGAGGGGACAGAGCCAAAGCAGAGACCTTCTGCTCATCCCTGTGGCAGGAGGGCAGTTGGGTTGACTGAAGGCTGGGGTATGGGGCTAAATGGGAGGTGGGTAATTCCCAGCATGTGTTGTCCCCCCAAAACCTGACTGGTGCAGATCCCCTGCCCCCAAATAGTCTGTTCTCACCCCCACCATATAGACCACCTGCCTTTCTCTGGCTTTCTGCCAGGCAGCAGAGCTGGGCAGGACCCCAGGGCCTGGCAGAAATGTGGTGAAGTTTGTGCAAAGCTCCGCTGTGCAGAGCAGCTCACCACACAGCCTGGGCTCGGGGTGCATGTGAGCAAGTGGAGGGTGCTCTGCCCAGTGGGGTGGGCAATGCCTGGGGAGTTTACAGTGTTGTTGCAAAGAGGGAGCATCCAGGAGCTTCCTGGGGGGAAGCTGTCCATGCCTGGAGCCGTAAGGATGAGCTTCCCCCCAGTTCGGGCCTGGCAGGACGTGGAGGGTGTGCTGTCCCTCTGCAGGTTCCTCATGGGCGCGTCCTGTGGCGGAGGCAACATGAAGGTGGACGACGTGGCCTATGAGAGCATGGGGCTGCGGCCGCGGCACGCCTACTCCATCCTGGACGTGCGGGACGTGCAGGGCTTCAGGTGAGCAGGCTGGAGGCTGCCCTGCTGCCCTGCTCCTGCCCACAGCCCCAGCAGAAACCCTGGGCACAGATAACTGAGTGCGTGCTGGACAAGACCTGGGGGAATCTTTGGTGTCCCATCCCAGGGAGTCACAAGATTCTGTTTTCATATGATCTGTCCTTGCCTGGTGCTTGTCCCGTGTCCACATGTAGAATGGTTCACCTGGTTTCATGAGACACAGAGGACTGAGTGGAGCTCTCAGTGAGGTGGTCAGAGCATCCTGCTCACCTTTGGAGGGATTAGGCATTGAAGCGGGAGCTGCCCCCACAGCCAGGGTGCTGAGGAAGCCCCATTTTCAGCCTTGTCACACTCGACAGCTGCTTCCCTGCTGAGCCCCATCCCCACAGCACCTGGCTGAGCCCCTTTGGGCAGGACAGGACAGAAGGAGCAACAGGACAGGGGCATGTGGGGCCACAATACAGGTGACAGATCAGGTCTGGGATGCTGTGAGAGCTTGGGAGAGGTGAGGGGGTGCTGGAAGAAGTGACAGAGTGCCCTCTGCGGGAGGTTGGCTGGGTCTCTCCTTCCTCCTGTGTGTCTGACACCGTTTTTCCCCTTCCCCAGGTTACTGCGGCTCCGGAATCCCTGGGGCCGCTTCTCCTGGAACGGCAGCTGGTCCGACGAGTGGCCGCACTGGCCGGCTCTGCTGCGCCACGACCTGATGCCCCACGGCAGCAGCGAGGGCGTGTTCTGGATGGAGTACAGCGACTTCATCAAGTAGGCACTGGCTGTGGGGCGGGAAGCGAGGCAGGGACAGACAGTGGGGCACAGGGTCAAGATGGGGCAGGCAGGACTGGGAATTCCCAGGGGGTGCAGGGGACCTGCGGCAATGCTGGGGTGTGGGACAGAGCAGTGTACCCCCAGGGCTGAGCCCAGCTTCCCCACAGGTATTTTGACTCCGTGGATATCTGCAAGCTCCATTCGGACTGGCACGAGGTGCGTGTGCAGGGCATGTTCCCCAACAAGGCCAACGGGCCGGTGACGGTGACGTCGCTGACAGTGTTGGAACGTGCAGCCCTGGAGTTTGCCCTGTTCCAGGAGGGCAGCAGGTGAGCTGGGGGGGCTCAGCCTGGAGAAAAGGAGGCTCAGGGGGGACCTTCTCACTCTCTGCAACTCCCTGACAGGAGGAGGGAGCCAGGTTGGGCTCGAGCTCTTCTCCTGCATGACAAGGGGAAGTGGCCTCAAGCTGTGCAAGGAGAGGTTTAGTTTGGATATTGGGGAAACTTCTTCACTGAAAGGGTGGTCAGGCCCTGGCACAGCTGCCCGGGGCAGTGATGGAGTCCCCATCTCTGGAGGGGTTTAAAAGCTGTGTGGTTGTGGCACTTGGGGACATAGGTTAGAGGTGGCCTTGGCAGTGCTGGGAGAACAGTTGGACTCAAGGGTCTGAGAGGGCTTTTCCAGCCTAATGATTCCCTGATTCTCTGGGCCCTGGAGAAATCCCAAACGCATCACCCTCTTGCCACATGGCATTCCACAGGGTTGCAGAGCCCAGGGATGGGCTTCCATCACCATGCACTTTATCCAGCTTTTGGAACTGCTCATGTTTTAGCTGGAACCCAACCCCTGAACATGGGCTGGTTCCTGGGGCTGAATTTTTGGGACAGCGGGATGATGGCTCTTCCTCTGGACCTACCATCCTGCCCATGGCCTGGGTGACATGTGACGCTTCCCTCCCGGCACAGGCGGTCAGACACAGTGGACAGCCACTTGCTGGATCTGTGCATCATGGTTTTCCGGGCCACCTTCACCAGCGGGAACAAGCTGAGCCTGGGCCGGCTCATGGCCCACAGCAAACGAGCCGTCAAAAAGTTTGTCAACTGTGACGTGATGCTGGAGCCGGGCGAGTACGCCGTGGTGTGCTGTGCCTTCAACCACTGGAGCACTGCCCTGGCCAGCTCTGCTACCCAGGGTGAGGAGCTGGAGGGCACCTGGGGGAGGCAGAAGGGGCAAAGCCCTCGATTCTCACCGTGGGGACCTCTCTGGAGGTGGAGGTTGGCTGCATGTGCAGTGACTCAGCAGCACCCTGCTCCAGGGGTTTGTGGTCTGGGTGACAGCCTCCCTGATCCGCCCTCCCCTGGGTGTCTCCACAGCTTCCAGTCCCACCAGCAGCCGACCAGCCACTGATTATTCCAGCTACATCCTGGCCATCTACAGCTCCCGCCTGGTGATGGTGGAGCAGGTGGAGGCACAGCCCACCACGCTGGCAGATGCCATCATCCTGCTGACCGAGAACAAGGGCGAACGCCATGAGGTGAGCAGGGGGCACAGGGCAGGGGCTGGACCCGCTGTGGGTACAGTGGGGATGGGAGTGGTGCTGCCACCGGGAGCCTGGACCCTGCTCTGTGGTGTCCTTGGTCAGGCAGGTCTGTGCCAGCTCTGGCTGCCACCCCAGGGGTGCCCACCCCTTTGCCCCCTGGGTCAGCTTGGGGCACCCCAGCAGATGGGCAGCCCTTGGCTGGACTGGAATATGCCAGTCCAGGGGTTTTGATTTGGGGTGTCCAGAGGCTTCATCCTTTTCCCTGCTGTCCTCCCCAGGGCCGTGAAGGGATGACCTGCTACTACCTGACACATGGCTGGGCAGGGCTCATCGTGGTGGTGGAGAACCGGCACCCCAAGTCCTACCTGCATGTCCAGTGTGACTGCACCGACAGCTTCAACGTGGTGTCCACGCGCGGCAGCCTCAAGACGCAGGACAGTGTCCCCCCCCTGCACAGGTCTGGGGTAGGCAGGGGTGGGTCACGGGGCTGCCCACGGGGGCTGGGAGTGAGGCAGAGGCAGGGGCTGGCAGGGAAGAGTGGGCACAGGGTGGAGTTGCCAGGGCAGGGGTGGGATTACTAGAGTAGGGGTGGCATTGCTGGGACAGAGGGTGGGATTGCCAGGGCAGGGGTGGGGTTCCCAGGGCCCAAATGGGATTATCGGAGCAGAGGTGGCATTACTTGGACAGAAGGTGGGATTGTCAGGACAGGGAAGGGATTTCCAGGGCAAAGGTGGCATTACTGGGACAGAAGGTGGGATTGTCAGGGCAGGGAAGAGATTTCCAGGACAGAGGTGGGATTGCCAGGGCAGAGGCCACTGCCCTAAGCCCATCGCTCTCTCCACAGGCAGGTGTTGGTGATCCTCTCCCAGCTGGAGGGTAATGCTGGCTTCTCCATCACGCACCGCCTGGCGCACCGCAAAGCCACGCAGGCCTTCCTCAATGACTGGATGCTGACCAAGGGCACCCACAACCCGCTGCTCACGCCCGAGGTTGCGGGGCTCCACGGCCCCCGGCCCCTATGACGAAGCGCCTCCCCCTCCCACCTGGCTCCCCCGTCACTGTCCCCAAGCCCCTGACCCAGGGTGCCCCCCTGAGCTGGCAGTGCTGAGCCGTGGGGCAGAGCTGGGGGGTCACTCCCACCACTTTGCCCCACACTGCTGGGCCAGGGGAGCTCTCAGGGCCAGGACCAGCCCTGCCCGCCGCCCCGGCCCTGCCGGCTCCCCACGCACTTTACGAGGAGTGGTGGGAGCACGGGGCCTTCTCAGGATCCCACCTGCCCCGTACCTGTGCTGGGCCCGGTGCCCTCTGCCTGCCCTGGGGGGCTGTGAGAGAGGGGGGGCTGGAGGTTGCTGTCAAGGCCCTTCCCAGGCACCACGCTCAGGACTCTGCCCCTTCCCGCGGCGCCAGTGCTGCAAAAAGAAGAATATACCTCTGATGTCTGTCCGTCTGTGTGACCCTCCGTCTGTCCCCAGACCCTCCTGCTGTCTTGTTCCCCATGTCCACTCCCAGCACCAACGTGGCACCGAGGATGGGCTGGGGGGTGCTGGGGTCACCCTGCTCTGGTGCTGCCCATGCCAGGGACCCACTGTGTTGTCTGGACCCCCTGTCCAACCCACCTATCCCAGGTGCTGGCCTGGGGAGGAAAGGGTATTGGGGTGGTTCTACAAAGCTGCTCCAAGGAGTTTCACTGTAACTGGGGTGACACTCAGAGGTCCCCCCCCCGCCACGGCTCTGGGTGGGGAGTGAGGCCACGGGGTGATGCTCACGGGGGCTCCGGCAGCGGGGACCCCACTCGACTGTCACACAAGTGTTACTATGCAAAGGCAGCCGGTGGAAGCAGTGCCTGGAGAGAAGCCATGGCCCGAGCTGGGCTCAGCCCCGGGGCACTGCCCTGCAGGGGCAGCAGGTACAGACCCGGGCACGGGGAGCAGGTCCCTGGTGTTACCACGTTGCCGTGAGCAGGGGAGGGGAGTGATTTTGGTGGGGAGACCCCACTCCTTCAGAGGCCAAGTGCTGGGGGAGGCAGTGAGCACAAGGTGAAGGCTGCCAGGGCCTCAGGTGCTGCTGGTCCCATGGGTGCTCCAGGGTGGGGACTGCTCCCATGTTTTCAGGGCATGGTGGCTCTCTGACTTGGCACGTGTGTGTGTGTCTGTGTGTATGTGTGTGTGTGTTTTGAGGGCCCCCCTGTGTACCATCTCCTTCCTGAGCTGTGTGGAGCTGCAGCTGAGGGGGATGGTGGGCAGTGCGAGACCCTCTTCTGGCAGGGACTGTGCTGGGGGGCACCCTGCACCCCAAACCCTGCACCCCAAACCCTGCACTGGTAGCTGGGCTGGGCAGGGGGGTGTGAGGGGCTCTGCCCAGCCTGACCTGCTGTGTCCCCCCGGGGAGCAGGGGGTGGGCAGGGGGGTGGGCAGGGGGGTGGGCTGCCCTGCACCCTCCCAGCCCCCCCAGCTGGGGCTGCTGAGCCAAGCTCTGTCTGTATTTTTGTTTGTCGATCTGTTTTCTCTCTTTCCAGCTCCTTCCTCCTCGGGATGATTTGTCCTTCACCTTTTTTCTCCTCTCTCTTTCTGTCTTTCTGAGCTGTGAATATTTTTAACCCTGTAAATACTGTCCAGCTCTTCAGAATCATAGGATATTTTATCAATTGTAAATCAGATCAGTAATCCCTGTATGATACGAATTATCCATGGGTGGTTTTCAAACTCAGGTTCTGATGGACCAAATAAAGTTTTGTTTTTTACTGAATTGCCTGGTTTTGTTGTGGAACAGACAACGGGGATGAGGAGGGAGGTTTGGGGGTCAAAGTAAAGAGTCTCAAGGGCATTTCCATGAAGCATCTGGCAGTGTACTGGAGGGAGAGCTGAGCCCCAAAAAAGGGAGAATTTGAGTTTTGAGGTGTTCTAGCTGCACTTCGGGGTGCGGGGGCTGAGAAAGGCTGTGCAGGGGCGAAAATAAAGCAAAATCCAGAAAATCTCGGTCACCCAAGCGGCAGGTTTCGTGTGGCAGGGCCGAGCAGGGCTGCGCTGTGGCCGGGAGAGGGCACCCACCGCCCGCCCTGCCGGGCTCCCGTTCCCCTTCTCCTGCCTCAGTTTCCCCCCGCACCGCGGCGCGGCCGGGGGGCTGCGGTGGTGCTGCGGCCGGGCCGGGGCTGAAGGAGCAGCTCTGCCTCCTCCCCAGCACCCGGGGCAGCACCCACCTCCCTCGCAGCCCCTTTGTCCGGCGGCGAGCCAGGCTGGAGCTTTCCGGCTGAGCGGAGGCGGCCGGCTGTGTGCCAGCCCGCGCTCGCCCCGGGTGGGCACCTTGAGACCAGTAGGGAGAGACAGAAGGAGAGGATTTCGGTCTTTCTTACAGCAACTTGTAATAGATTTTTCCAGGCGAAACATCTTTGCATTCAGGAGGCCCTGTCACAAGCCATCAGCCTCAGCCGGGGAGAAACAGATGGAGAGTTAATTTTGGTGGGGAGGGCACGGCCATGCTGCCTCCTCTCCCTCAGTCTGTTCAAGGAGAGGAGCCGGCTTTAACCCTCGCGGCCGCCGTGGGAAGCTGCTGCCTGGGCCGGCTCCCTCCCGGCCATCCCGGTGGGTTGTGTGGCCACCACAGGGCCATCCCACGCATGTCTGGAGTGCCCCCACCCTCCCCTGTGCTGCTCAGAGCCGAGGACATGCTGGGACAATTCAGCCCGGTGACCTGGTGGTGGCCTTTGTCGTGATGACCAGCCCAGATGGGTGACTGTGTCCTGCCTTGCCATGGCTCTCTGAAGCCATGTCCTGGTGAGCCCTGTACCAGCCAACACTTCGGGGGCATCTCCTGCTGTGCCAGGAGCTTGGCATGGCAGTGATGCTGCCTGGGTCGCTTTGGAGAGTCCTCAGGACACCCCCAACATCCTAGACTGGACTGAGAGTTGTGGTGTGGCCGTGGAAGGGTTGGAGGTGAAATCAAACCCTAATTGGGCCCGATTCCCAAGAGCTGAGGCAGCATTAACTGCTTTGTAATTACACATAACCACGTGGCAAGGGAGAAAATTGTGTTTGACATATCAGCTCCAGAGCAGAGTGACACTTCATTGGGAAATTTGTCATCCCCTGGCTCTGTCAGTCTTGAGTCTGAGGTCTGAAGGGGGAGGTGGGGATGGGCAGTGGGTCAAGAGAAGGATGGATGGAAGGGAATTATGGACAGCAGGACACAGGGGCAGATGGAAGTGGAGGAGTGCTGTGGTACTGAGCCATACAAAGAGCAGTGAGGCAGAGCTATGACAGCAGAGGCAAGGAGCAGGCAGGGGCTGTCCCACTGCCCTGGCCTGGCTGTGACACCTCACTCAAGGGGCTGGGGCTGCAATAAGCCAAGTAACAGCACAAGTCACTCTGGGGATGTCCACACACCAGCTCGTGTGTGTGGGACAGGGCAGCCGGGACAGGCTGCTGTGGGCATGTGAACCCACCCCACTGCTGCTGCCACCACACTGGTCCCCCTCCACACACGGGGCTGGTGCTGCTCCTCCCTGGGCACCCAGGAGGGTGCTGGGCAGGTGAAGGTGAAATGTGATGATGCCCTGGCACAGGTGTCCAGAGAGGCGGACTAGGGTCCATCCCTGGAAGTGTCCAAGGTCAGGTTGGACGGGGCTTGGAGCAACCTGGGCTAGTGGAAGGTGTCCCTGCCCATGGCAGGAGGTGGGACTGGATGGGCTTTAAAGTCCTTTCCAGCCCAAACCATTCCATGAATCTATAAAAAAGTCGCCATCCCATCGGCACAGTCACCACCCCTTGACCCGCCGATCTCAGGGATGTGTCCCAGGAATGTCGGTGGGAATGTGGGTCCTCGCTGTGGGATCCAGACAGGCACTGGCCGCTCGTCAGGCCCTGGCACCGGCACCGCCGGGGCTGCGCGGGGAGGGGGCACGTAGGGGAGAGAGGGCTCGAGCGCTCTCTGTGATTCACTCTGACTATAATGGGAGCTGCTGGTGAATATTTTATGGCTCCCACAGGGCAGATAGAACATATTGTGCATTTTACGCCACAAATCTCCGCCTAGAGACAGAGGGAAGCTTAAAAAAGAGCAGCACCAGCGCTGTGCCGGGCTGGAGGGCGGCAGAGCTGCAGCACCGCTGCCAGCGCGGGGTTCTCAGCGGCATCGCCGCCCAGCCGTGCCGCCCTCCCCGGGGTGCGCCGGAGGTGCCCCGAGCCCAGCCCCATCCCGGGCACGGGGGATGCTCTGCGGCCGCAGGACCGGGCTGTGGCGGCGGCTGCGGCCGCTGCCCCGGGCCAGGCCCGGCAGCTCTGCGGCTCTGCGGCACAGGCGAAGTGCTTTGCCCGGGGCTGAGCCCTGCAGGAGGGTCCCTGCCTGCGCCCCGGCCTCCCTTCCTCTTCGTCAATAATGCAGCCCCAGCCCCGGGCGCCCGCCGGCGCTGCCCGCAATAATGGATCGGGATGCGAGCGGGCCCCTCCTCATCCTGCCAGGAACTGGAGAGCGATGGAGGAGCCTTCACCTTCACAGACAGCAGCCGCTGCTGCCGCCCAACCTGCAGGCACCAGGAGGGGGTTTGGGGGGGCTGCCTGCAAGGAAACCCCATCTCCATCCTGGCAGCTCCTGGAGGGAGCGGGTGGTGCTGGGGCCGGGGCTCCTGGCTGGTCCCACTCAGGAAGGACACGTAGAATGGCCATCACCACCACCATGTTCCACGAAGGTGGCTCAGGCTGGGACTCCCCGCCCTGCTGCAGGGCAGTGTGTGCACGTGTGAGCTCTGGGTGCTGGGGTGCTCATCCCACTCCCCCCGAGCACGTTCCAGTGCCAGGCTAGCAAGGGAAACCTTATGGATTGTGCCAGCAGCTGCCTGCACCCACCTGGGCTGGGCTGGAGCTGGGGGAGGCACCTCGGACCCTCGCAGCAGTGGGGAGAGGAGGAAGAGGAGAAGGGAGGAGGACGTAGGCACAGGCACCAGTGGGCCAGGGCTGAGCAGGCCTTTGACCCTCCCACCCCGGAGATGCCCAGCTCCCCACAGAGCCACCACCCAGCACGGTGAGGACCTGATGCTTGGGGGCAGTTGGACCTTCAGACAAGGCAGAAATCCCCTGAGGTCTGGGAACTGATTGGACTGCTTGGGGAGCCACTCCCAGCCCCCAAACCGAGAGGGCCGGTCTGTGCCCCAGTGGCATCACAGCCCCCACACCTCCCACATCCCCAGCTCTGATGGGTGAGTGGAGCCCCCAACATCCCACCCCATTCTAAAGGGGCAGAGCTGCAGAGAGGTGAAGCTGCTGTGGGGTCCTCCCCTGTGGGTCCCGGCGTCACATGCTGGGTGGCTTCACAGCAGGGCTGCAGTGGCATCCCGGGGGGCCCACGCTGTGCCCCAGCTGGGTGTCCCCAGGGATGAGGTTCAGGGGATGACGCAAACACTCACCCCCGTGGGACCATCAGTGTAGAGAAGACTTTACCGGGATGAAGAGAAAAGTCCCATCCCAGGGCGGCTCCTCTCCTCCTCCTCCCGGGCTCTCCATCCGAGGGGCTGCGCCGTGTCCGGGCCGGCACAGCTGGAGCCGCGGCGGCCGCGCTGTCACGGGCTGGGCTATCGAATCTGAAAGCAATTAAAGCCATCACCAGTGCTCGCTCGGGGCTGGCTCCAGGCTGCAGGGAACCTGCCACAACAGATCATGTGCTCGGTGCTGCTGGCCCGAGGACCTGCTCCCACCCGCGCCCCGACACGCAGCGGCGCGGCCGGGGGAGGACGGGGCAGGGCAGGGCAGGGCAGGGCGTGAGCCCGCGGCGAGGGGCTCCTGGTGCGCCTCACATGGGGGTCCTGCTGCCCGGGCACTCGGCAGAGGGGCTCGGCCACCGGCTTCGGCCACCGCCGCTTGAGGTGACAAGGAGATGGCAGTGCTGGGGTCCTCAGAGGGGTTCCCGCGGCTCCCGCGGAGGGTTCGCACCCTGGTGATCTCCCGTGGGGCACAGAGGGGCTGGCTGGGCACAGCTGCGGGCTGGTGGATTTTCCTGGCAGGGTGGTCACAGTCAACTACCCACGGCTTGTCCCACATGGTGACAATGGGGACAGCCCCAGCAGGTCGTATCCTGGGGCCGGGGCAAGAAGGAGCAGCCCTGACCAGGACAGCTGCCGGAAGCAGGGTGGGTGATAGAAGGGTGCCGAGAAGGGGCAGCCCCCCTTTATCCTGGGACGAGGAGGGGGCTGTCACCAAGCCCCTTCCACCCCGACAGCCCCTTTCCCTTTTCCCGATGAGGAACAGTGCCAGGACCCATCGCCCCCCTCCCCCATTTTGGGTAGTCCGCTGCCGCCAGCCCCGCTGCCCCCGCTCGGGGCCTGATCCAGCCGTCCAGGAGCATCTCCCGGCGCTAAACCCACCCCGGTGCTCCCGGGGGGCGCGGCGGGCCGGGAGGTCCCCCCTCCTCGGGCACCGCACAGTTAAGCAGAAGTTTGCTGGTACGGAAGTTGCACATTGTCTTGAGGCACATTTTCTGTTTTTTCACTTGTGAAATATTTCTGTCAGAACCAGTTAATGTACAAATTAGCAGCGGTGGTCTCTCTTACGTCTTCTGACTCACTAATTTGACAGGGGGTGTTTCGGTGGCGGAGCTCGCTCTTGACAGGCAAACGGGAGGTCAGGGACCCGCAGGGGGAGGAGGCACCGAGCCGCGGCTTCCCGGGGGTCTTCTCCTTCCTAGCCCACCCCACCACTCCCGTTCACTCAGCCCTGGCTGGAGGAGTGAGCTTGGATTTGGTGGTTTTCCCTCGCCAAATCAAATTTTACCCCCAAAAGAGCTCCTGTGCTAGGTAGGGAGTTCAAGGTGGGGGGTTACGCTTTTGGGGTCCTGCAGGCAAACCCAAGGGATCCAGCACGAGGAGGGGACATGGACGTGGTTCTCCACACCACGGCCACGTCCTTCACCTTCACCAGCCCGGGAATTCAGCTTTGCATTTCAGGATGTCCCCCACACCCCAACAGTCCCCATCCTCCTCCTGCCATTAGAGAGAAACTAATTGATGCTCTCATTCTCTGTGCACATCATCCCTCCACCCCGGGTTATCGATGAGCCAAGGGGCTGCACAGCCCCCTTTTGTTTCTCCATCTGTATAAGTGGGATATTAATCAGATGGGGAGGGGGGCACATCGCTGCTGGGGGGGTCTGAAGGCACCAGCTGGGCATCGTGGCCACGGAGGGGAGAATCCAGAGCTGGCTGTGCCTGGGAGACACAGCCCCAGCGTTGAGCAATGCTCAGGACCATGGCATGCAAGCTGTCCCCGGGCTAGAGGCTCCCGCGACAGATGGACCTTGCTCAGTGCCCGGGAGGTCAGCGGCTCTTCGGGCCGTGCAGGGATGAATGTGTGCTCAAAACCACCAGCCTCTGCCTGTGCCACCCTCCTCCGGCATCCAGGGACTGCGGCAAGTTGGCCCAGGATGGAGCTGGATGAAGCCGGGCACCTCCAGAAGCAGGGGAAGGAGCTCGGTCGGTGGCTGCTCTCCCCAGCCCGGCTCTCGTGGCGGTGCCAGGGGCTGGGAATGAGCCCAGAAAGGTGACCCCCTCCCCTGTGCGAAGGGCAGTTCCAGGGCACACTGGTGCAGCCCCCCGTTTTCCTTGTGTCTCCTTTTTCTACTGATGTTTGCTGAGGGTTTTGTGGGACTTTGAGCATTCCTGGTCATTGACTTGTAAAGAAATAACCTCCCCCAGATGCTGGAGTTGCATCCTGTGACCAGCCAGGTCTGGCCATCCATGTGTGCCAGACCCCTGTAAAATCCTCCCCTTTTGGGCCAGGTAGGGTACCTGGGTGATCAGATGTGGTATTTCAGCCAAGAAGTTCTGAGCTGAGTGGTCCTCACATCCCCTGAGGTTCAGCTCCATTTTCAAACATTCTGTTCCCTAACTGGACCTCTGATGTGTTGCCCTGTGCCAGTGAGACACCAGCAATAGCAATAAAACTAGTTTTCCATCCCACTGCTTAGAAAGAATGGCTTGGTCCAGCCTCTTCCTTGGCAGCAGCAGTGAGTCTGGAAAGGAGCTGGGAACTCTCACTTCCCCATTCTCAATGAAAAATGGAAGTTTGCTTTCCAGGGATGAATCCATGCCCAGCTGGAAGATGCAACCAGTCTGTGGTGATGCTGGCAAGGATGCCCAGGCAGTGCCCACACAGCCCCACACCATGACACAGAGGGGATCATGACCCTTGAAGGAGCTCAGCTCCAGCATCAGACCCTTTTTGTCTCGACATGGCAAGTGTCAGCAGGATCCCACCCACCCCAGCACCTGTTGGCAGCTTCATGGAGATATCCCATTTCTGCCGATAACTGAGAAGTCTCCACTAGCCATGAGCTGGCATGGAAACCAAGAGGGAATGCTGCCTGCTGCATCTACCATTTCCTAGCTTGCTTTTGGCAAGAGGATTTGGACAGAAGAATGGGAGAGAGCTCCGGAGTGAGGTGGCAGCTTTCCCTCTCAGCCACATCCCTGGGGCCACCGGAGGTGCCACATCATGGCAGGGTGTCAGTGCCATGGAGAGACACTGAAGGCAGGGTTAGACTGCATATTAGGGGAAAATCCTTCCCTGTGAGGGTGGGGAGGCCCTGACACAGGTTGCCCAGAGTTGTGGCTGCCCCATCTCTGGAAGTGTTCAAAGCCAGGTTGGAGCAACCTGGTGTAGTGGAAGGTGTCCCTGCCCAGGCAGGGGGTGGAACAAGACGAGCTTTGAGGTCCTTTCCAACCCAAACCATTCCACCATCCTATGAATAGCTGCCTGTGGCACACGGAATGGCTCGGGGAGGGCTCTGTGTAGGACTTTTGGTGGCTTTTAGGGGCTGCCTGGGAGCTCCCGTGGGAAGCAACTCACCTGCAGGAGGGCCTGGCATGGCTGGAAAGCAGCGGCATCTCGGAGCTGATGGACACTCCAGGACAGTGGGAGAGACCACCCCAAACCCAGCCCTCTGCCAGCGCGGGCGGCCGGCTCTGTCCAGGCTCCTCAGGGCTCTGCAGCCCGGGGTCACCAAACCCACCACCCCTCAGCCCAGCTCCCTCCGGGCATCCCCGGCGGGGACAGGGAGCGGGGCCGTGGCTGGTCACACACGAGGGGCTGCGGGAGCAGCGAGCACCAAGCACCAGCCCCGCCGCTGCCTGCGAGGGAGCTGCCGCATGCAGAGGCGGCCGGGGCGAAACAGCTCAGGCAGCACAAATCGACTGTGACAGCCCCAGAAAGGCTGAGCCCGGGGGTGCGGAAAAATACAAGTTAGTTTCCTTTTCCTTACCATATGCTCCCCTTCAGCTGTGGGCGGCACGATAATTACTGCCATCCACCATGCTGGTCTGGCTTGTCACACAGCCTGCCGCGGCTCCGCAGCGAGGGCTCGGCACGGCGGCGGGGCCAGGGCACAGCTGCCCCTGCCCACGGGTGGGCACAGCGCGATTCGGGTGCCTGGTGCCCAGGCCGGCTCCTTCCCGGCACCAGCGGCAGCAGCCTGAAGGCAGCAGAGGTGGGGAGGGAGATGCAGCCCCTCTTCTCTCGGTAGTGTCTCCTGGGAGGTACATGTCACCTTGCTGTTGACTTTGATGACAGTGCCACTTCACCAGCCAGCCCCAGCTCCCTTGAGCCGGGTGTGAACACCTCTATCTCTCTTCACAGGACGCTGCTGGGGACAGCCTGTTCTAGATCCCACTCCTGGCTGCTGGGAGAGCTCTGGGGCCAGCTACTGCTTGGCCAGCTCTGCAGGGCACCCCAGAGGTCAGGAGGGGGTAGGCTGTGAGCAGGGCATTGGACCTGAACATCTGCAGAGGTATTCCCGGTCCCAGGTGTGCTGGGGCTCTGTAAGGACACAGTTGGTGCCATGCAGGAGAAGCACTATGCCCTGAAGAATGTTCTGTCACCCTGGCAAGTGCAAGACAAAGTCGTGACAACCTTCTCCAGGACACCCACCCTTCTCCAGGACACCCTTCTCCAGTCTGGCACCTGGCAGCGGGGTAGCTGTGCACTTGGTCAGCCCCAGAACCACAAAGTCCAAACAAAATTGGGTGGAGCTCTGCTCCATCCAACTCTACAGTCCCTTCCAAAACACACCAGTGACTCTTCAGGGCTCCTGGTGACCCATCAACCATGTCCCTACACAAGCATCCATGGCAGTGTTCTCCAGCACTGTGCAGACCAGAAACCTTGAGGCACAACTGGTTCTTATTGCCAAAAGAGACGTCCCATTGGGACCCTCCCTGGGCATGGGTCAAAATGGATCTTCATTTCCCAGACTACACCTGGCATGAGCACAGTCTGCTTCAGGTCCTTCTTTAGGGAAGGAACGTTGATCCTTATGGCCATGTTGTCTCAGTGACTCTTTATACCAGAGCTGGGCCATGAGCCAGGTACAGATGGCTGTAGGTGGCAAAGATGTGGGTTTGTCACCAGATCAGCCCTTCTTTCCTCACTCTTTACCAGCCAAGCCCTGTAGGTGGGACACTTGTGTGTGAGAGAAGGTGGGAGAAGGGCCTTGGCACACACTCTGCATCTCCCATGACTTCCTTCTCACCATGGACCATGGGAGTGTGATGGGAACATGGAGACACACATTGGTGTGATTCTTCCAGACTGACAGAGCAGCACGTGCCCAGCCATCGGTTGTGCTTCCCATTGCTGCAGCAGCTCCTTCTGTGGCTCCTCTGGTGCAAACAGCATCACAACAGTCCTAAATCCCATCTATCATGACTTTGAACAGCATGTGTGCTCAAGCATCTGGCCCCTGCCTTGGTTTCCCCACGCATCAGATCCCTTTCCCTGCCCACAGCAGCATCCCAACCGCAGCTGCACCAAGGCTGCCAGAGCTCAAGGAGCGTTTGGATGATGCTCTGGGGCACAGGGTATGACTCTTGGGGATGGTCCTGTGCAGGGCTGAGGGTTGGACTGGATGATCCCTATGGGTCCCTACCGATTCGGTACATTCTGTGATTCTGTGAAACACTGGGAGGGAAATGCAACAGCTGAAAAAACCAATCCAGACTCTGGCAACTTCCCCAGGATTCCCTTGGAGGCTGTGATGGAGAGCGGAACGGATCTGGCCCCTGGCTGAGCCGTCCTTTCCCAGTGTCCCCAGGGCTCGGCTTTGCAGGGAATACACGTGGTAAAGAAAAATTTAGGAGACCTGAGACGCTGCAGGCTCTGCACCACCTCGACAGGTTACATGGAAGATGAACTTTCCCACAGACCGAGCAGGGATCCCGCTTCTCTTCCACACTTGAAAAGGAAAAAACCCAAACCCGTCTCCCTCCCTCCCCCGGCCCCATCGCTGGGAGGTCCCCGTGCCCGGCGGTGCCCGGCCACCCCTGGCTCTGCCCAGCCGGTTGAGTGAATCGCTGACTCTTTAACCGGTTCTGCGGCGAAGGACCTTAATCGAGTCACGGCGCCGGGGCTGGGAGCTGATGCGATGTGACAGCCCCCGCACACCTCCCGAGCGCGGCCCCGCGGCCACGGCCGGCCCCGCCGCACCGGGCAGGGCTGGGGGGCTCGGGGCCGAGGGGGGCTGGGGAATCCTTCCCCATCGCCCAAGACACCCCTGACGTCACTGGAAGGCGGTTTAATATCTATCAATCGCACGGAAAATCGCTTGTTTGGCCCCAGAGCCCTCCTCCCCACACCCCCCCCAGCCGCCTGTCCTATTTTGAAGGGCTCATTTCCCCAGCGCTAATGAAAGCGACAGCCGTGCAGGGCTGGTATTTGGGGTTATCACTGAGAATATTAATGGCTGCTGCTCGGCGTTAACTCTTTGAGAGGCCGGCGCTGCGCTGCCTCTGCCGAGCCTGGGCACAGCACAGCCTGGGCTCCCCAGCGCCCTGTCCAGGACTGGGCGAGGGATGGGAACCCCATTTCCACGAAGTTTTAATGCATTTAATCATTTTTCAGCCCCGGGGGAGTGGATCGACCCAGCTGCCTCCTGCTGAGGAGAGGTGGAGGTTGCAGGGATGGTGCTGTGTGCTGCTACCTGGAGCAGCAGAGAGAAAAGAGCTTGGGGCAGGAGGGGAGGGTGGGGATGCCAAGGGAGCTGGGGAAAAGGCAGGTGCCAGAGGTGACCTGTCACAGCTGGGATGTGGACACGGAGAAGGGATGAACTCACCTTGTACAGGAGGGCTCTGGCAGGCTGAGCGTGTTTGTGTTTGGCTGGTGATGTTCATGGTTGGCTGGAACAGAGTTCCCCATGAGGGCTTTGAGAACAGCTGTGTGCAGATGTTTGAGAACAACCACATCTCAGAAAACATCCTATAACACTCATGGTTTGGAGACAAATTGTTTAGCAGGGCCTATTGTGATAGTACTAGGGGTGATGGTTTTAAACTAAGAGAGGGGAAATTAGATAGAAAGAAGTAGTTTCTTACAGTAAGAGGGTGAAGGTGCTGGCACACAGAGAAGCTGTGGCTGCCCCATCCCTGGAAGTGTTCAAGGCCAGGTTGGATGAGGCTTGGAAAAACCTGGGATAGTGGAAGATTTCCCTGCCCATGGAAAGGGGTGGAATGAGTTGAACTTTAAAGGTCCCTTACAACCCAAGCAATTGTGTGATTCTATGATTCACCTCCCTCACATTGGCATCTCATTTGGTTTCAAGACAACTTAGGTCACTTCCATGCCAATGGAGTTTCCAGGTTAAGTCACGAAGACACCAGCTCTCAGTGGGACCTCAGGATGTCTTCTAGTCATGGATTCTGTTGGGAATGGGATCACTGAAGTAGTGAGGAGGTGCTTGGGGTGGCACCGATCAGTGCACAGCCTGCAGAGGATATTCATGCATCCATGAAGCACGTTGATGTGCCTCTTTTGGCTTCCTAAGGAGCCGCCTTCAGGAATAAAGTATATCCTTGGGCTGTGTCTCAGCAACAGTTTGTCACAGATTCGTAGAATACCCTGAGCTGGGAGGGACCAACTCAGGACCAGAATCATTGAGTCCAGCTCCTTGACTGTGGTCATGAAGAAACCAGGTGAGAATTGGTCTATCAGCCTGTCATCACAAAGGATGACCTGACAGTAAAGAAGGGACAGGATGGTTGTCCTGTGTCAGAAGACACAGGGCAGCAGCTTCTTTGGAGAGCCAAAACTGCTGCAAACTGGAGGAAACGGACTAATTTTATGCCAACATCTTCCCAAGCTTAGAGCACGTCAGGATTCGCTGGGAGGTTTCTTGGCTCTGTCGTCAGTTGTGCTGGTGTAAAACCAGACGTGATGCTGTGAATGCCACCAGAGCCATGGCAGTGACAGGTCCTGCTGAGGGGAGGATGGTGTTTGCCAGGGGGAACAACTCAGCCCCAGTCTCCAGTGAGGACACGAGGTTTTATGGCAGCCCCCCACCTTCAGGAGCTGCCTGCTCGCCTCTGAAGGCCCCTCTAATTGGCTGCATTTAAAGATGCCTCCTGAGCTGTCTGTGTCTCCAGCAGGACACACATCCCTAAAATGACACCAGCTAATTAAGGCCGTGGAAGCCCAAGAACTCTTCCGTGCCTTGTTTGTTATCCAGGAGCCTGAGGCAACGCTGAGGCCAGTAGGACCCTGACAGGCAGCTGGGGAAACCTGGTAATGACAGGGCCACCAAACCAGTCAGGGAGAAGGAGGCAGAGGAGGACAGAAATCAGCAGCGACAATAACAACCAGCCACAGGAACAGTGCCGAGGCTCCTCCTGTGCCTGGGAGAGATGGGATCAATGAACCAGAGAGCTCCCTCCCTGCTCCTCACCTTTCTCCAGGCACCTCGAGGCCAAATGGGATGGAGGGTGGGGTGGCAGTGGAGGGGCACTGGGGATGGAGTCTGCTGTTTGAAGGTCAAGAGACGAGTCTCTTATCAGGCTGTTTTCATAATTTCTGGGAAAACACAGCAGCACCTCTCTGTTTTGGCTGGAGAACTGTCCCACTCACCAGCTGCCGAGAATGCTAACCTGGCAACCCCTTCCTGTTGGCCTTTAGGAACCAGAAGCCAGAGCAGAAGGCATGTGTTTGACATGCACATGTGAAAGGCTGGACCTGGGAGAGCAGTTCATGAGAGGACATCACCTTCCTTCTGTCCTTTGAGTATCTTCTCCTGATGTCCTCCACCCTCTGCCCCTGTCTTCTGAGACAAAACCCCTCCTGCAGCATCCCTGAGCCCATTCCTACCTCCCTCAGAGCTGCCTCTGCTGCAGTGTGGAGGGGCACACACCAGTGTAAGGGTTGGCAGCAGCTGCTCTTCACAAAGCATTGGTACAGCTGCCCAGGGCAGTGGTGGAGTCACCACCCCTGGAGGGATTTATAAGCCATGTAGATGTGGCACCTGGGGACATGGGTTAGTGGTGGCCTTGGCAGTGCTGGGGTAACTGTTGGACTTTTCCAAACTAAATGATTCTGTGATTTTCTGAGATGTCCTTTACAGGGTGAGTGTGTCCACTCCATTAATCTTTTTTCTCTGACAACACCATATCAAAGACAAAAAGAGGTTATTAAAGTGCCTTCTGCCATTGCTGCACCACCTGAGCAAACACCAGCAGTGCAGCAGCACGTCAGGCCTGCCATGCTTGGCTGTCCCTTTGGCCAGGTTCTGGTCACAGGGGAGATGCTGGGGAAGTTTCCAGATTTTATTCTGAATTGTTCTGAAACAAAGCCACGGAGGGGTGTCTAGAGAGGGCTTTCAGCCTTTCTAGTGAGGTTTCCCCAGCAGCATCTCATGGTCAAGAGAAGCTGGTCCTGAATCCCATATGATTCCATGATTCTATGTTAGTCCTTCACTGATCACTTGAGCTCCACATCTCAGGTCTCTTTGCGCAGGTGGTGGATGTGATGGTGGATGTGGTGGTGGATGAGATGGTGACCTGGATGGAAAAAAGGAACCTGGTGACAAGAGAGCTTCAGAGCAAGTGCAGCTTTCACTCCACCCAATTTCAGATGTCTGGATGATGCTCTCAGTCATATGGTTTAGTTTGAGGTGGCCCTGTGAGGATCAGGGAGCTGGCCTTGAGGATCCTCATGGGACCCTTCCAACTGGAGATATTCTATGATTCCAGAGGCAGGAGGGGGTGGAGTTCTGTGTGTATCCAGCACTGCCCCAGCATTTGCTGCCGAGAACTGTTCCAGTGATGGTTGTCCATCCCATGTCCCTGGTGTGAATTATTTGTGTTTCAGCACCAACCAGTTACAGAAGCAGCCAGATTGCACCCTCATGGGTGACCTGGAGGTAAAGAAGACAGAAAAGGGTGGCAGAGGGGCAAGCAGCGTATAGAAGATGGCATTTCACCATCATATCCTCAGTATCCCAGCAGAGATCTCACACTGGCCAGGTCCACCCCACTGTACCTTGCTTGGTGAAGGCACCACCAACACCCAAATCACAGAGAGACCCCTTGGCACATCCTTCCCCAACCCTCAGAGGGGCCCTGGGGATGGATCAGTCCCTCAGGGAGTTTAATTTAATTTGATTTAATTTAATTTCAAGACATTTCAAGAAATGTGATTTTATTTCATTTCATGAAATTAGATTTCAGTTGATTTCATCTTGTGAAATTTCATTTCAAAAAATCTGATTTTATTTAAGTTAATTTCAATTAATTTTGTGAAATTGCATTTCATCTTATTTCACGAAATGAATCTTCATTTTTTGACATAAAATGAAATTTTGAGATTTTATTTCTTTATGTTAAATTTCCTTTCATTAAATTTGATTTCATTTCATTTTGTTAAATTTAATGTCACTTTAAGAACTTTGATTTTATTCCATTTCATTTCATGTTGTTAAATTGCCAGGAGACTGACCCTGGCCAGCTGATCATGGTGTTCACTCACTGCAAGAGGGATCAGCACCCAGTGCTGGGTGTGATCCTGGGCTGGGCACACAGGGCCAGGCTGACCTGTGTGGCCAGAGCAGACCAAAGAATACCAAGGATCAGACCTGTTTGGCCATGAAATTCATCCATTAGTTATTATTTTAAAAGCAGTTCAATTCTGATTGGGTTTTTTTCCCAGGCAATAAGCAAGTGGGAGGAAAAGGATGTGCTCAGAGGAGGAAGGTCAGTGCTGCAGTGGGTGGTTGTCTCAGCTCTGCCTGGGAGTGCCGAGTCCCTGGAGATGCTCTTGGGAGATGCAGCTCTCCGAGGGACCACTTTACATTTTGCCCTCCTTCTTCCAGTTCCTTCTGAGTCTCTGAACATCCAAAGCCTGGAGTTTACATTATATGACAGAACAAAAATGTCCTATGGGCAAGGGTCTGGGGAATCAACACAAATAGCCATTTACTAATTCTGTGCTGCCCACAGAAATCCTGAAGGCCTGGGGGTCTGGGGATGGGATGTGGAGCTTTTCTTTTTTGGGGCAATTAGTTTCAATGCAGCCCTTCTAATGACTGAAGGTTCTGGCTTGCCTGAAGGCACTTCAGAGGCCTGCAGGAGGAGAGTCAGGGTCTCTGTGTCACTCAGGGCTCCAGATCATCAAACCCACCTCTTCAGGCTGGGCTGTCATGGGCCAGCTCAACAATGTTTCACCCTTTAAGTTGTGGAAAGATATAGCAGGTAGACAAAGCTGTGGAGAAGCCTCAACATTCCACATTTCCATGGAAATTGTGGTCCCAAGTGAGACTGCACAGGCTGCTCATGGCTTGGCTGCAGGGACTCTACAAATAATTTTTATCCAGGCTTGGCCAGGCACAACCAGAACTCACATCCCATCCCACGACCACAGCAACAGCGATTCACCCAAACACAGGAGGACATTTCTGTCCCGAGCTGGGGTCCCCAGGCTGTGGAGCTCTCCTGGCAGGGGCTGCAGAGCTCAAACCTCTTGGAGCAGGGCCTTCCCTGGATTTTGCTGAAGAACGCAAGCACTGGGAGTCAAGTGTGCTGTTTGTCTTGTTCTTACTGAGGTGACATTCATGGGATGCCTTTTGGAGTCTACCTTTTATCCATTGCCAGTGTTGGGTGAACGTTTGCCTGAGTAAAGACACAACAAAGATTCCAGAATCCTCAGAGAAGATTTGGAGCCTTTTGCGGGGTTGTCTGGCATGGGTGTGACCTGAGAATTTTGACCAGAGAACCTTTCCCCTGTGAAGTTGTGAGAAGACCCTTGGGAGAGGCAATTGGAAGGGGTAAGCAGATTTTAGTTGGAAGTAAATGATCTTTAAGGTTCCATCCAAGCCAAACCATTCTATGATTCTTTCATGGAGAAGAATTGGGGTGGGATAGGCGGACCTTCTTTCCCGTTGTTTCAACATCTCCCCAAGCTCTTCCTCCTCACCACACAAGTCCCAGCAGGAAAGGCCATTTTCTGGGGATCATTTCAAGGCACATGAATGAGAGGCAGCACCCCAACAGAGGACTTTTCCCCTGGGGAGCAGGAATGGCCATGTTCCTGCAGCAGAGTTACAAGGTGCTCCCAGAGCCCATCACTTCCTCCCAGCTCCATGTGTTGGCTCTGCGAGGTATTTTTCCTGTGGCCTTTGCTGGGATGCTGCAGGGATGCTCTGAGCAGCCCAGCCCAGCTCCAGTGGCAGCGAACCAGCTCCAGCTCGCAGCTGCAGAGAGCTGTTCCCATCTGTTGCTCTCCCCAGACGCCACAGCGGCCATCGGAACACATTCCCCCGCGCTGTCACAGCTCTGCCACTGAGCTCAGGGCAGGAGGGAGGATCTCACCCGCTGAGATGGCATTTTTTCTTTTTTTCCCTGCTTGGGTTGCTAGGAGGCTGAGCCATGCCTTTAGTGAATTTGTTGACCGGCATGCTTGGCTTTTGCAGCTGGAAGCATCTTCTCTTCTGGAGCACTTGCCCCAGACAAAGCAGGTTGTTTGAATGGGAAGCAAAGAGAAATGGTGAGTTTGTGCCTCAGGACAGCAGGACACCGGGAGGGTTTTGACCCGGACTTCCAAGGAGCCCAGCTGCCCACGAGAGCCAGGGGTTGTGTTCCTGTGGTTGGCAAGAAGAGGGAAGCATCCATCCAGGCAAGGCGTCATGGACATCCCCACGGACGCAGAGGGGCTGAGCAGACCCTGCTGGCTTCGCCTCACCTCGTCCTCCTCCCGAAGCCGCCCTTGTCTCACCTCCTATGAGCGCCACTCATCCAAGCACGGGAGGAGCCTCCGCTGTGGGAAACACAAACCCGGGGCATGTCCCCTGCCCTCAGGGACCCTGCCCCGACCCCACGCGTGACGAGGACCCACGACCACCCCCTCCAGCCCTCGTCCCCCCGCCACGTTCCCGCTCCCCCTGTGCCCGTCAGCGCCGGGGCTCTGATGGGCGCTGACAGCGCTGCTCTTTCCCTCACGCCGCGGCGGCTGCCTGCGAGCGGGGGCCCGGCCCGCGTGGGTGCGATGCCACGGCCGCGGCCCCCGCGGGAGGCTGCTCAGCACGGAGCAGCTGTTCCACATCACAGCGCATCGCGCCGCCCGCACCGACGGGAGCCGCGGAGCGCCGCGGTGGGGACGCTCCCTGCAAGGGCGGAGAAGGATCCGCCGGGCTGCTGGAGACCCGCGGCGGGCAGGGCTCCGCACAGCACGGCAGCCTCACCCTCGCTGTCCCTCCTGCCTGTGCTCCCTCAGCCGTGCCCTGCAAAGCTCTGCCTCCCTCCTCTTCCTCAGCCACCTCCGAAGCTGCATCCAAGCACGGTGTACCTTTCCTTTGCTATTCCTGGCTCATCCAACCTACGACCAGTCCTGGCCTGAAGCATTTTGCCGCTGAAGACAGAGGGTGCCCATTGCTCCTCCACTTTGCATCCAAGCCCACTCCTCTTCCCTGCAGGGAACAGGCAGCTTTGCAGAGCTGGTGGTGGGTTCACCCTGGATGCATCAGCCCCTCAAGATGTGTGGGACACGAGCCCGGTGTCAGGAGCTACTCCAGCTCCTGCAGAAAGGAGACAGGAGATGGTTTCTCTTTCAGTCGGGATCTGGAACACACGGAAACCAGCGCCACGGGGGCAGTGCCAGTCCTGCAGCCCACGGTGGGCTGCACAGCAGTGATGTGCACTCTGCTTCCCCAAGCACAGGCTCTTCCTCCTGGCCTTCCTTGGGCAGCAGAGCTTCCCATCCCTGGCGCTTGCAGGAGTTCTGCAGCCTCACTGCACAGCTTATCCATTTTTAACGAGCACACCTCATAAATACTTTGTAAAGCACCTTCTAGCCAAAGTGCTTTTTTTGATTATTTTTTCTTCCCTGGCTGCTTGGAAGAGCTGCTCACCCTCCCATTCTCTCTAGTCTGTGCCTCTTGCTGTTATCCTGCACATGTTTGCTGCTCTGAAGTTACAGAGCTCTGCCTCCAACACCTGAGGTGAGCTCAGTGAGCTGCATGTTGCTGTCCCTTGGGGTGGGTCACAGAGAAGGATGACAGTGCTTCCCTCTGCTCCTTGACCCTTCCCAGCACCCTGCAGACAGCTCAGCGCCTCCATCGACCCCACTGAGCATTGGGAGCAGCCCAGGTGGGCTCCTTCAGACCCTCACCCAGACCTTCCTCAGCATTTCCCTCCCACAGGGCCTCCTTCCTTGCTGTCCACCTTGGGCACTGAAGTACTGGGAGAACAAGACCTGCTCTCCCCACAGAATCACAGAATATGCTGAGGTGGAAGGAACCCACAAGGATCATCGAGTCCAACTCTTATCCCTGCTCAGGACCATCCCCCGGAGTCACATCATGTGCCGGGGAGTATCTTCCCTCACTGTGGCTCCCAGTCACCTCAAATCTGCTTTCTTTCAGTAGATTTCCATGTTCAGTTTAAAAACCAGGTGGACCTGAAGAAAATGACAACAATGACAACCCAAACACAACCTGCCAGAGCTGACTCCCTGCCTGGAAGATGTTCCCAAGCTAGGGTTTGGCTTGTTCAGTGGGCAACAGCTTATTTTTATCTCTCCCTTTTCTGAATCAATATGTTGCACGGTACCAGAGCAGGCACTTCCAAAGCACCTGATCACAGAGCTGCCCTGTCACAGGCCAAGCTTCATTCTCTCCAAAAACATGTCAGAGGAGCTGAATGAAGCCAGTTTGTGCCAATTGACATGGACTTCTCTCCAATTCCTCATTACATGACTCCAGCAACTCTTGACTTTGCCAGGTGCTGATGTCTGATGAACAACCCAGCAGCTCCTGCCGGTTCATCCCTGTTCCCTGCCCACTGCTGCTGCTTAGCCTGGGCCCTCCTTCAGTTTAAGTGCTCAGGTTTTAGCTTGCTGCCATAAACCTGCCTGTCCCAGCTTTCACCTTCCCAAAGTGTTTGGTCCCATTTCAGCTGAATTAGACAACATAGTCAAAATCTGAAATGTAGAAAGAGATTTTGGGAAGCTTCTTGGGCTTAGTCTGAGGGAAAGACCCAAAATGCCATTCCATTTTTCCAAAGAAATGTTGGCATGTGAAGTCACCAGGATCTTCTAGAACCACCACCAAGCCAGCCACTGTGTGCACGGCCACTCAACCAGCACCAGCTGCAGGAGGTGCTGCTTCAGGTGCCATGAGCAGAGGGTATGACAGAGGACAGGGATGGGAAAGTCCCATTGAGAGCTGGAGGAGAGAGATGAATGAAGTGTGTCCCAGGGGACAGAGGCTGTGGGGTGAAAGTGAGGTGGGAAGAGATTGGGATGTGAACCCAGGAAAGCAGCTGCTCACACCGTGGCTCTTCCTGTCCTTAATGACCACTTCCACTGGCCTCTGAGCCTGATTTCCTCTTCCCTGGGTGATAAAACCATCCCAGGCAGTTTGCAGGGCCTTTTGTCATTTTTCTGCTTCTGAATTTTTTATTTTCGTTTTATTTCTCAGCTGTGAGAGTCTCAGGCTTGTCTCTGCAGGCCATGGCACCCCCAGCCCAGGGAGGACTTTCCCAGGCATGAAAGGAGAGGCTTCAGAGCCTTTTTCTGCCACTCTGTCCATGCCGTGGTGTTAATGGCTCGTGAAGGCAGCCTGGCCCCATCAGGCAGCACAGAGGGACCGGTGCATCGAGGCGACACCGGCGCCCCCGGGCAGGACCTGCCCGTGCAGGGCCAGCTCTGCTGCTGTCACTGCCAGAGCCCTCCCGGGCCAGGCTGTCCGGGGCAGCAGGTGAGCTGGAGGATGGGCCTGGGGGAGGGCTCAGAGCTTTGTTTCTGTCTTGCTGCTGGCCAGGGACCCAACTGCTGTGCTGGAGTCTTGGCTGGTGATCCTGCATCTGGCACATGCTGGGCATCCCCACAAGAATTGGGATTGGGGCAGAAGATGGGAGCAAAGGGCACACACCTGAATCTGCAGCAGACAAATGTTACAGAGCTTCCTGGCTGGGTTGGATGGAAGGGGTTGCAGCAGTGTAAGCCCTCATTTTGCTTCTCTTGTGGCTTTGGGACTGACAAGGAGAGCCCTGGAAGGGGCTGAAAATGAGCATGTGGAATAGGTCCCTGTTGTGTGACTTTGGGATCCAAAAAGGGATGTCCCCCAGCACAGACACCTCTTTGCAAGGACCAAGCCTTTCTTCACTAGAAAGTCAAGCTATGAGGTCCATACACTCAGACAAGGAAGACAGGGTGAGTTTTGAGATGAGTTTTGAGAGGACTCAGGGTATTTACTGGGAGAGTGAAAAGCATCTTTCCCAAAAGCGAGTGTGACAAGATCTGAGGTAGAAGCTCTCCCACGAAGGCTGTGCCTCAATGGAAGGTGTGGGAACATCCCAACAGGCAGAGAGCGGGATCAGCTCTGTCTGCAGCCAGAGTCCTGGTGGCTCCAGAGAGTCATGGAATGGTTTGGGTTGAGAGGTTCTGCCTATCTTCTTCTGCCCCTTCCACTACCCCAGGTTGCTCCAAGCCCCATCCAACCTGGCCTTGGACACTTCCAGGGATGGGACAGCCACAGCTTCTCTGCCCAACCTGTGCCAGGGCCTGCCCACCCTCACAGCTTGAAATGTCTCCCAATCTAACCCTGCCCTCTGTCTGCTTAAATCTCTCTGAGGTGCCAAGAAAATGGCCAGGCCACCACACATAGACCACAGCTCAGTCACAGGAGAGTTTTGAGAAGAGAGGAAGAGCAAGCAGTTAAAAGACCAGCCAAGGGGAGTGTTATTGATATGCAAGTCACATGTCCCCATGAAATGCTGCCAGCCAAAGACCTGTGGCAACCAGGACATCTGTGAAAGCATTTAACAACAATGAAACAGAAGATCAGACAGGTAAAATGCTTCATATCTCATCTTTTTGAAGACATGGCACAAGTGGTGATGCACCAGGTGAGCTGGATTGGGAAGGTGCAGAGCCTCTCTCAGCTCCTGTACTCCTGGAGGGGTTTGGAGACCAACCCCTGCACAGAAAAGCAAAGCCAGTTCCTCTCTCCAAGTCACTGAGCATTTCTTTACCCACACTGTTGTTGTTTGCTGGGCTAGTAAATGTTCTCCAGTAGTTCTGTTGCCCAGATTTCATGATGAAATACCTCTGGGTGCAAGTTTCATACACATACACGATAGAGCAGCTTTCCACAAACACAATCAAGACTTCAGCTTTCCGTTTTGTCTTAGTTCACTGTTTAGGTCACTCTTGCTCACTTTGGTGCCCAGACACCTTCCATTGGCTGGCTTTGATGGTCTTGGAGGCCTTTTCCAACCTCAGTGATTCTGTGATTCCATGATCAAAGAAGTTCTTGTTTTATTGAATTACTGGAATTGCTTTCCCCTTGAATGCTGCTACACTGCCCTCCCTCCACTTTGTTCCTCAGGGTTCCACACCCAAATGAAGATCCCACTCTCTGCTGTTTTGGAAGCCCCTCAGAGATCTGTGTATCTGTTTTTTGAAGCACCTTTGGGAGCCACCTGAAGAGCAAGAGCATCCCACTGATCCGCCCCAGCCTGGCTCTCCTGTGTTTTGTCCCTCATGTGATCTCTGTACATGTTCAAAATGAACACGGGCTGGGAATGAAGGACTCAGCACCCAAATGTCAGCAAGGCAATCAGAGAAGCTGTAATTTTAATGATGTGGAGAAAGTCACTTGTTTAGAGCCTGATTCGTGATTCTCTATTGCCTGTGACAGCTTACGCTGGGACTATATTTGCTTCTGCTCTCACCATCCCACATTTCTGGGATAATTTTTATGCCATAACTTGCTTTAACTCATCTGCCCTGATTCCCAAGTGTCCTCAGCTGGCTAAGAAATACAGAATTAACCCTTCTATAAACTGTTTCACTTTTTCAATGCTCTTGTCCCCATGTTCATAAGTGGATATTCACCTCTGCCAGACCAATGTGGCATTTGGTATCTCAGTCACTGACCATTCAGATTTATCTTTGTGTGCAACTCTCCCTCCAAAGACCCTGGGTGTAAACTGGCTGGGAATTACCTGCAAGTCTTTTCCATGTTTTCCCTATGGAAACACCTTCACTGGCTTTGTTGGTTGTCAGGTTCTTGTCTCCCAGACCACATTATAGCTACAGGTTCTGTGCTAAGTGATTTATAAATAAGCACTACTAGAGGGATTTGTTCCAATACAATGGGAGGAGTGATATGTTGCTTATCTTGGGATTTAAACTGTAATTAACTCTGGTTGCATTGAGTTTTTAGCATCTCATGTGACTGTGATAAATGGTTGAGATCCTCATCACAATGCTCCCTTTTCCCAGCTGGTGGGATCCTCTCCTCCCTGCCCCACTGGCTCTGCTTCCATGAGCATCCCCAGCCCCTGCATGGGGCTGGCAACATGGAAATGTCACTGCCTGTGCTTTGGGGGCTTCCTCAGCAGCACTGCAGTGCTGAGGAAGATGTCCAGCTTGTCCTAACTGGTGCCAGGGATTTCATGCCTCCTTTGTTAGAAAGCTTTCCTGGAAACTCCAGTGAATTCAGAGGAAAAGAGAGCTTTGTCTTGCTGTAATTCCCAGCTCCAGATGTGAAATCTTTGAAAGGACTGTAGTTGAACTAGATGGTCATTGTTGGTGTCTTCCAACTGAACTATCCTATCCCATCCCATCCCATCCCATCCCATTCTATAGTGGAGAAGAGATAAAGTGCTTCATAGTCATTGTGATAGCACTCAGAGCCAGGAAGTGCCCCCACATTGGAGGAGATGTCTGGTCCAAGTTTGGGGCCTGGGGTGGGAAACTGATATTTTTATCATTACACAACCCTTACACAGGTGTTGGCCAAGTTTTGTCTCTGTAGGGTGTGTGTCCTGCTGGAAAACTTAAGGATGGAAATTCAGTTGTTCCTGTGGTCCCATCCATGACCAGAAACAGCCCAGTTACCATTGTCAGCTGGAATTTGGAGTCCATAGCTGAGACCATAATGTAGAGACCCAAAGCCTGATCTCCTGTGTCCCTTCTAATTCTGTCCTCCAACCTCCACTGGAACAAAGAAAGTCTCTCCCCCTTCCAAAATGCCCTAAAAGTGCTTATACATTGTTTTTGTCCAAAAATGAAGACTGGACTTCCAAGTGCAGAAAGACTCAGGTTGTTGTTGTTGATTCTCACGGTTGAGCTGGTGATGAGATGTGTGTCTATATTGGGGTGGCCTGGACCTTCCAGGTCCTTGATTTATGGGAACACATGGGTAGTAGTCCAAGCAGATTTCCACTAGAAAGCCCCCAGTTCATGCATAATTTAATAAGTAGCTCCCAAAGCAGGTACAACAACAGGTTGTTTCATACCTGTGGTAAATTTGTGGTAGAAGATCTCAATAGATATTATTGCAAAAGCTTCAAGATGCAGGCCAGGTGAGGACAGTGAACTTTCTTGGCATCATCTAAAAAGGGAGTGAGTGGTCTGTAAGTACCAAGTTTTTTCCAGCCCAAGAAATCACCTCTTCAAGCACAATTGAATGGGATGAGTGGAGGAAGTCAAGGGAAGTGGTGACTTCTCTCTGTTAACCACATGGTACCTGCTTCAGAAGAATGGTAAAACAACAGCAGCTCCCATGACTGTGATGTCCCATCAGCACCAAATTCAGCCAGGATGAAGGATTCAGTGTGACAGAGAGGAAAAGAGGGGAGAGGAGAGAGGGGGCAGATGATATCCATCAGAGAAGAGGGAACAGCTATGTTGTCCCACCGTGTCCTCAGGGCCTGACCCGTTCCTTGGCCCTGAGCAGCTGGGGTGGTGTTGGCACTGCTGCTCCCCTTCCCAGGCCTGCTGCACCTCCAGCTCTGGTCTTGGACAAGCCCATCTCTCCTCCCCCCACCACTGCGGTGCCATTGCTGGTAACACCACCTTTATGGCCTCATTAAAGTTTATGGAGAGCTTTGAGGTTCTTGGCTGGGGAGGGCAAAGTGCTGTTGTTTAGTGGGCATCTCCACAGAGCAGTGGAGGTGCCACCACACAACAGCCCCTCATTCCCTCTTCCAAGACCATTGAGGACCCTTGGCTTTGTCGAGTTAACATGTTGCTGGTCTTCGCCCCTGTTGCTGCTGTTTTCCCCCCCTCTCTCTCGCTCTCACTCCCCCTTTCTGCCTCCTCCTCCTCCTCTCCCGGCTCCGTAGCAGTTTCCTCGGGAGTGTTCAGCTAGCTGACACATTTGCCACAGATGGATGGTGCACACGGAGACAGCTGTCACTCCCGATTTGTGGTCCACTGCGTGACAGCAGGACTGATGCCTTCTGAAAGGCCGTCTCGCGGAGCACATGCACTCTGACATTCTTCGAGATGAGCCCTACAGACACCTCTCAGTGGACCTCAGGAGAAGCTGGCAAGCGAACCCTTCCCGCTCCCCCTCCCCGAAGCAGCCTGCAGGCTGGAAGAAAGCAGCCACTCTGGTGCACACACACACAGGCACGGCCAACCTCCTTGGGTAGTTCTGTGCCACTACTGGTCTGCCAGGTCCCAGCCCGGCTGTTTGCTCCTGATGCTGGTGTATGAAGTGAGGCGGGTGCAGATTTGCAAGAGGGAAAGGTCACCAGCGAAGCTGCTCTTTTCCCCTTTTCCGCCTTTTTAATTGCAGGAGGGAGGGATATGGGCTCCAGCTTCATTCCGGCGGAGCAGCTGCCTCCAGCCTCTTGAGTTCCTCTGTCACAACAAAAGCTGATAGACTTTGCAGTCACAGCCCCTTCAGGCCTCTCTGTCTCCTCAGTCACTGGTGGTGGCCTCCATCCCCCATTCTGGTCTCCATCCCTCACACTGGTCTCCATCCCCCATGCTGGTCTCCATCCCCCATGCTGGTCTCCATCACTATGACCCACAAAACAATATGGAAATCTTGGCAGGGGGTTTCCCCCCACGGTCCCACCCCAGCACTGCACAGGACATGGGGCAGGATGCCCTGACAGCTCCTAGGGAGGTTCCTCTCACCAGCCTGAGGCCAGCTGCAGAGGTAGGGCTGACTTAGGGAAGATTGGCTCCTTGGAGAACAAAGCTCTGCACCCTTAACTAGGCTTAGGCTCATAATTTCAGGTCTCAACCACCCATACATGTCCTAAGAATTGAAAAGTAGACACCTGATTATTCAACTCTGAGACTTTCAGCAAAACCCTTTGGTGGGACTCTCAGATGGACAGACAAAGCAGAACAGAAGAAAACAGTCTTTAGCTCTAGGCTAAAGAACAAAATCCTCCAGATTACAGACTCCATGGGAATGGGAACTGCTCCTTCCTTTGGCCTTCAGGGAAAAAAATTGCCTTTCAGAAAACAGATATGCACAGCTCTTAATTATCCATCTGACTTGTGGAAGGTTGTGGTCAATGGAATGGGTCTTCTCAAAAGGGAAAAGTTTGAACTAGACCTAGAGAATATTATCTGGGTCCCTCTAGAATGACCTGAGATTTCCCCACCTTCTTCATGTCTGAGTCCTGCTCCACAGGACACCTTGTGGTGGCTACACAAGGTCATGAAGAAAGTCCTTCTAGTAAGGTCCCCGAGTGGTGCTCAACAGTGGAAAGCCAGGGGAGAGGACACAGGCAGAACAAACTTACATGAGACTCCTCCTGGATAATCTCCAGGCTTTCAACCAGTCACAGCTGAGGGACTTCAGGAGCCAGGCAAGATTTCTCTGTGTTTCGTAATTCCTGGTGGAGTTCCCACCCCAGCAGTGCCTGGGTAAGGTCTGCTCATCCATCCACTTACAAAGTCTTTATGAGCCATTTAAATGTACAGGAAGATTTACAGAATTCAAGGACATCAGTTGTACTGGTTGCTTTGACCCCTTGACTCCTGTTCCCAGCCCCTCGCAGCAGGCTGTCTGTTGAGCAGGACCCTGCTCAGCAAGACACAGGGAAGGTGTGATTTGTGCCAGGACTCAGCTTTCCTGAGTCCTTCAGCAACAGGAATGGTGTCTCCCACCACGGTTTGAGCTGCAAATGTGTTGCCTTTGAGCTTCCTGGCTGAATGCAGCTCTGTTATTCCAGACACCTCCAGCCTGGTGGGAGGTCATGCCAAGGTGGCATCAGTGTGAGAGGAAGGTACTCAGGTGGGATGGGGATCCTGGCAAGGGGATGTGGGGCACTTCCCCTGTGTCAAAGCTGGGAAGGCACCTCCATATGTGACAAAATATTAATGTAAGTATGGATCCAGCAAGAAACTTCACCACCAGCACTGCAGGTCAAGGTTGCTGAAAGTCACCGAAAACTTTAGGAGGAGGCTGAAATGGACCCAAGCGCAGCTGAAACTAAAGAGAAAGGAGCAGTGTCATTTCCTTTTGATGAGAGCACCCCAGAAGGGAAAAGAAAGACTCGCTCTGTCACTGGAACCTGCACTTTTCCATCAGGACACCTCTAAGCAGGTGGGACTGCCCAGGTCAGAAGCTCACAGCAGTGCCTGTGAGAAATGGGCTAAAGTGGTGACTGTGCTCCTCAGCTGGAGAAAAGGAACTCTGGGCTCTTGCACAGTCTGAGGAGGTTTCTGGTCTGACACAAGGCAGCATGTTCCTGGAGATGGGTGGTCCAGGGCAGCATCCTTTACCTTGGCACAGCTATTTGAACTGAGAAGACCAGACATCCTGGCATTGCCATGGCCCCCCTACAGCAGCATCACAAGGCTCCAGAACACACAGGGACATCAGAAGTAATTATGTTGTGAGAACATGGCACTCTGAGCAAATCCTGATCCATCTGGACAAAACATGGTCAGACCAGGCACTGGCCTTTCCAGGACTTTCCCTTTGAGAACCTCAGAGTGATGATGACTGGTGAGACTGAGCTTGAGCAGGATGGATACGTGAGCTCCAGGGTAGGAGACCTCAGCTCGGCTCAGCTCTGATGCACCAGGCAGAATCCACAACCCCTGCTAAAGCCCTGGGTGCAGCTTTGGGCACCACAGTATAAGATCTAAAACTGTTAGAGTGCCCAAAGCAGGGACAAAAGCATGGCAGAAAGTCTACAGGGGAGTGGCCAAGGTCACTTGGTTTTTCAGCCTAGGAAAGAGGAGACTGAGGTCAGACCTCATCGGGGTTTGCAGCTTCCTCAGGAGGAACAGCTCCAATCTCTGCTCTCTGTGACAGGGACAGCACCCAAGGAATGGCTGGAGTTGTGTCAGGGCAGGGTTAGGTTGGATCTCAGGAAAAGGTTCTTCCCCCAGAGGGTGGTGGGCACAGCCCCAAGGCTGCCAGAGCTCCAGGAGGGTTTGGACAGTGCTCTGAGGGACAGGGTAGGATTGTTGGGGTGTCTGTGCAGGGCCAGGGGTTGGACTGGATGATCCCTGTGGGTCCCTTCCCACTCAGGATATTCTGTGATTCTGTCACTCTATGGTTCTAGGTGCCCTCTGCCAGGCAGACCCTACAGTGCAGCCTGACCAGTCACTGGCCTGACCCTTGGCCCTTCAGCTCCTAAGGGGTTATAAGCAAATCTCTGCTCACAGGCTCACAGGGCTCAGATCCAGATGCCGTGTATTTAGATGGTCCTATCAGGTGCCACCTCAAAGTCAAGTTCCTTCTGTTTGTGCCAGCTGGAAATGAAGCATCCCTCCCCCATGTTCAGCTGTGAGCATACCCAGGGTTCCAGAACTGTTTCAATTAAGTGGTGTAGCACAAGGCTATTTTTTTTCCAAATATTTTTGAAGGAGGTAGAAACACAGGTCAGAAGAAGATGCAGCTTTGCAGGCAGGGTCTGGGACCTTGACAACACACTGTTAGTCCAACCAGGGCTGGGATGTTCAAGAAGGGAGAAAAAAAAAATTTTGTGAAAAATTCTTTGGTTTTGAACCTTAACAAAAGGCAAATGAAAACATCAGTAAAAGAAAACTCTGCATTCATAATTAAAACAGGAACCCACCATTATGGACAAAGAAAATGCTGCATGTGACCAAAGCCACCAGAAGACATCAGGCTCCAAGGAAGACTCTGGTTTGGGAGGAAGGTCATTACCTTGTGCCCCTTTCTGAGGACAGGCTTGCCTGGTAGGGAGGCCAAGGCTTTCCCAGAGGAGCTGCAGCCAGGAATGTCCTACCCAAAACAGGAGAATGACAAGCCCTGCTTGGCTTCCAGCCGAGAGATCAGGAGGTGAGTGGAGAAGCAGGACCAGCACTTTGCTGTGGGGAGATGGTGGAATGGTGACAGTGGTAAGGGCTGAGAAGCCACCAGGTAATATTTGGTGGAGAAACTGGTGAAACAGGGATTTCTGCAGCCCCTGCTCTGCACAACTGGCTGTGCACCCCAGCTGGTGGGGAGGTCAAGGTGGAGAAAAGGGAGGAAACTCCAACTTCTGTTGGAGAAACGTCTTCAAACCATCAGGACATCTGGCAGGACAGGAGGTGCAGCAGCGTCCTGCCTGTCCTTGCTGTCCCCACTGCAGTGGTGGCCGGGACACTCACACATGCCTGACTCTGTGCTGGCAGCTCCCCACCATCCCCTTCCCCTTGGATGGGTGAAGGGGGCAGCCCTCATCCCAAACACCACATGGAGCTTTTCCTGGCCAATCCCCCACTCCAGGAGATGCCACCTCAGCAGCTTTTCACTTGTGTGGTGGCCCTGGTGGCCCAGGTCCTGGTCTCTGGGTGTGTTTGGGGGAGGATGGTTGGAAAGCCCTGGGAACACCCAACCCCTGCCCTGCCTGGCAGCACCAGGGACATTGCTGGGGAGGGATAACTGTTCTGTGCTGGAGAGCTGCAGAGGGATGGCAGCATTTGGCAGAGAAGCCTCAGCCCCTCACCTGCTCAGAGGTGAGGCAGGAGCTGGATCAAGGTGAAGGTGCCTTCACATCTTACCAGCCTTGAAAAGCAGATGAAAGGGGGCATTGGGAGCCAGGGATAACAAAACGAGAACGGGGAAAGTTCGGGTCAGGCAGGGATTTCTGACTGGTGGGTTTTCCACTGAGAAATTCTCTCTGCCTCTTTTATGGTGATGAAGATCCTTTCAATCTTTTTTCTTCCCCTTTTCTCCTCTCCTTCTTTTCCTCTTTCACCAGGCTGATAGCTGGGAGCCGTGGAGCATGTGATGCATCTTCCATATAGGGGCAGGAGCAAAGCAAGACCAACTGATGGACGCCCTAGGGCCAGACTTGCAGACAATATATAACCTACTGCATGATCTAAAACGCTTCCCACTTCCACAGAGTGAACATCAGGCAGAGCGGAGCCGCAGCGAGGGAAGAGGAGTCCTGCGTGCAGGTAAGTCCTCGTCTCCTCCTCCTCCGGGAGGGTGTTCCAGGGAGGGGGAAGGTGCGAGGGACCCGCTCTGTGCCCAGCTGCTGTGCAGGCAGGAGGGATGGGGCAGTTATTGCTGTTATTAGTGGGGATTTTTTCAGCCTTTTTGGCGCCAGCGGAGTTCAGGACGGTGGTGGAGAGAGTGGGAGATGGAACCCGGGAGAGCCCAGCCCCAGCCCCTGTCCCTGCAGACAGCGATGCCTGAGTGGGAGAGCGTCCTGGGCCAGCCGACGCTCCTTCACTCTCACTAATTGCTGTCGAGGGTTGCCCGGGCTGCGGGAAGCTCGCGGCTCCTGCCCGGCTGCTCTCCGGCATCTCCCGCCCAGCACCGTCCCATCCCACCCGGCCGCCTCGGGCCCCCTTTGCCTTTGACAAACCAGCAAAAAGAATAATCAAACAACTTTAAAAAGCACTTTTGCACGTCCCACTCGCTGCCTCCAGAGCCTGCCCGGCTGCCTTCGCCGTCCTGTGCTGGAATTCCCTTTGCAAGGGAAACTGTTCCCAGCCGGGACTGAAGCGGGGCGCGGGCTGGAGGCAGCGGGGTGGGAAAGGCAAAACAAAGTGTGCGGGTGAGGGTCTGTGTGGGGGGGGGTCGGGGGGCGTCTGTACAGCCCTCCTGCTGCGGTGCCCCTACATCACATATCCGGCTCCACCGGGCGGGACCAGGCTTTGTGCTGGAGAGAGTTTGTGTCCTGCTGAATGGAAAACCACCCCAGCAAGAGCTCCGAGCTCCGCGGAGCCTAGCCGAGCTTATAGCGGCGTGGGGGTTGTTTTCTTTGGGGTTTGCCTGAAGGGCATGTGGGGATTGAAGATTCCTGGCTGTGTTTGGGGCTGGGGCATCTCCATGAACTCCCAGATTCTTGGGCAAGACCCGGCTGTCCCAGGCAAAAGGGCTGCTGTAATTGTAATCGGGATAAAGAGACACAAAATCATTCAAATGAATGTTTGGGGGTATTTTGGCTTATACACCCCCAGCGAGTGCACAGATGATAAAACTGCTCTGTGTGTACAAGGGGGAGGCCAGGCTGAGGATGTTCCCTTGCTCTGTGCCTCAGTTTCCCCATCTGTGCCCTTCCCCTTGCCCGGTCCGGCCTGTCAGCCCCGCGCAGGGGCAGCGTTTGCCGCGGTGCCCCCGCGCACGTACGAAGGGGTGAGCCCAGGGGAGCGACAGAATCCAGCCACTGATTGGAAATAAGATTGTATTTACATGAGGGGACTCGGAGAACCTGCAACATGAAGGCAGAGGCACCTCTGCGAGCAGAGCCAGCTCTCTGGGGTGCTGGGGGCAGGGGGATGGCGGGGATGGCTCTGTCCCCACCACGGGAGTGGGATGGGGGCCACCCTGACAGCACCTGCACCGTGTCCGTGGGCGCCGAGGCTCCGGGCACGGCTGGAGCTGCCCGTCCTCAAGGCAGTCGTGTGACATACAGGGCCAGGGATGTGCTGGGGGGATTGGCAGGAGTCGAGGGTCTGTGCCAGACGTCCTGCCATGCACTCCGTGATTTGGACCAAACTGTCCCTGCTGCCATGAGCTCTTCCTGCTGCGCCCAGGCAGTGCAGGAAGAGCTGGCAGGGGCTCAGGGAGTCCCCTGCCCTTGGCTGGGACCACAGGGGACCAGAGGAGGGGACACTTCACACCCTCAGCTCCTGGAAGGGGACAGCTGATGGACTTCTGAAAACCCTTCCTGGTGGCAAATGCTCTCAGATTTGTGCCACTGAAATGAGGACAGTGCAATCCCTCTCCAGCTTTTTTAAGCCCACTTGGTTGTGCTCAGCCCCCAAAATCCCAGCTGTGAGCAGGGCACAGAGCTGTTCCCTGCAGGTGTATTCGATGCAGGAACCGAACAAAATCTCAGCTAAATCAGGCAAAGGTGTGACCAAAAAGGTCCCTCCAGGGGCCCCCATCCCAGTGCCACTGCTAAAGCAGGAGGCTCCCAATGCTGTTCATTAGTGCCCAGCCAGAGGGAGAAGCAAAAATGTCAGACATTTTTTCCCCCTCATGGGATCAGATCTTCCCTGTGTCCCCTTGTTTTATTTCTGAGCGATTTCTCCTCTCCCATCCCTCCCAAATTTTGAATTTGGGACAAATTTTAGGGCACTTTCAGCCAAGCTGAAGCCTTAAATCAGCCCATCCTGTTCTCCCAGACCCCCAACTAGTTTTGGCCAGCAGTGTTGGTTTTGGTGGAGGAGATATCAATAGCATGAACATCCACTCCAGCACCATCCCTTGAAGTTCCCACTCTCGATGAGCAACATCTGCAGAAAGTCTCCAGGGTTTCTTGGTGCCACCTCCAGCCTCCCCCCCAGTGTGGGGACACCGCCTGTATGAGACCACCAGCCCTGCCGGGACCAGACCAAGCACAGCTTCAGAACTGAGACCAGGATCCACGGTCCTGCTCTCCTGACAGCCCCAGTTCTTGTCTGACCTGGAGATGCCTCAACTTGCTTTTTCTGGTCTGGGAGGTGGGTTGAGTTGCTCACCTTAGCATTTGGTTGCCCACCTTGCTCTTGGTCACCCACCCTGGTACTTGGGCTGTGTCTGTGCATCAGGCTTGGGATCATTATTACTTGGAATTATCATTATTTCTTTTCAGAGGTGTGGGGCTGGCAGGTGGTTTGATGAGCAGAGTGGGCATAGCTGTTGGTGTTTCATAGATCCTTCTTATGGTTCTGCAGAGCTTGGGAGGAGCATCCTTTGGATCTGGGGCAAAAAAGGACCGACCCCATTTCTGACATGCTGTAAGGAGCAAGTGCAAGCCTGGATGGAGGGAGCCACAGACAGGGCAGGGATTGCAGAGGCATCCGATCGCTCTGCGGCACGGGCTCCTCTGGGATCCGGGGTGGTTTCCTGGGCACAACATCAGCCACCCCATCCCAAAGCTGGGGCAGACACCGAGCCCAGCACCAGGAGCGCCGGGCAGGGCTGGCAGAGGCAGCAGGGCTGGCACAGCTGTGTGGCTTTCAGAGATACTTGATCGATAGCTTCTTCCTCCCACTCCCCCCGCTCCCCCAATCCCCACATGCATTTTTCATGCTAACCCCTCCTGGGCAAAGGCTGTCTGTGCAGGAAAAGAAACAGAAGAAACCCACAAAACACAACAAACCGCAACCAAAATCTACTTTTGTTTCTCTGCTCCCCAGAGATTCTTGTAGTTTAAGGGCCAATCTATATATTCAGGGCTGGGAATATCTTTGCTCCACGAACAAAGAGGGATGAAAAAGCTCCCCGGGGCTTTTCTTAACCCTCTTCAGGTTGGCCCAAAGCTTGAAAAGGCTCCGTGCAGTGAGAGGTCTAATGGTGCAACACTATCTGGGCAAACTGGGGAGGCTGTAAACGGGAGCTGGGCTCCTCTGCAGCTCTTCCTGGGCTCACAGCCCTCCCAGGATGTGCTGGATGCTGTGGGTAGCAATGGGGGTCCCTCCCGGGAGTGCAAATGGTCTCCAGGGCTCCTCATATGGCTGCAAGACAACGCACACATGCAGAGCTGGGTCCAGGGTGATCCCAGGCCACAGCAGCTGGGAAGGCCAGTGGATCCCTGGAGTAGTCCTTCCTGGTCCCCAGGAAGGGCTCAGATGAAGATTTGGGTATTTCCCAGAATAAGGAGAAAAACTGCAGGGTTTGGGCAAAGGGCAGTTTTCAGGGTAAATCCCCTTTTTCTGTCTCCTGTTGTCTTTGAGAGGTGTTCCCTTCTTGCTCCCCATTTTTGGGTGGCACCACTAAGACCGAGCAGCATCCCAAGGCCCCTATTGTGCAGTACCCCCGTGACTCTCCCTTCCATCACTGGCGCCAGCCCAGCCTGTGCAGGTCTGCTGAGAGCACCGGGCAGCTCTCAGCCTGTGGGGGTGTGTGCTGAAGGACCGGTCCCGGGTGAGGGCTCAGCACTTCCCGGGATGACTCCACACTGCATCCCTGGCACCCCACTCCAGGCTCTGCTCCAGCCCCGTTACCTCGGGAACACGTTTGTGCCCGTGACACCCGGGGCCAGAGCCATCTTCTGCGGGTTTTTCAGCGAGGAGATTCCAGCAGCATTCCCAAATTCCCATTATTTCCCTGTGAAGCCGATGGCTCCCAGCGCCCCGCAGCAGTTTCTCCGGTCCCCCCGGAGCCCGGTCGGCGTGGGCAGAGTGCGGGCAGGCACAGAGCATCCCCCCGCAGCCCTCGCCGGGGCCGCGCCGAGGCGGCGTGTCCGGGGTCCAGCGGACGGGAGCGCTTCCCGCTCCGCCGGCGAAAGGGCACGGGCCAGAAATAGAAGGGGGAGGAGGACGCCGTGACCTTTCCAGCAGCCGGTGACGAATAAAACTTTCCGGCTACCTGTAGGAAGGCGCAGGGCAGGCTTCATTATCGGCTCATCAAAGGACGACGTCCCCTGCGATCAGAGCAGGCAGAGCCGCGGCGTCCCTGGGGATTGTTGGAATGAACCTGCCCGTGTCTGGATCCGGCGGGTGTGCGGCTCCACACACGCGTGGGGGCTCCGGCAGCGGCCGGCAGCTCTCAGGATGCTCCCGGGGCTGAGCAGGGAGGGAGGAGGGGATGGCAATTGCCACGGGCACAAGCAGGAGGACAGAGAGAGCCACCTCTCTGCTAACAGGCTCCCGGGGGTGCTTTGGTCTGCTCCCCTTGGGACAGGACAGGAGAGCATGGGACCTCCCATGCTCAGCCATGTGCACAGAGCAGGGGCCTCCGGGTCCAGCACCCCCCCAAAGACCCGCCTCGGCGGGGATCTCTGTGCCCCCGTGCGCCAGGGGACACCCAGAGGCAGCAGCGAGTGGGACGCTGCAGCCATCTGGGGGGACCGGAGTGCAGACTGTCCCTACTGAAGGGCTCAGAAATGTTCCCCCAAGCCCCACGGCAGCAGACCCCAGGAGAAACCTCCGTGGGGGCTGCCCCATCCCCTCTGGAATGCGGTGGCATCCGCTCGGACGGAGTGAGGCAGCCGTGCTCCCCCCACCCGGCTTGTCCCCCTGCTCGCTGACCCGGGTTGGAGGGGGGGACAGCAGCCGGCTCCCCCGGCCCCCCCCTCGCAGATGGCGTGGGCAGCCAGCACAGGTGGCCCTGCGCCACGGCAGATTGGGGCCGGCTGCCTGCGGAGTGCCCGGGCAGCGCCGCGTCCCTGCCACGGCTCGGGGACAGGAGCAGAGCCAGGGCCCCCCCGTGGCGAGGGGGCTGCAGAGCCAGGGGGGTCCCCGCACTGCCGAGCCCCGTGCTGGATCCGGCGCTTCAGCACCGGCACCAGAGCCACGTAAAATAATAAACCACGGACACGGATGGGTGACAGGGAGCTGGTGGGTCACCTGCGAGGGGTGACGCAGGGTCCCCTCACTTGGTCCCAAAGAGGTGAGCTGGGCAGGAGCATCAGGCAGTTTTGGGAGAGTGCGATTTTGAGGAATTGCACTAAACAACGCCAGGCAGGGTCAGCGCGACGCGCAGATGTCTGGGCTGGTCCAGCACTTTGAGAGGAGATTCTCAGGATACAGTTCCCCTCGGTCCTTCCAGCCAGAGCCAACACATTGTGGGTGCCAGGCACCCGGACTGGGTGGTGTGGGGCTCGCTTCTTGGAGAAAAGGACCTGTAAGAGGAGAAGGGGGGGTCGTCTCTTTCTGTGGGTGATGGTGTTCAGCCCCACACGGGGATTCCGCAGCACAAGCTCCAGGGTGGGCATGGCATCGGGATGATGGTATCAACTTCAGGGTGGGAACAGAGTGGAGATGATGGTGCGACCGTCCCAGCTGGAGGGGACCCATCTCGCGGTGCAAAGAGGGATCTTGAGCTGGAGATGTGGTGCAGGAGCTGTCAGGGCAAGGGTGGTGGCTGGAGCAGGTAAATCATTAATGCAGGAGAAAACCAAGCTGGCATCCTGCCCATCACTTGTCGATAGAAAAAGTTGATGTTGGAAGGGGAATTTTCACGTCTAACCTTCCCCTCCCTCCTCTGCTTCCCCCTTGGGGGCAGAGGGCTGGAGCAGGGAGCCAGCCCGGAGCCACGCACGCACCCAGCCCCAAACCAGCCTCTTGCCGAGCACGTTCTCTTCCAGCCCAGCTGGTTTTGCTCCCAGCCTGCTCCGTCTGTGCACATTAAAGCTTTTTCTAGGTCTGAACTGCTTTTGGCAAGCCAGGCTCCTGTTGGTCCCCACCACCCTCCCCATGGCTGCTCCCCCCGATCCTTTCCCCGTCTGGCTCCCGCTCCCCCTCCCCGGTCGAAGCCCTGCCAGGGACATGGCAAATCAGCGCGAAGCCTGCGGGGCAAATCGGTACAAATGAGACCAAGCAAGAGGGTGGGGAGGGACGGCGAGGGGGGGGGATGACTCCTGGGTTGGCGTTTCTGTTGCCGAGTTTGATGTTTCCTGCAAACAACCCTGTAAATGTTCAGGAGCGGCTTTGGACATCACCTGCCCCCCGCCTCGGCAGGGTTTGGGGACGCTGGGTCCAAGACGGAGGGACAGCCCTCGTCCCGCTCCCACAGCCTCCCCACAGCCTCCCGGCCCTGAGCAGGGACCCGGCCGGGACGGGGAAAGGGGCCGAGCTGTAAGTCCGGACATTTCAATCTGTTTTGGGGAGGGATGGGGTGGGCGGAGGGTGGAAGGTGCTGGACGCAGGAGAGGGTCTCACTGCGGGTCTGAGCAGGGAACAAAACCCACTGAGGACCCAGAGGGGAAAACATTCCCCTTGTTAAAACCTGCCTTCTCCTGCCAGTTTTGCACTCTCCCAAATAAATTCCCAGGCATCTGATAGTGCCAGGGAAGCCCAGTGCCACACCGGGCTCGGCCGCGAGCAGGAGCCAGTACCCGGACAGGGGATGTGTGAACCCGCTGGGTGCAGGGAGGCGACTGCTCCCAAGGGATGCTCTTTGATCCCGCTCTCCAGGCTCTTTGCAAGCCGTGTAACTCCTGCTTATTAAAGGCACTCGGCATCGGGGAGGTCATATGGGGCCTTTCTGCTTGGGTTGCTCTCCTAATGACATGTCCGACTGCCTTCGCCGGGATTTGCTCACGCGAGTCTCTGACAATAGAAAGTTTGTGGAGGATTTTGGATGGTTTCCCCATCACTGTGTGTGGTGGGTGGCAGAGGTCTAGATGACTGTTCTTCCCACTGGAAAATGAAATGATATGTCGGGAAAAGGGAACCAGCCTGGGAGGACACAGAGGGCAGGTTAATTTTAATGTATTCACCTCTTTGTGTTTTTATAATAATCAAGAAGATCAATGGTTTTCTGCATGTTTGAAGAAGTGATGAGTATTTGCAATTGTGAAAAAGAAATACCAAACAGGGGAAGGGCAAAATTTAGCAGTAACATAGTTTTATCCACATTATCCAAAATTTTTTCTTCCTCTAAATCTTTCTTAATGGAAGTGAAAACTAACCCGAGAATATACTTCCTCATGCCAGAGGTTGTGTGTTTGTGGGAATTTTGGCAATTAAATCAAAAGGTCACATAACAAGGAACAGTTCACAGCAGTCAGAGGCTTCTTAAAAAAAAAAAAGAGACAGGGAAATCAGGTCAGTAAGGCCCAGCTGTGTATCAAGGTGGTGGCAAATCCTGGGACTGGGATGGGGACAGGTTTGGGGCACCCGCTGGGTGCTGCCTTTGTGGTCTCATGGAGCTGCTCCGCTCTCGCCCCTCCTCCACAGGGAGGATTTGCGTTCACCTCTGTGAAAATCGAGGATGAGAGGCTGTGAATATGTCACCTCGCATTGGCCTTCTTACCCTTTCCTGGAATCTCCAAGGGATTTCAGAGCCCTGCCCATCACAGAGGCAGTGGAGGGGACCTCCTTTGGAAGGGGGATGCAGAAATCCCCCCCTTCCTGCACAGGCATCTCGGGGGCTGTCACGGCATCTCCTCCCGACTCCTGCGGCGGTGCCGACTGCGGTGCCGGGCACTGGGAATTGAGGAGCGCGGCCGTTCCACACGGTCCTGCGGCACAGCACAGGTTAACGAGCTGCATTCCCGCTCCATGAACCAGCTAATAACATCCCTGCCTCATCCCGGTGGCTTTGCCTCGGGCCGTTGTTGCTGCTCCTGGTCATCCCTTGGCCGGTACAGACCGCACCGGGCGATTTGGTGGCCAAGTGCTACCTGCCCGCTCAGCATCTTCGCCTCCGGCTTCAGCGACATCCCTCGGCTCCCATTCCCGTGCTGCAGCCCAGGCACTACCCTTTTTTGGGATGAAGGAGCTGGAAACACAGGGAGGAGACCCCAGGCAGCATCACCCTCGATCTGCACTAAAAATCCAACCAAACCCCATTCCTGAGTTCCAGGCAGAAGGCAGAGAGGTGCCCACTGCCTGCAGCATCACAAACGCTCCTGCCTTAGAATAAATATGCATTTTGAGACTAAATATGTGTTTTGCAAAGAAATCTGCCTGCACAGTGGCTGCAAAGAGATGTGATGTGCTGCTCAGGGTCCCCACAGACCAGTTTCCTCCCAGGGCTGTGTCCCTCCTGATTCCCTCCTCTCTGCTGGGAGAATGGTATCCCTCAGGAACAATCGGAGCTTCTCTCCTGAAGGGTTTGTGGGTGTCCCTCCCTGCTGGCCCTGAGCCAGAGTATCCCATTCCTGCAAGAGAGTTTCTGCCTGGCTCAGCTTCTCCACCTTCCCTGGAGTCCATCCCAACCAGCTCTTCTGCTCTGCAATTTCCCCACTGTTCCCAAGCTGTCCCAGCCAGCGTTGAAACATTTCCCCTGTGGTTTTTTTGTTTAGCAGATGAGTTGCTTGTGCTCACCTAAGGATGGGGAGGGAGAAGCAGGGAACAATTCCTAATTGGGACCATTTGGAAATGGGTTTTAGAATGGGATGGATTTCTCTAGTGTGGTCACAAAACTTGTGCCAGATTGGCACAACAAGCCCTTCAGTTTATTTTATTGGCTTTTACCTTAAAGATACTGAGTCCTTTGCATGTGGTAGTTTCTTGGTGGCTGGTTAGACCGTGCCTTGATTTAAAGGTCTCCCTCGTGGCTCCATCCTAAAATCACTGGCTGGATTCAGAGCTGGGAACTGGCAGGCAGGACCAGGGATAAGCTCATGTTTTCCTGGGGCCCAGCATTGCCATAGCCCCTCTTTTTCTAGGGGTGGTTGAAATCACAGCCCCATCTTGGCGATATTTTGGCTAAAAAGAGATCTATCCTCTAAGAGGAGAGGGAGGGGGGAATCTTTGTGGATTCTCTGGAAGAGCCAGGATCTGAGTTAAGGAAAAGAAGGGATGTGCTCTGTCTGTGACAAGGTCTATTCCCTGTGACCTGTGGTCTCCTTTCCTGCCCTCCCTGGCACTCCTGGGCTCCAAAAGGAGGCTCCAAAAGGACAGAGGGAGTGAATGAGTGTGTCTGCAACTGGGCCCATGTCCCAAGGATGCACCAAGGAAGGGTCTTTGGCTGAATGGGACGATCCCAAATGAGGACTGGGTGGCTGCCACCAGCAACCCTCTTCTTGGAAAGTCCCCAGGGACACTGACCATCTCAGAAAGTCCCAAGAGAGCCAGCTGTGGGACAGCCAAGCAACCCCTGGGCACTGCTGGCTCCACCGCAGGCTCTGCTGAGATGTGCAGAGGCCCCTGCAGGGACACAACAGCCCTGGCTCGAGGCATCCTGTGGCACATGTGGCTCAGACACATCAGGGAGCACCCAGAGTGTGTCAGATGTGTTCTCAGTCTCTGGGACATCTGTGAGTCCTTCTTGAAGTCCTTTTTATCTTCATGAATGGTGCCAGGGTGAATTTACTGGGGGTAAATCATGTCAGAGCAGCCTGGCTGCTGTGAGGAGAACACTCACTGACTGGACAGCGTGGGACAAAGGGATGCTGTTTAAGTGACCTTAGCAGAGCCCTTGACATGGTCTCCTGCAGTATCCCCATGACCAAACTGGAAATGTAAAGATAAGGTAGGTTAAAAACTGGCTGGACTGCCAAGACTCAGTTGGCTATGCTGAGCCAGGGAAGGTGCAGCTCCCAGCTGGAAAAAAGAGACCTGCCAGAGCTCAGCAAAGGGAATAGTGAAGTCCTGAGTCTGGGATGGAGCAATCCCCTGCAGCAGGGCATGGCCTGGGCCAAGGGGCTAAAAAGCAGTTTTGCAGGAAAGGAGCCACTTCCATGACAGGAACAGAGCCAGAGCATTGTCTGCTGGGAGCTGGACCAAGAGACGAGAGGATGGGGAGACCTCGAAGGTAGCAGGAAGCATTGAATGGACATGTAGACAGGGAAATGTTTGTGATGTCCTTGTGTGCAGCTCCTCTCCTGTAGCAAGGCACAAGTGAGGATACAGCCATGGCCACGTCCCAGAGCAGGAGAGGGCTGGGCTGCAAGGCAGGAGCTGGGCAGGAAGAGGAGGAGGGAAGGCTCTTTGCTCCTGCTCCCAGATGAAGTCGAGTGAATTTGAACTGAAAGAAGGTGCATCTTTTCATTGCAAGAGGGACTGATTTGGTGGTGAAGAACACCTGAGCAGCAAGTACAAGCATGGCAGGTACATCATGGGAGAGAGCTTGGGATGTGAGAAAGGATGTATCAAGATGGAACCTTTGACCACGTTTGGTGTGTCTTAGGAGAGCTGAAAAGAGCTGGGCTTTGCTAGGCCAACAAAAGCAAAGCAGAGATCTCCTTCCTTTCTTAGCATTCCCATCCCCAGTGCCTTTAAAGAATGTGAACTGCCCAAGGATAAGTGAAAAGCAAAAAGGAGAAGAACATTTCTAAGTGCTGTGCTGAGGAACTGGGCTGCAGAGGTTTGGGAAGATCATGGAGCTGATGGGGAGGGGATCACAAAAAGCACCCTGTTGTGTGACAAAGCTCATTGTTTTGCAGAGGAGGCAGAAGAGGGGGCCATACCCAGACTGTGCTCCCAACGGGGCACAGACATGTTCTAATGTCCACACTGAGGACACTCACGTGGCTTGGTCTGTGGTGGCAGGGAGAGGTGGGTTTAGGGAATCAGAGCAGAGTTGAGCCCCACATTGCCCTTCCTGGACTGCTGTTGGTGTGCCCCAGCACACAGAGGGGACAGGTTCAGGTGACCAGAAGGAAGTGGCTTCTGGAAATGTGCCACCATCCCCAAAGATCTTCCAGGAGGAAAGCTGAGAGGGAATCTCCCAGGACAGGTAGTCACAGGCAGTAGGATCCTTCATGGGCTGTCACACCAGCAAGAGAAGGAGAAACCTGTAAGTGGGGAAAGGAACTTCAGAGGTTGTAGAAACTGGGAGTAGATATAGAAACTTTTCCTGGAAACAGGAAAGGCACCACTTTGGACCTCCAGTAGCCCTGCACATCACAGGCATGACACAGACTTTAGTACAATGGATAGCTGGACCATACATTCCTATTCTACCTTCACACACCTCTTAATCCCCCCAAGTTCTCTCCAGCTGTCAATCTTCTTCCCCTGCTCACCATGTCAGCTTGGACACTTTGTCCTCTTCATACCTCTGGGTCTCAGTCACACTGTTGACCCTTCTGAGCTGTACATCATCACCTTCCCCTCTATCCAGCTGCATATTTGCATTTGGAGATTGATGTTGTCTTCACAGATTTGGAGGTCAGTTTGCCATTGAGCCACTGACACCATGGCTGGGAGCCTGTGGTCTCCTGGGGCTCCATTAGCAGGTAGAGTGGAGGTGGAGGAAGATGTAGGAAGCTCCCACAGTGGGGCCTGGGCACAAGCTTGTGCAGGTGGTTGATATAATGCAGAGAGACAGTCTTACATCTCCTCACCAGGACCTGGCTCTTCCCCCGAAGGGCTCGCGGCAGGAAAGGCTGTGGGAGGAAGGCCGCTTGTGGTGGAGGACCCTCGTGTCTCTGGAGAGTAGCCTGGAGGCTGTGACGGCCTGATCTCATCTCTCCAGGAGCCTGTGAGTTGTGTTGTGAGTGTCACAGGCAGAGATGATGACTCCAACCCATTGCCACTTGGTTGAACGCTTTTCACGGGATGCTTGGGTTGCCCCAGGGAGTCTTCAGGCTTAGTGAGATTTAGGGACAGATAGATGCTTTTTGGGGATGGAGGCTAGAGGAGGAGCATCTTGGAAGAGGTCAGAGACATAGTAACACCTCTTGAATAAGTGCACAAAAGGGGGAAGATTTGGACTCAAAATTAGGGAAGACTTATATGTGTGAAGTTGTTGTGGCTCTAGCACATTGTAGGGAGTAAGTTCATCATCTGGCTGAAGGACACCCCAAGGCTGGGCAGGAGATGCCAGACAGCCTGCACTTGCAAAGGCAGCAGTGCTCACAAAGATGGAGCCACCTCATGTCTGGGCTGGGCGTTGGGTCTGCAGGTGGCCCCTACCAAAAGCCACCTGTGAAGAGAACTGAGCTTTCCCAACCAGAAACTTCAGATCCCTCCAAATGCTGGAAACCCAAAGGCTGGGAACCCAAATGCTGTCAGATTTGTAGACCATGACACTGACTTTGGCTTGCCCCTGGGATATGAAGCACATGGTTTGGTGACCCCACATATGGAGATGCAGAACAGGTGAGGAGGAGCCCTCCGAGCAGCAGAGCCATGCTGAGCTATAAGATGTGGATCAGAGCCTCTGGCCTTGCATGCGAGGATGTGGTGGGTGGGCAGACAGGGAAAGATTGGCTGTTTGGAGCAGATGGGAAACCTCAGGCCTTTCTGAAGGTATTATGTGGTTTTCAGAAGAGATTTTGGTGCACCAATTGAGATCAACCCAGAGGAAGGCACAGCTCAAGGTGGGAATTGTTTCATAGCTGCCAATGAAGACACCCCAAAGGGACATGGCAGGGTGGCCTGACACAGTCACTCCCACAGAAGCTGGGGAGTTGCAGAGCTCCCAGCCCCATCAGCCAGGCTTCCCTCCTCTTGCCGAGTGCCTGCTGCTTTGCCATGGCCAATTGCCTTCATCCCAGCCTCCGATAAACGCTTAAAAGCTCAAATCACACAACCCCAGGCTATGAAAACGAAAAGGGGCCCGATAGCCGCTAATAGCCGAGCAGCCCCTGCGGCAAAAGCGTGTAGTGGAGGGAAGTGGTTTGCATTGATCGGTGGCTCCCGCCGCCACCCGCCCGCTCCCTGCCCGGCTGCTCCAGCCACAACGCTGGCAAAAACGGGATAAAACCCCACGGGAAGCGCCAGAAGTCCAGGTAATGTCAGCAACGGGATGGTTTCTAGGGTTGGTGTGAGATCCCATTAAGGTGTCGTTCTTCTGCTCCCCACTGTCCTGTCCGGGCACGGCCATCAGAGCAGCACGTCCCTGGGAAGGCAATTGCTGCTGACAAAGACTGCAGTAATGCTGAGCCCCGGGATCATGAGGGACCGGGACAGCCCAGAAAGAAGCAGCTGGTGATGTAGAAGCAGGGAAGAGTTGTCCCTGTGGTTCCTGCTGGAAGTGCAGGGCACCACCAGTGAATTCCCATCCGAGTAGGACCAGCTCATGAGAGACCACAGGAGCCCTCGGCTGCAGGATGAGGTGTGAGGCAGGTGGTTCATCATAAGTGAAGTGGAGAAGAACTTCAGTGCCTTTCTTGAGCCCCTTCCTCCATGCCATATCCTACAGCCATCTGGGAAAGGCTGAGGGCAGCCAATTTCCATGGGAGCGTTGCAGCTCCCTGGCAGCCTCCCAGTCAGCATTGGAGGACTCGGAGGTCAGCAGCAAAGGGAGGACATCAGTTTGAGAAGTGGAGTCTTTCTTCCAGCCAGAAAAGCTCTTGGGAGTCCGTAAAAGCAGATCAGGACAAGTTCAGATGCCCACCTATGGGCGGAGAGGACAGCAGGAATTGTTTGTGTTGGTATAGGAAACCCAGTGGGCTGGGCCCCTTCCTGCTGCTGCAGACCAGGAGGAGGTTCAGGGAAGGGATGAGGTCTGGAAGGGTTTGGCCCCATGTCCAGCTGCAGCCTGGAAAAGAGATGGTAAAGCAGGGGTGTGATGGTGAACCATCTGTCTGGAGGGCAGACAGGGACCGTGTTTGCTGCTTCCACCAGTCAAAGAATTGGGGGCCACCAAATGAAACTCATGGGGACAACAGGCTCACAAAACTGGAGGATGACCCAGTGTGCCCTGCTGCAGGAATCTTTGGGGGCTGAACGTTTCCACAGCTTCAAGAGCAGCTCCTGCAGATTCAGACTGGGGAGGGCCACTGCCATGTGGCACATCCAGTGGCTCCTGGTCTGCTGGGATGGTCAAGAGGTTAGGAAAATTGGAGTGGTCCTATAGATACTTGTCCTACATCCTGGGAACCTGCTTTTTTTGGCCGTTATTAGGGACATGATGGACAACTGAGGTGATGCAGTTCAGCTGCCCCAATGGTTTCATGCTCTTTCCTGCATCCCTGTGGCTGGACACTAGACTGGGATTTTTAAAGCACTGGAGCATCGGGGACTGCAGATCTCTTTCCTGGACATCTCTCCCTTCTTCCTTCCCTTTGTCTCTCCCTCTCTTTCCTCTCCCCTTGCCACTCGGCTCCCTCCACCGGAGCGCTCCCCTCCCGTCGGCGGTCCCGGGGCGGAGAGCAGGGATGCTGCAATTCCCAGGCACAGGTGCGCGGTCCCTGCCCCCGGGCACGGCCCCCCCGCCGCAGCTGACAGCCCACTGGAAATAATGTGTTGTGGCAGAGAGAGACTCAGCAGACCACGAAGATCTGCTGGTGCGGGAACTGCTCAGCAACCAGGAGCCACAACGCCTGTCTCCCGGCTCCGCAGGGCCTGATCCGGCTCTGGGGATGCCTCCGCTCCTCTGGAGCCTGCCCGGCTCACACGCAGGGCACTTTCCCACTCTCTCCCATCCTTTTTCTCTGCTCTTTCCCCTCCTCCTCCCTTGCTGTTCCTCTCCGCGGCGTTAAGGAAGTGGAAGCCGCCAAGCTGCCTGTCCCTACACGGGACATCTCCCTGCCATCCCCCGCACCACCGGGCACAGGAGGGGAACGAACGGCTTTCGCAGCAGCCTTGGAGGAGGAGGATCAGGTGTGCAGGAATGGAACAACCAGTTCCAGTCTTCCAGCAAAGATTTAATCTGCCTCTGGCATATAAACAGCAAATGTTTGTTCAACTGACCTGCAAACAGGCGACGTGCATCGCAGCGGGGCCGAGGCGCCCGGCTCCCCGCTCCGCCGCGCTTGGTTCCTTGCCCTCCAGCAGGGTGACATGGGGCGGGGCACCAGGGACAACCAGGGCCAGGATGCTCGGGGCACCCCAGGCTCTGTGGCTGGAGCCAAGGAGCGATGCTGAGAGGGATCCCATCCTGCCCAGCTGCTGCTGCGTCCCTTCTGCTCCCCCGAGCGCCGCAGCGTGTGCTGAGCTCTCCCGGCTCGCGGGTGCGCCGCACACTCGCCGTGTCTGAGGGCTGAAGGACACGCGTGTCCCTGCAGGCTGTCCCTGGCTCCGCTGAACCCTCAGGCAGGAGGCTCCGAGCTCTGCCTGCGCATCCCACTGCGATGGGGGAAATCAGCCTTGGCCGCTGCAGGTCAGGTCCGCACCCCCGGGGCTCCCCCCGACACCCCAGGGGACACGGGTTCGTTACGAGGGGACGTTTTTGCCCATTTTCTGCATGACCAGATCACAGGGTCGGTTCCCAGCTCAGCCCACACGTGGCCGTGCAGAGGGCTGTCCCCAAGCCCTGCCTGCAGCTCAGCCTGGCCCGGGGAAAGCCACAGCACGCCTCCTTCCGTGTCCCCATCGCAGGTGCTGTTTGACGATGAACCTCAAAAAGAATTTTGAAAGGGTTCTACCCTCTTCCATCACACAAACACTGTGACCATGCTCTCACAGGGGAAAGTGATGCCCAGTGATGCCCGTGGTGAGGAGAGTGGATAGCAGAACACGGGGCATCCTTCAGCCTGGCACAGCCACCACGTGTCCCCAGGGCCACTGGTATTCCAGGCTGGAGCCAGAGCATCCATGTGAACATGGAGTGGGATGCTCAGGGAAGCAGAGGCTGTGGGGCTGTGTGGAGAGCAGCCAGCCCCAAGGATGGGGTCTCACTGAGGGGAGCAGCAGGCACAGCACCCAGCCACGGGGGTGGGGACCATCACAGGGCCAACATGGCAACCCAGTCTCCGGTGTGGTGCTGCTACATGAACCCCTTCCCTGCCCACCCCACTCTGATCCCGGCTCCTTGGCACTGCTGTGCTGCTCCCCCTGCCCTGGGAGCTGCAAAGCTCCCCCCAGCCCCATGGGAAGCCCCCAGACCATGTGCAGGAGGATATAGGGAATGTCTGGGCACTCTCCAGGCCAGTGGGGAGCAATGCCTGTTGTAGGGGCTGTCAGGTCCTTGAGCCACTGCCTGGACCTGCCTCAGGCAGCTCCTTGTCCTGTGTGTGCCCAAAAGCTGCACACACACACGCTCTTTCCCATCCTCCAAATCTTGTCTCCTTTTTCCCAAAAGCCAGGGAGCAGATTGTTTCCCCGAATGGCTCCAGCTGTCATGTTGGTGGCAATCTGGAGCTGCTCCTGGCCTTCTCCTTCCCAGGCTCTGCATCCCCACACCAGCCTGGCTGTGGGGTGTCCTGGGGCAGAGCTCTGCCCTGGGACCTGCTGCGTGGGGGAAGGATTTGACTCCTGAGAGATGAGCCCCAGACACACAGAATGACCCCTCAAACTCACTGTCCTCCCTAAGAGAAATGCAGGTTTTGTTCTGAGAAGCTGGCAGGTCACTCCAGGGCAAAACTGTATGTGGAGGGGTGACGCACACCCTGCATGGGTGTTGGGTGTCCCATAACTGCTTGGCCATCTGGAGAGGAGCCCAATTTCATGACCATGGAGCCTGTGCAGGTCTGGCTCCTCTGAGGGATGAGGAGTCAGAAGGCTGTGCCCCCCTGCCCATTCCCAGAGCTGGGGGGAGGATGGGCTGTGGGTCAGGTGTGACCCTACTGTTCCCAGGGAGGCTGTGGTGGGAAGCACAGAGGGGACAGTCTGGTGTCAGGGGCCTGCGGGGGATGTTGCCTGGGCATTTTGATCTTGGTGATGATACCTGGAAATGGGGTGGTGTGGTTTAGCCTGGATTGGTTTTCCAGGCTGGATTACCCCTGTTGTGGCAGAGGGCAGTGTCAGTCCCATGCAGCCAGGGAGGCAGGACTGCTGTTCCAGCCCTAATACCCAGTTCCAGGCAGTCAGTCAGGCAGTCAGTCCACAGCCTCTCCCGTCCAGTTTGTTCTTCCAAGTGCCCTCTTTGCACATGGATCACACTCTCACGTGCAGAGTCACAAGTCTCTGCATTTAGCCCAGCTCTCCACCAGCTTTGGTGCCAGAGCTTTGGAACACCTTGGTTGGGTCTAGAATTGCAGTACGCCAGGAGATGGCAAAGCCACACAGGTCTATGCCCAGCACAGTGTTTGGGTTCCCACGCTTTCCTCTTTCATTCCCTGCCCTCAGCAGAAAAACTGTCCCTGGGTTGGGCTGGGGCTGCCCCAGGGAGGCTCCAGCTGGGCAGGCAGGTCACCTGGGTGCCTCAATGTCAGCTCGAGGTGGTTTAGCTTCAACACTTTTAATAGTGTTTGTTTTCCTTTTCCTCTGGGGTGGTTTGAGAGAAGAGGGTCAATAATGGGATCAGCAGGTACAGGAATACCTGTAGGGTTTGGGCAAAAATTCCATCACTGGCCTGGGTTTCAATCCCAAACATGGGAGCTCCAGACTGTGGTCCCACAAGCTCCAGTCTCTGGGGCCAGGAGATGCCCACGGAGCAGAGCCATCTCCCCGGGGAGCGGCAGGCACAGCTCACCACCTCCATGCTGTCCTTCTTCCAGGGCACACGGTGCTTCCCGGGGAGGTGTGGGGAGATTCACACGCTGTGCCACTCTGTTCCTACAAGGAGCCATCTCCAGGCACCACCAACATGTCCAAGGACGACGTGGGCTGCAAGCTGACCTCAGTCTACAAGCACAAGGAGAGGAAGCCGAAGAAGCCTCACTACATCCCGAGGCCATGGGGCAAACCCTACAACTACAAATGCTTCCAGTGCCCCTTCACCTGCATGGAGAAGTCCCACCTCTACAACCACATGAAGTACAGCCTGTGCAAGAACTCCCTGTCCCTCCTCATCGAGTCTGACTGGCCCTACAAGAAGGGGAACCTGCTGCACCCGGAGCTGCGGCTCCTGCACGCGGCCGAGCCCTCCCGGCTGCGCGGGCGGCGGGACGAGCAGGACACATGTGACACCTCGGCCACCTCGGCCACCTCGGTGGGGTCGGGCCGGGCCAAGCAGGCCCCTGGCAGGGATGGCCACGAGGACAAGTCAGGGGTGGAGATCCTGCCTGCGGAGGGGGCTGGTGAAGAGGGTGGCCAGTTCCAGGAGGAGGAGGAGGATGTTGCAGGCCTGCTGAGGGAGATGGATGCGGGGGAGAAGAAGGAGAAAACCGAAGAGGCAGGTTGCCAAGGTGACCCAGCTGAACCAGAAGTGAACGCTTTGGTCTTTGGCTTCAAGAACAAGAGAGACAACAAACCTTGCAAGGAGGTGGAGCCCGACTTCATCATCACGGATGTCTTCTCCCTCAAGAACCATGTCATGAAGAGCAGGGAAATGCCCTCCCCTGACTTAGATGCTAAGCCAAAGCATTGCAAAGTGCCAAAGAAATGCCTGGCAAGTGGTGGGATCCTCATGGAGCAGTGGAAGCTGGTGGCAAATGGGCAAAGGAGAAACACACCTGAGGTCTCCCCACCTTGTACCGACAGCAACATCATCCCGTGCTACCCCCCTCCAGCCTACAGTGACTACCATGAACCTCAGGGCCTGAACCTCTCACTGCTGGGTATCAACTACCCATTAAACCCCAGTCTCTTCTCCTACCTGAGCCCCACCATGGCCAACAGCATGACAACACACCCGCACTTGGCTCAGCTGCCCTTCCTGGCCTCCACAGCCCAGCTGATGCACCCACACACCTCCCACTTCCAGCCCCTGCAGAGCCCCGAGCGCTCAGCCTTCCTTCCCCGCTTCTACTACCCCTTGCTCTTCGAGCACACCTTCGGCTCCACTGAAAACAAGATGCCCTCCAGCAAGCCAGACACCCAGCAGCTGGTGGGCTCAGTCATGTCCACACCACCCCAGGCCAAACCTTCCAGTGAGCCAACCAAACCCGGGCTGCTGAAGGTACCCATCTTGAAGACAGGTTTTCCTTGGTCCAAAGGTGCCCGGGAGGAGCCAGGCCCTGAGCTCAGCCACCCTGCCATGCTGGGGCAGGAAGAAGAGGAGAAATGGCTGTCCCAGGAGAAGGAGAGCAACCCAGCTTTGGGCCTCAACAACCTACGCAAAAAGCCAGCCACGGACATCTACCAAACCATGGTGGGGATGCAGGACGGCACTTTCACCCATGGCAGCGTCCGGAAGACAGAGTTGCCAGTGATGACCTGTCTGGAGACCAGCAGTCCTCCAGGAAACCCACTGAAGAGGAAGTTCCCAGCCAATGGGCTGGATTTGATAGGATCTGAGAGGATGATACCTGGAAAACTCAGCTACCAGGGCAGGTAAGGTGCCTGTGATCTCTCTGCTTCTTCCTCACATCAGTTGATCTTAAACATCATTTTCATACCCTCTTGTATTACTGATCCCCCCTCTAATGCATGAGATGAGCCCCAGAGGGCTGGGCACCCCCCAGGCTGGTGGTCCACACCAGTGCCCACTCAGAGAAGGACTCTCTGCCCTCCAGGTGTGTCCAAGCACCTGGGCTATGTCACACTTGCTGTCCCTTGCTTTCCCCTGGTTTATATAGTGCCAAAGGTGGTGTGGTGTCAGTGCAGTGTGGACTGTGCTCCCCAGGCTCCAGGAAAGCTCCTCTTGTGTCCCCAGGTATCCCAGGTTTGCTGGAACAATCATTGCCTATTTTTAAGCATACCCATTTGCATTCCTTTGATTCACCTTCTGGTTTCAAAGCCCAGAAGGAGGGTCACGTTCCCAAACATTTCCTTTTACCTGGGGCTAGAAATGTGCACAGCTCCTTTAAACAGAATTTCACTTCCTCCCATGGTTGTGCAAGTCCAGCTGTGGCTCCAACAAAAATGTCACAGTAAACCCACTACTTTGACACCCAGAGGAGCTTCCTCTGGAGAAGCTCTCCGTGGTTTTCTATCTCTACCTGCCCTTTCCCCGTTCTCATGCTGCCTGGAGAGATCCCCTCCAACTGAGCCTTGAGAACTGCGGGATGGTCATTGCCATCAACATTCTTCAGTGCTCCATGAAGAGGGAAAATCCAGGTTTGGCCAGCTGAGGTGGGCTCAACACCATGTCCCCAGGCTGGTCTCTGCCTTTATTGGTGGGTGTCATGAAATAGTGTGTGTCAGGGTCCATCCTTCTTCTGGGAAAACAGTGCCAGGAGCAGGTCCAGCCAGGGCTCTGCACTCTCCGACTGAAATCCTTCCTGGAAGGGCCTCGTGCTGGCAGCAGCCAGTGGAGGGACCCAGGCTGAATCTGGCCCTGGACATATGCCCAAGGATTTTCCTATCTTTTTGCCTACTGATTGTATCCACTTACTCTCTGCAGTGGTTCAAGGGCCAGCTCTGGCCAGATCCCCAAGGCCCTGGACCACTGGCACACGGAGGTCCTTGCGGGCCAGCCTGAGGAACCAGAGAGGGGCAATGACACCGAAATCCTTCCCGCTGCGGGTGCTGCCCTGGACCACGGCCTCTGCAAGCAGAGCAGACCCCAAGAGACCTCTGCCACCATGACAGACTCTGAGGCCACAACCGTGCTCATCGGGGACCTGTCCAAAACCTTAGAGGAGTACCAAGAGGTGGAGAAGAAACTGTCTGATCTGGCGAAGGAGGACACCCCTGGGCAAAAAGAGCTGAGGGACCAGCTGGTCAAAATCCGAAGGGAGCTCTACCACATCCACCAAGCACTGGAAAAAGCCACCAAACCCCACGAGGGGCCACTGGACCTGTCGGTGAAGAGATCCTCGGAAGGTCTGGAGAAGGTCCAGCAGCCGAAGAAGGAGCCCTGCAGTGTGAGCCTGGGAAGCGAGAAGCTCCACGGCAAAGACCAAGGGCCCCTCAGCAAGTGCCCAGCCACGGGGGAGGCTGGAGATGGGGAGGGGCTGCCCAGCTGCCTCCTCGAGGCCGAGAACAAAACCATCGACCTGCTGATCAAGATGAGCCGCTCCGAGAGCCTCCGTGCGCCCTCCGAGGCGCCGCTGGGCGCCGTCATCAAGGCGGAGGTGCTGCCGCTGTCGGTGCCGCTGGAGCTGCGGCACGCCATGGAGCCCTACTACAGCCGCACCACCAAGTGCGAGGCCGACTCCAGCGTCCTGCTCTGCTCCGACGGCAGGTCCGGCACTGCCCAGGGTGCTCAGCTCCCGGTCTCGGCCGAGGACGGGCCCCTGGGCTGCCGTGCTGTGCAGCGCTCCCTGTCCTGCAGCCTCCCCGGCGACACCGACAACATGTGTGTCCACAGCCCTCTGCATGCCGACCCCTAAATCCACCTGGATTGAAAGCTCCTGGATCTCACTGACCACCTCATGCTTCACCTCTCCAGTGTTCCGCCTCTCCACTCCTCCTCTTCCCCACGGATGAAAGCTCAGCCGGTGCCTGGCTGGAGCCGCCTTGCTGGGGTTCCAGCCAGCACCCCTGGATGACTCCACAGGGTGTAAAAATTCAGTCCCTGTCCTCCCCCAGTGTCACAGACAGCGCTGCTGGACTCTCCATGCTCCACAGCCTCAGCACCCTGCTCCTGGAGCTCCCTTCCAAAGGGAAGTCCTTAACAGAGAACTGCCAAAAGCACCAGGCTTTCAGCAAAAGGCTCACTCAGCCCTCTCATCAAGGACACTCAGGGACATTTGCAACCCAGCTCCCATAATCTGTGGACAGGGGAGGGACTAGAGAGGGCCAAGCTTTGGTCCAGGTTGTGCTCAAACAGACCATGGCTGTCACCTGGCACAGAGCAAAGACACAGTGGCTTCATCCCACAGAGGCTGGAGGGTCACAGCAGGGAATCAGATGCACAGCTGGACTGACCCAGAGGCCAAGTGCTTTCCACGCTGTGGAGACAAGAACATCTTCCCAGTCACAATGACAAGGTGACACGGGAGCCACATTGCCAGCTCCACACCTGGGTCCTGAGCTCTCCTGCCAGGGCTGTGGTTGCCATGTGTGAGGAATGCTGGGCTGTGGGGACTTGCTCCTGTCCACTGACCATCCAGGGTCTGGCTCCTCCTTTTGCCTCTACACAGAAAGGACCTTCTGTCCCTCTGCCCCTTGGCCTCTCCCCTTGCAGACACGAGGCACGTTCCCCACAAAGGCCCTGATTCTGGGGAGTTCAGCTCCCAGGAGCTCCTGCCCACTAGTCCTAACCCCCCAAACGATGGCACATGGGACAGCAAAATGAGTGAGATGATCCTTCCATGAACCAGACAGCCCAAGGGACAGAGACCCCAAAAACAACTGTGAAGGGACAAACTTGGCCTGTCCCAAACTGGGACAAGGCCAAGCAGCCACCCCTGAACCAGAGCACTGGGGAGCCACTGACTCAAGGCAGGTGCCTGATGCTTGTGGGGTCAGCACCGGCCTTCCCAAAAGGCCACCTTCTCCCCATGTTCAATGGGGGCTCCTGTCTCTGTTGGGCAGGCTGGGACTGACCACAGGGCTGTCACACCTCCCTGTCCCCTGCCACCCTGCAGAGCAGCATCGGCCCTTGCTCAGGATGTCCCCATGCTTGGGCCACGAATTCTTGAAGTCCCTCCCTCTGGTGCTCTCCTCATCCTGGAAAAGCCAGGCACCCTTTCTTTCCCATCCACACTCCCTGTTGAGGACATGGGGGTGTCCTGGTAGCATCCAGAGCCTTCACCACCTTCACCTGGTGGCTTATTCTTTGCAATGGGAAGCACTGGGATGGGGTGGCGGGAGGAGAGCAGGACAAAGGGGAAGGTGAAAAAGCCACAAATAAGGGATGTGGACAGCACATCCAAGGAGCTATAGGTACAAAGTGGACAATCCCATGGTGGTGGCTTAAGAAGGCAAGGGTTCCTAAATACTTTGATGGACCCAGCCAACAGGAAGAGTTGGCTCTTATTGGTTTGCTCTCTGAACAAAGCTTCCACATCATCAAAGGGGTTTATTTCTCACTGAAAGACTTTTCTTAAGGCACAGGGGCCTGTGAGGTTATTGGTCTCTTTCCTCTGGACTAAAGTGTGGGGCAGAGAAAGGGGGGCATTCAGAAGGAGAGATTGCACAGCTCAGCATTGTGACCCTTTTGAGCCAGCTCCTGATGGGCCATGTCCTGTTGCTTCCCAGCATGGCCCCCCAGGGTCCAAGGGCAGGTCATGAGACCCCACCAGAAGAGACCCCAGAGTCTGGGTGCAGGGATGTCCAGGGGAGGGGGTGTTGGGCCTTTCTTTCTGGGTGTGAACAATACTGTCACCTCTGGATGGCAGAACACCATCAGCACAGCAGCCCCCTCCATAATAAGGACCTTGTTCACATCACCCACTCCCACCAGCCTCCCAGTTCTGCCACTCTGTGCCCCCCTGTCACCCTGTGCCACTCTGTCACCCCTCTCCCTAGCTCCCTCACTCACACAGCCCTGGTAGCTGCTGTCCCCATGCCAGCACCTTCCCACTCCTGTATCTCAGGGCTCCCTGCTCTCCCTCCTGACCTTCTCTGTGCATCCTTCACACCAGGACCCTAACCCAGAGCACAGCAGGGCACCCACAGGCACAGTCAGGAAGCTGGAGTCCCCTTTTGCCGTGACATCCTTCCCTGCCCACCCAGCCTTTTCCTCCTCTGAGGAACAACAAGGTGTGTAGGTCCCTCTGCCCACCTGGGAGCCCCATCTCCTCCCAGTCCCAAATTTTTTAGCAGATCCCCATCTGAACTTGGGCACCTCAGAGGTCCAGGACACCAGAAGGGTAGCTGAGCTCTGAGACCAGCAGTCCTGGCCTTCAGCAGGACATCCCTACCCAGACCTCCAGGTAGCACTGCCTTTCACCCCTTTTTAGCTGAGATATCACCTGCACACAGTCACCTCTCCCTCCCCAGGCCCTGACTCCATCCTGCTGCTCCAAGCTGGGATGCTGCCCTGCTCCATGGTGCCCATGACTGGAGCTGATGCCCGCAGCCCTCACCACATCACTCACCATCTCCCTCACCTCCACAGAAAGCCGGGGGGCAGGTGGGAGCTGGGGGCTGATCACACAGTATTTATTGTTCACAGTTTTACGAATGTACAAAACAAAAACCAAACCATTAAAGGGAAAACCTCTGAGCAGGAGTTCTGCTGTCTACTTTGTTCTCCTTTCCTGGGAGCCCTGCTTGCTCCAGCTGGATCCTGCAGTGATCCCATGCCATGGCTCTCCACCATGGAACAACACACTACTGGGTTTTTGAGGTGTTGGGTTAGCCACCAGCAGGATGTGGCCAGATGTTGAGTAAACGTGGTCAGGTGTGGGGGCTGTATGTGGTCAGTATTTAAGTGGGTGGGGTTTGACTGTTTCATTCTGCTAGATTAACACTGGGATCCCATTATCTTGTCCCATCCTGGGGAGAGGGGCAGCCCATTATGTCTGACAGCAGACATCAGGAGGAGAAATGTCCTCACAGGAACCACCAGGGTCCTAATTCATAGAATCATGGAATTCCAGAATGGTTTGGGTTGGAAGGGACCTTAAAGCTCATCTCATTCCCCCCCCTGCCATGGGCAGGGACACCTTCCACTAGCCCAGGTTGCTCCAAGCCCCGTCCAACCTGGCCTTGAACACTTACAGGGATGGGGCAGCCACAACTTCTCTGGAGCCAGGGCCTCCCCACCCTCATAGGGAAGGATTTCTAACATGTGCTAAACCTACTCTCTTTCAGTTTGAAGCCATTCCCCTTGTCCTGTCACTACACTTCCTCCTGCAGGAGTCCCTGCACACACACACAGCCTTTTCCTTCCATCTCCATTTACAATCTACCATGGCTGAGCCTTGGGGCTGCAGCACCAAACCCCAAGTCCTGGTGCAAGGAAGAGCAGAGAAGGGGGTGTTGGGTCACATCCCACATCCCCAGTGCCACCCTGTTGCTCAACCTTTGCACATTGGCCCCAGGGGTGCTGGTGGCACCCCACAGAAGGGATGGCCCCCCCTCTGTGCCCTGCCATGGCTCTCCAAGGCAGCCCCCTGCCCAGGGACTCCTGCTTGCAGGGACTTTCTGGAGGTGGCCGAGCTGGTGGCACCATTCCAACTGAAAAGATGAAAGCATTTACCTTTACATTTAAATAATGGATGGGAGTTGAACTACCAGGGTGGCTTATCCAGTCTGCAATCTGCACCCCCAGGGCCCTCAGCCAGCTCCAGCACTGGGCCCATTACACGGCTATTTGGTCACCCTAAAGGCATCTGATAGAGAGCCATTACCTGCCCGTTATGGCAGGCCCACCGATAGCCATCTTTCTTGGTCAGGGTTGACCAAACTCCCCCTACTTTCATGTCTCCCCCATTTTCCTGCCAAGCGAAGCCCAGGCCCATTTGACAGCTGGAGGACCCAGCCAAATCCCTCTCTGCCCTGATGAATCCAACAGCCCCCCTGCTCCTGGGGCTGGGGGGATGTGGGGTCACAGCAGGTCCCTCAGAGCCCAGCAGCTCCTGGTCAATGGAGCTGCACAACTTTTATGGGTTTCTAACCCCAGGTGCTGCTGCTCAAGTATTCCTTCTTCTCCAGGTTCAAGAGCAAAAGAGAGCTCAGGGATTGGAAGGGAGGGAAGTTTCCCTAATAAACAAACCCTGAGGGAAGGCTTATCTCGGGCAAGGCAGTGGAAGGAACCAGATTTCAAGGTTCCTTGTAGAAGAGGAGGTTGTTACGCTCCCCATCCCATTGGCACAAGGACGTGGCCTCAGGGAAGTGAGAGTGGAGGACACTGAGGCTGGGTCTGCTGCATCCCCAAGCAGTTTTCCAGCTGCACTGGTGTAACTGTGAGCCCTGCCAGGGTCAACAGCAAGGGGAGACAGTGCAGGGGCAATCCAGGCACCCTGGGACACAGGGATGGGGCCAGAGTTTGTGGGAAACAGTAACAGGTCATGTCATGCTGCTCATTGTGAACAGGACAGCCCTGAGCAAGAGATGGGAACATCCCACAGACCCCACAAAAATGCTGTGTCCCCAAATTTCCCTGTCTTGGTGACAAAAGGCCAGTGGTAAATTTTGGGGATGGATTCCATGCCAGAAGAAGATTTTCACTGCAGAGGTACAGTCCCCAGGCTGCATGGGGGATGACAGGGGTTGTAGTGGGCATCGCTTCCTCCCACTGCACCCCAGCTTGACAGGGAAAACCATGGTCCAAAAGACAGAGCAGAAAACTCCTTTGGGATTTTTGGGCACTCACTCGTAACAGTGGAGCCAGCTGGGGACGAGAAGTGGTTCCTGCCCAGCACAACCAGTTTTCTCTTACCCCAGTGTGGGCAGGCCAGAGCTCGGAGCAGTGGAAAGTTACCAAACGTGGACTCAAGAAGGGCCAAGGTCGGCCAGGAGATTTCTGAGACATGTGAAGCTGCAAAGACAACCTGGAGCAGAATTGCTCTGCCTCGGGCAGGAGGGATACAATGACCAGGCTTTGAAGCAGTGACAGGGCAACCTTAACTTTGAGACAAGGGCAGGGAGAGATACCAGGCTGGGAGGACTCTGGAGATGGGAATACAAATAAGGAATTGCCCCCAAAGGGTTCCCATCACTCCAGGATGCCTGGGGAAAAGCTGGTGACATATTCTTTCTGCCAAATGACTGCACGCTGAGGGGGAGTTTCCCCATGACCTTAAGTAAGGAGTGGTGTTCTCAAGACCTCCAAACAAAGCATCCTGGAAGGCACCAGCAGTGCCAGGAGAACACCATTCTCTTTGTCTCTTCCTCAGACCTCTCCTCAGCCTCCCTCTTTCCCTTGCTTGGAAGCATTCACACAGTAGGAGCAAGCAGGTGAGGATGTGGATCCCCTCGAGGCAGAAATGTCACCCTCAGGGCTGGTGGCACACCAGGGAAGCAGCACAGATGTGCTGAGACCTGGCGGGGGCTGATCTGCAAGGCCAATGCAGATCGGACAGACAGCCCAGCCATCAGCTCTCACCCAAACTGCAGCTCCTGTGGAGGAACCACGGGTCCTCCTCATCCTCCTGGGAGCCTCTCCGTGGGAGGAAGAGGAGCAGAGGCAGCCAGAAGGCATCACTCCACACATTGCCTGTGGCTCATCTTGGATCCTCTGCTCCCAGCTGTTTGCGGAAGCAGCACTACTGCTTCTCACTGCTCTCACCACTGTGGTGGCATCACTGCCTCCAGCCATCTCACATGCCCTGGTGACTGTCCCCTGGCTCTCACTGCTGGAGTGTTTTGAGTCCAACATGAACTCTTCAACCCCTGTTAGCCACGAACACCAAACTGCACAGCAGTTCCTGGGACCACAACTCCAGAGCTGCTCCGGCAGTGTCTGTGTTCTCCATCCCCCACGGCATGCAGCCACTGTGGTGGAGCAGCTACCCCACCTCTTCAACTTTAAATGAGGAAAAACAGTACAAAAAGCTACAACATTTCCCTGCTGCGTTTCCGCATCTGTTATTGCAATCGGAGGTTTCCTTTCCCTGCTCCTGGATGCCTCTGAATGGATCGTTTCCCTGGGTATTTGCCCAGGGCAGAACCTTTCTGGCTTTGGAGCTGGATCAAAGGCCCACGGAGGGAAGCACTGAGGTTTAAGTACTTAAAAGAGCTGGGGCTGGGAGAGCAGCGCTCTGGCTCTCTCCAGGGCTGGTGCTCCCGAAGGCAGCCAAGCTGAGTGGGGAGAGAGTTTCCCTCAGGCTTCGCAGGCTAAGACAGGGTGAAATGATCTTTGATCAGCTCCTGCCTTCCTGCCCACTTCCCTGCCTGCAAGGGGCCTGCACCTGCTGGGATTGAGGCAACACAGGAGATGGCAAGGGGAGCCAAGGCACCGGGGCTGGGTGCTCCTCACTGCTGCCTTGGGGTGCAGGGGAAGATGCTGAGGGTTGAAGGATTGAGAGGGAAGGAGGAAACATTCCTGCAAAGCAGAAGCTGCCTGAAGTTCCAGGAGCACCAGCATGGCCAGGTACTGTGCCTAGGCGACCTGGGCTCCCCCATCCCAGGCAGCAGCTGTTGTAAAGCCAAAACACTCACATCATTTTCCCAGATTTGGGGCTCGGGCAGTCAAACCACTCAGCCACTGTTATTGTCTCCCTAATTTTATGTGTGGGCTACCCAAGGATTTAGACAGTTTGTGGTTTGGGTGGGAAGGGGGAGGAGAAAGTGCAGGTGCAGGTGCTTCCTTACCCACCTGTAGCTGATGCCCACCAGCAATGCCAGCCTGCATGTTTCCCTGACAGAGGAAGACTTGAAGCAACCCTTCCTGAAAGACCAAGTGGTCCATTATCATCCATAAGAGGATGTTTCTGGCACACAGCTTTGCTCCAGTAATACCTGTGCCCCTGGCATTCTGCAGGGCTCCTGGTCCTCCAGAGTCCTCCCCAGAGGGCTAAGCATGGAGCTGTGTTTGCAGAAAGTTTCTGTTCCTCTCCCACTTCCCACATGGCCTTGGGATGGTTTTCCCTGCCATGAGGATGCTTCACTTTCCTCCCACCACCCTCCTGGACCAGCATGGAGAGGCTGCAGGAGCCAGGCCAGGCTGGGATGGAGTGAGCCAGCCTGGTGGGACCACTGCCCAGCTCCCATAGCCCCAGAGACAGGCTGATGCCTGGGGTGGGTGGGGAAGGGGGTTGCAATGGGGACACTTCCACCAGGACAGGCTGGGGCTCACCCACAGGGCTGCTCCTGGCAGGAAAGGGGCTTTGTGGCAGTGCCCCGCTGTGCTTCGCAGCTTTTGGGCCTTTCTGTCAGGCTCAACAGGGAGCTTGATGTCTCAAAGAGGATTAACTCCCTAATCCTCTTTTAAGCCTTGTGAGAGCGGGAGACTGCAGAGGGGGAGGGAGAAAGGGAGAAGCCGAGGCATTAGCTCAGCCCTTGTAAGACCCTGAAGAATCTTCTCCATGGGTTTCATAACCAGCAGCAGGGATTCCAGGGTGTCCATAATGGCCAAAGAACAGGGACAGGGCAGTTTTAGGGACCAAAGTAGCTACAACTTCCCTTTCTGGAGGGATTTCTGGGATGCCTGAAGAGGAGCTGAATTCCTGCTCTCATCTCCATGGAACCAGGTTTAGAAAGTCCCAGCCCCCGTCTGTGTGGGGTATCAGGCTCCAAGAGCACTGTCCCCAGTGTCCCCCAAGCCCCTAGGTGTCCCCAGCTGGACACTGCAGGCATTTCATGGGCAGTGGGGGAGTGCAGCTGGGATGGAGGCTCTGCTAGGGCTGGGGATCATATTTTCCGTGTGACTGTGCAGGGGATGCTGTGGCTTCCCACCAAAAGCTCTCGGGCAGCCCTGGAACACCACTTTCTGCTGCACATACACACACACACACGCACGCACGCACACACGCGGTGCATTCCAGCTCTTTGATAATTAGTGCCAATCGGTTGTTGGACAGACGGAGCCGCCTGGTGTCTGCTCACAGCAATGACCAGCCCGCGCCCAGCCGGACACCGCTGCCATCCCATCTCCCCTTTGGTGCAGGCAAACCATCACACCCCTTGGCCACAACCTCCTTGTGCTGACAGTGGTCCGGAGCAGGCGGGGGATTGCTGGGACCCTCGGGGATGGAGGGCTGTGGCATCCAGCGTGGACCTGGTGGTCCTGGTCAGTGGCCAGTTGGCCACGAGTCAGCAGTGCCTGGAGCCAGGAGGGACATCCCTGTCCTGGGGGACATCAGGCCCAGCATGGCTGGCCGGGTGAGGGAGGGGATTGTCCCGCTCTGCTCTGCACTGGGGCAGCCTCACCTGCAATAGTGGGGCAGTTTGGGGCACTGCAAAATAAGGAAGATATTGAGCCATTAGAGAGTGTCTGAAGGAGGGCAACAAGGCTGGGGAAGGGCCTGGAGGGGAAGCGTGTGAGGGCACTGAGGGCACTTGGTGTGTTCAGCTGGAGATGAGGAGACTGAGGGGAGACCTCAGTGCAGGGACAACTTCCTCAGGAGGGGCAGGCACTGATCTCTGCTGTGGGGCACGGACTGTGGGGACCAGGGACAGCACCCAGGGAATGGCTGGAGCTGTGTCAGGGCAGCGTTAGGGTGGATCTCAGGAAAAGGTTCTTCCCCCAGAGGGTGGTGGGCACTGACCAGGCTCCCCAGGGCAGTGGGCACAGCCCCAAGGCTGCCAGAGCTCCAGGAGTGTTTGGATGATGCTCTGGGGCACAGGGGGTGACTCTTGGGGATGGGCCTGTGCAGGGCTGAGGATTGGACTGGATGATCCTTGTGGGTCCCTTCCAACTCAGCAGATTCTGTGATTCTGTGATTCTGTGACATGAGCAGGCTGGGGACTGCTGGGACTCAGGGCTGGAGTGCTCCAGTGTCCATCATGGACCTGAGCCACAGGAGGGTTTTGTTTCACCATGACAATTAACATGGCACTGCCACTGTGGCCATCCATGTCCCCCCTGGTCCTCTCCCCAGCCAAGGGGCTGTGCTGTAGATGGGGAAATATTCCCAGTGGATGGGTTTGGGTTTTCTCCCACAAGTCTCTGACTTGATAGCAATGACATTGGCTCATCCCATGGGATCTCCCACTGGCTCCCTGCACACATGCACAGTGCCAGGCAGACACAGTGCTTGCCTCTCTGGGCATGGGGACTGGCAAACACTCGGGGCTTGTGTGCTCCCCGTGGACACTCAACAAGAGCTGCTGTCCCTGGGCCAGGGTGGGAAGAGTTGCAAGGGAAGAAGTTCACCACTAATACCTTCAAGGAATGTCCTCCAGGAAAGCCTGATCTGAACCCAAACTCTCTTTCCCTTGGTCCATCTCCAGAGCCAGCAGGCTGGCCATGCCCTTGTCCTTGAACCCTGCAGTTCCCGGTGTTGGCGTGGGCATGGGCTGTGCCAGGCCCTGCCATGACACAGGCATCTCCTGGGGTCCAGGGATGGCTTCTGAACAGGTTGTGACAGAGCCACGGTCCTGGAAAGGTGAACGGGAGCCCCAGGGCCAGGCTGTGTTTGTTTATCCTGGTGATGGAGCACACAACAGCGAAACAAAAGGTCAGACCCTGTTGCCCTGGGAGATGGTTTTTGAAGCTGCCTCCTGTCCTGCTGGGGTTCGGCTGGAGCGGCCCCAGCGATTGTCATGTCAAGTTATTTTTGTAATTTTGGTTGGTAATAGGTCTCAGGCAGCTTCCCAGGCACTGTGAGCTTTGGGATCTGGTACAGGACAAGAAAGGCCCTAAACACAGAGAAAGGAGCACTCAACCCGAGGGCTTTGGAATCAGATCCCCATCCCACATCTCCTGAAGCCAGCTGGACTCCAACCGGTGTCCTCAGTCCTGAGGGCCAGACACATGCAGCCCCTCCAAGCATCCCAAAGGTGGGTGAGTCTGATCCAAACTTCACTTCCCTTTGGTCTGTCTGAGTAATGAATAGACACAAGCTTCTTCACACCTTGGCCAGGTTTAAGGGTGGTTTGAGCTCATTGTGGGCAAAGATGGACGTAGCATGCCCGGAATCACTGCCAGGGAGGGAGGGCAGATTCCGAGTAGTCCTTTGCAGGCTGCTCCTGGCTAACTCTGCATTTACTCCTGACCCTCTTTGTTGGAGCTGAACTGATAAATGCAATCACCAACTCCAAACATGGCTTTGCCCAGCTTGGGGGAGACTGGGTTGAGCAGTGTGGAAATGGTGAGGACTGTGCCAGGAACCCTGGCTGATCTGCCTCTTCCATCACTGCACCTCAAAGCCTGACATGGCAAAATTCACCAGTCTCCTTTCTGCAAGCAGGAACACTGAGGCAAAAACCCGCACAGTGCCCAGGCTGGGGACACACGGGGAGGCAATGATGAAGCCATGAGACCAGGCACCACTGTGTGAGTGTCCCTGTCCCACCCCAGCAGCTGCCAAGGGTGAGCTGCAGCAAATCAGCCCCCTTGTCTCTCCTCAAAAGCCCCTAGTCAGCCCTGCAGCTGGGCACCTTGGGGCACAGACTGATCCTGGAGGAAAGGCACCTTGTCTCTGGGCAGGAGACCAGCAGGGAATAAAAACCACGCGGATCAGCCCTTGTCTCGCTGTGTCTGGTTGTCAGCACAAGGAGTTTTTGTGTTTACCCAGACCCGGGGGCAATCGCCCGTCACTAACAACACAATATCCCTTGGTCCCGCTGCCCTGAGCCCGGCGAGGGAGCAGGACAGGACGGAGCTGGTGGGAGGGCAGCGCTGCCAGGCAAGGACAGGCAGCCCCTGGGACATCAGGACAGAGGTACAAGGTCTGTTGAGCTGGGCTCATGGCCACACGTAGTCACTGCCCTGAGTTGTGTGGGGGACAGGTCAGAGACCTCTTCCTGGGCTTGGACCCCTGAACAAGCAGCTCAGGCTTGGTTCAGGACACACCATCAAGGGTGCGAGGGCAGCTTTGGGTGCACGGCACCAGGAAAGGGAGGTGGGTGCTCCTGATGTGGGGCATGTGGTGGCTGGCACATCAACTCCCTGATGGTGACTCAGTTTCTCCATCTGTAAAATCCAGTTTTTTTGATTTTGGACTCTGTCCAGATCTGAAGGAGGACCCTGACATGCAGTCCTGGGTGGGGGTGGAGGGCTTGTTTCCACCAAGCAGGTCTCTGTTGCTGGAGACAAAGCACAACCACTTTGGGGAAGAAAAAGCTGTTCCCGGGCCCCAAAACCAGCAGCAATTGCTTTCCGTCCATATTCACACTCATCCCCAGCATCCTGCATCTGTGTTTGGTAGCTCTGCAAGTATTCAGGGGATGGGTTTTAGATAATTGTGGTATTTGCACAGGGGAAGAACAGTTTGGCACATAATGCCTTAGCCTCCTTCAGCTGTGCTTTGGGGAAATGTCACTTTTGCAGGCAGCATGGAGCACATGATCCAGGCAATCATGGGACATGGGGCAATAAAAGTGGACTGGTGGCTTGCAAACAACTCAAAACAGCCAAGTGTGCCCATTGCAATATTAATTATAATCGCATTTAAAGCGAAGTGAACTTCTGCCTTCCCAGGAGCTTTAACGAGGCCACATTTCTCTTGCCAGCTCCTGGCTGTGTGCTACGAGCTGTGCTCCAGCCAGCCCTTGGGAGCACACGGCAGAGCCGGGCTCCCAGCACTGCTTAGTTTTAATACAGAGAGTAGGGGAAAATTTGTGTTCTCATGTGGCTCTCACATCTGAAAAATTTGTGAAGATTGAGTGTGTCCTTCAGAGCAGAACCTCCGTTCTTCCTCCTGACAAGTTGTTGGCTACTTCAAGAATAACTTAATCAGCAGGGGCTGATTTCTGCTCTCTGTGACCAGGGACAGGACTCGACTGTCAGGGGACGGTTAGGTTGGATCTTAGAAAAAGGTTCTTCCCCCAGAGGGTGGTTGGGCACTGACCAGGCTCCCCAGGGCAGTGGGCACAGCCCCAGGGCTGCCAGAGCTCCAGGAGTGTTTAGACAACACTCTTGGGGACAGAGTGGGAATGTTGGCGTGTCTGTGCAGCACCAGGAATTGAACAGGATGATCCTTGTGGGTTCCTTCCAACTCGGGATATTCTGTGAATCTATTTGGATGGGGGGGGGAAGTTGCCCTTAGCAAAGAGATGTGCTGGCCACATGTGACATCTGACCCATGTGGAGTTAAGGAACACTCATCCTCAGTGTCCCAAGTGTTATCATAGATTGAGCATGGTTTGGAGAGAGGCTCACAGAAAATAGGGTTAAGAAGTGTTAAAGGCCTGAGAGAAGCCACTAATCTGAGGAACCAGAGGAGCAGAGATGCCATTCAATGTGTTCACACATGGCTCACCTATACACAAAAATCCTCAGGCCACATTTGACACCAGCTGAGCTGTTGTTGAAGCCAAAGGACCTTTCTGGCTGTTCCTCCAGCTGCAGATCCAGCCTGCTGACCCTTTCATTTCTGTGCCATGGTCCTTGTTTTTCTTCATATCCTGAGCCAGCACTAAAGTGATGTGAAATGGCACTGAAATGAATCCAGAGCAGCACCTACACCTTGACCTTGAGTAGACAGCAAACACCTTAGCATGTTCCCAGAGAAGGCAGGGACAGTCATGGCCCTTCTGCTCTCTCCAAACAGGGACAAGAGATTTGTCATGGACTGCACGCTGGAGACCAGCCAGCTAAAGGAGAAGCTTCTGAAAACCATCTACAGCCTTCAGCTGAAGTCATTTGCCACTCTCCAGACAGCCAGCCCTCTGCTGAGCAGCCAGCCTGGCATGGGCATGGTGACACAGCACCAAGTCCAGCAGCTGGCAGGTAAGGCCAAAAGCCTGTGTGGAGATCTAGACAACATAAAGAACCTCCTCCACTACTGCCAGGACAACCTGGTCCAGCAGATCCCCAACCCCAGTGGCAGCCGCTATGGAGGTGTCCGTGGAATCCACTGCTCCCTGGATGGCTCCATCTATGTGACAGCTGAGAGTGCTCCCTGGGTCCACGTCCTCAGCAGCACAGGCCACATGCTGCAGTCCCTGCCCTGCCGGCAAATGGGCAAGGGAGGCGGCACTTTCTTGCCAGAAGATGTGACTGTGACTCGGATGGGAAAGGTGGCTGTAGCTGACATGGTGAATGAAGCTATCTGGGTCTTCAGCCCTCACAGCAGCCTCTCCAAGGGGGAATGGATAAAGGTCAGAGAGGTTGGTTCCCCCAGGAGCATTGGAGTAGACTCCATGGGCAAGATCTTGGTGGCAGACTACGCCCAAGGCCAAGTGCACAGCTTTGCTCTGGACCACACCTTCAAGACCCTCAATGTCCACTCAGTGCCTGACCTGCAGGGACCTCGCTATGTTGGTCCAGTGCCCAACGGGGGCTTTGTGGTGAGCGAGGAGTGTGGAGACGTCAAGGTCTTCATGAGCAGCCACAAGCTCCTCTGCTCCCTCAGCAGCAAATATGGACACCAGTTTGGCAACCCTGCTGGGGTCTGCGTGGATAGGGACGGCAGCATCCTGGTGGCAGACGAGCAGCGCCGGACAGTCCACTTGTTCCCAGAGCACGGGGCTCCCGTCTGCCTGGTGTCCACAGGGCTGCGGAGGCCTGCTGGCATGGCTTGCTCCTCCTTCGGGCACCTCTTTGTGGCAGACACAGGGGAGAACTGTGTCAAAGTCTTTAAGTACCATATGAGACCCCCTTACAACCCCCCCAACCTTGGGGCATCATGTGGTGACCCCAACAAAACACCCAGGAGGGGAGGGAGGGTGCTTCCCCTGCAACCCCACTGAGCTATGGGTCTGCTGGTGGACCATGAGCTCCATCTGCTCCCGCAGAGTAATATCATAGAATCACGGAATGGTTTGGGTTGGAAGGGACCTTAACGACCATCTTGTTCCAACCCCCTGCTATGCAGGGACACCTTCCACTAGACCAGGTTGCTCCAAGCCCTGTCCAACCTGGCCTTGAACAATTCCAGGAATGCAGGGCATTGCCCCAGACCTGACTGCCTGATGGCCCCCAGCTTCTCCAGATGGCCAAAGCAAGGACTAGACCAGCTCTGGAGTAGCTAAACCAGCACCAGAGTAGGTAAAGGAGGATCAGGCCACTCAGAACTGGCCACAAGTTGGTGCCTTGGCAAACTTATCACCACACCCTTGAATACTTGTGTGTTTTTGTAAATCTTACATAAATATATATCTTCCCCCACACTGTTTTGATGTGCCATGGTTCCATCTTCCTGATGCCAGAGTACAACCAGAGTGGTAAGGCCCAGCTGGGAACCGTGGTCTATCAGAGAATCATGGAATCACAGAATGGTTTGGATTGGAAATGTCCTCAAAGATCATCTAGATCCACCCCCTGATATGGGCAGAGACACTTTCCACTAGAACAGGTTGCTCCAAGCCCCGTCCAGCCTGGCATGGTTGAGACAACTGGTCTTACTAACTCATCCCCAGGTTTCTAGGGAAGGTTTTGGAATGCTGGGTCTGCAGGAAACTTCAGGAGAAGGGTAGGATGAAGTGATCTCCTTCTGTGCTGCATTCCTGACCTCTACAGGGAAGCAACAACCACTGCACAGAGTAAATTCCATATGGAAACATGGAATTGCTCACACAGCCTCACGTCCCGGGGCTGTATCCTCTATCCCCTGTAGAGGAGGACTCAGAGCCATGACCGCTTCTATGATTCTATGCCCTTATCGGCAAAGGCCAGGGGGAGCTGAGCAGGGTGTGGTGGCACCAGGGAGAGCTGAGCAGGGTGTGGTGGCACCAGGGGGAGCTGAGCAAGGTGTGGTGGCACCAGGGGGAGCTGAGCAGGGTGTGGTGGCACCAGGGGGAGCTGAGCAGGGTGTGGTGGCACAGGGGGAGGGCGTTTCCCCCTCCGCACTTGAGCCCTCCGTGGGGCCCTGGTACAGAAGGGCTCCTCGACTCCTGCTGATGTCCGAGACCTGAGTCCAGCCACCACCTCTCAGCCCAAACGATCCCTGGAGAGAGACTTGCTCCTTCCTGGCCCTGGAACAAGCACTGAAGAAAACAGATACCTTTCAGTGCCCTCCTAGACCCCTCTCCCTGCAGAGTGAGGCAGCCCCAGAGCAAACCCAGCAGCAGGGAGGGGGTCTGTGTCGTGAGCCTGTCCCACCCCGTGGAGCTGAGCTCCTAGGAAACCAAATCTTCCTCCACCATATTTCCAAATCTGTGGCACCCAACAAGAATAAACTCCCAAACCTTCTCTCTAGCTCACTCCCCTTCCACGCCCACTCCCCCTTTCCATGTGGGACCCCCTCACGTTGCCCAGAGCTCTCTTGGCCCAGCTCACTGCCAGGTCACAGGGGAAAGCTCCTGGGTACCCACCTGCACCCAGCTGCTCCCACCTGAACTCACCTGCTCCCAGCTGCACCCACCTGCTCCCATCAGCACCCGCCCACTCCTGTGGGTCTTGGCCAGGCCGGGGGGCTGCTGAGGAGTTGGGGATGGAGGTCCAGGGGGTTCCATCAGCACAGCTGAGCCCTGGGACTGTGGGGATGAGGGACAACAGGGTTCTTAAGGAAAGGTCAGCCCTTGGACTTTGGGGATGAGGGACAATGTGGTCCCATATCAGGAAGGTGAGTCCCTGGCCTTCAGGGATGGGAGACAAGGGGTCCCACAAGGACAGACAAACCTCTGGGGATATGGGACAACACGGGAGGACAGCTGAGCCTCTGGCATGTGGGAATAGGGGACAAAGGGGTCCTGTGCAGACAGGCAGGTCCCTGGACTTTGGGGATGGGAGACAGTGGGGTCCCATGTTAGGAAGGTGAGTCCCTCACCTGTGGGATGGGGACAGCAGGATCCCATGAGGAGAGCGCCACACCTGTGGGGTGGGGGGCAGCGGGGTCTCATGGGGACAGGTGAGGCCCCCTGGGCTTTTTGGAACTGAGGACAACAGGGTCCTGTGAGGACAGCCGAGCCTCTGGCCTGTGGGGATGGAGGACAACAGGGCCCTGTGGGGACAGGTGAGGTGGGGGGCTCTGGGTGGGGGTCCCACACCCCCCAACCCCCCCCGGGGACCCCCCCAGCCCCCTCTGCCGCCCCCCCGTGTCCCCCCCAGGTCCCCCACGGCATCAACTTCCGCGAGAAGAAGCCGAAGCCGTCGCGGAAGAAGCCGG
>JAWWTY010000032.1:1159841-1187582 GCA_035222235.1 Margarornis squamiger | reverse complement strand
GCTGGGAAGGGGCTGGAGCAGCAGGAGCGGCTGAGGGAGCTGGGGGGGCTCAGCCTGGAGAAAAGGAGGCTCAGGGGAGACCTTCTCCCTCTCTGGAACTCCCTGGCAGGAGGAGGGAGCTGTGGAGGGTCAGACTCTGCTCCAGGGAACAGGGACAGGATGAGAGGAAGTTGCCTCAAGTTGTGCCAGAGGAGGCTTAGATGGATATTGGGAAAATTTCTTTACTGAAAAGGCTGTCCAGCCTTGGCACAGCTGCCCAGGGCAGTGTTGAAGTTCCCATCCCTGAAGGGATTTAAAAGCCACGTGGATGTGGCACTTGGGGACGTGGGTTACTGGTGGCCTTGGGAGTGCTGGGGGAATGGTTGGACTCGATGTTGGAGGGCTTTTCCAAACTTTATGATTCCATGATTATGTAGATCCTGGCCTGCTGTCCCTCACCCCCTGGAAGCATCTCAGGGATGCTCAGATGCTTCACCCCTCGGCTCTGCTGGTGGCCGTGGGACACCCCATGTGGGGACACCTGGGCCACGTCCCACTGTCCACCTTTGCTTTTCTGACAAAAATTCTGAATTGAATCTGTCCCGGGGTCCTGTCTTCATTTTTCGGTTGCATTAACACACCCTAGGTGGTGTCTATTGCTGGTTTGGGTCACCTGAAATGGTTGTGTTGATGCTCTATGGCATCTCAGGGAAGGGCTAGAATGGGTAGGTCTGGAAGACTTCAGGCACTTTATGAACAGCGCCTAAGCACGCTGGTAGGATTTTTCTGTTAAAATTAGCAGCAGTGAAGACAATTGACTGTGATGACATTTAAGAAGTCATCTTTATATTTCAGTCAGTCTATTGAAATCAATGAGGCGGGATGCACAGCCAGTCATGGATTTGGGAATACAAGCCACAATAACAAGGTTAGTTGGTCAGCTGGTTTTCAACTATTGAGACATTTTGTCCAGCCTGAAAATTGTGTCAGAGTCTTCTCTGCCATGTCTGCAGGAGCCAGAGCAGATTGTTTGACCTTGAGCTATAGACAGGGTAGTTGGACACATAAAATTATAATAATTTAAAAAGTTGAGGAAGATGTAAGAGGAAAAACTCCCAAGCTAGAGAAGACAAAGTTGAGAAGTGTTTCTGCTCCATCAGAAATTTTCCCAGGTGACTGTGGCTATCTTTAAAAAAAAAAAAGAACTCAGTGAAAAATAAATGTTTGTATAAAGAGTCAGTTGACAATTTGTCTCCCAAATGTCCAATGGATGGACAAACCTTTGACAGCTGTGCAGACACACTGGAAGTCTCTTGGAGTGATACTCCAAACACCTCTGACATCTCTTGGGGAAAAAGAACAATAAAACATCAACTTTAAAAAGTTTTCTTTACAAAATTACTGATTGTAGCTTTGGTAATTAAAATAGAAATACTGAAAACCCCTTTCAGGTACTTATTCTTTTAATATTTCTATTTTTTTCCTTCAAAAATTGAGCTTAATTTCATTTTTTAGAGTATTCAGCTATTGGTAACTTCACTTATAATGTTTTAGTACTGTGATATAACCAGAATGTTATCACTAGCTAAATTTATATTATTTTAAATTATGTCTGAGCATATGTGTGTATGTATGTTCCTGACATGTTCAATCTGTTATTTTGTATTTCATACCCCTGTATTTATATAATTTATTTCCTTTTTCCTGGGAATATGTCTGTGGGTCTTAGGGGAAAAGAGTTAAAATCTTTTTCCAAACCTAAAGCAAAACCTCATTTTACCTGACAATGTTTCCTGAACAGCCTGAGTTAGGCAAGGAGGCAGGAGAGGTGGTGAAGGGAACATTAATTTGGCCAGTATTCCTGGATGAACCAGGGGTACTGAAGAAAAGAAAGGTGAAATATAGGGGACAGGTTTTATTTCAAACTATTTTAAGGACTGATCTAATTAATTGTGTCTGTTTCACCACTTCGAGATAGGATATGTGTTCTTTGATGTCTCCATGGTCCTCCAGAAAAAGTAACACCAAAAAAATACCTGACTCTTTCCATAGAAGCTGTTCCCTCTATTTCCACAGAAGTGAAAAATGAGCTTGGAAGTGGTGTTTATCAGTCCATTTGGGTGTGATAGTGGTGAAGCTTTGGTGAAAGATGCCATTTTTCAGCTGTGCTGCAGGTCTCTGTCCTGCCTGTGCCTGGTGTGCTGTTCCCTGACACCCTCGAGGCATCACAGCTGCCACTTCAGCCCTGCCTTTCATACAGCTCCCTGCTACTTTCTGCTTCCCTTCCCGTTCTGCTGGAGGCTTGAAATCCTTTGGAAAAACACATATTAGTTGAGGTTCTATCATTTTCCCAGAGAAGCTGTGGCTGCCCCATCCCTGGAAGTGTCCAAGGCCAGGTTGGACTGGGCTTGGAGCAACCTGGGCTGGTGGAAGGTGTCCCTACCCATGGCAGGAAGTGGAACAAGATGAGCTTTAAGGTCCCTTCCAAACCAGACCAGTCTGGGATTCTGTGATTAATCTGAGATCTCCAGGGTTATGCCTCTGGTCAAAAAATGAGAGATGGAAGTCCCTCTGTGGCCTCCAGATCTCTCTGGCGGCTGGAGGGTCTGTGGGGCAGCAAGGGACAGTGCTGGGTACCCTCAGCACTACAGTGCCGGCAAAATCTCTCAGGAGCACTCCTGTGTTTGCTTGAGGGAAGTCTTTGGGGGTACTTTGCAGTTTTGCAGTAAAAGAAAAAAATCAGTCCAAGGAAAAGCATCATTACTCCTTGCAAAGGTAGCAACTGTCATCCTTTCCCCGTGTGAGGGGCGAGCTGTGCACCAAGGGAGTTTCACCTTGTTGCTCAGGGGGCTGAGAATTCCTGCATTTCCCACTGCTGTACTGGGGCTGTGGGACTGAAGGAATCAGAATGGATTGGGTTGGAAGGGATCTTAAAGCCTGCCTCGTTCCACCCCCTGCCGTGGGCAGGGACACCTTCCACTGTCCCACGTTGCTCCAAGCCCTGTCCAGCCTGGCCTTGGACACTTCCAGGGATGGGGCAGCTACAACTCCCCAGATTAACCTGCTCTCAGGTTTAACCCCAAAGGTTTTTCACTCCGCTTTGCTGCTCCCCATCCCTCCACGGCGTAGCAAATTCCCAGGTGCTGAAATTGACTGGCTCAGTTGTCCTGTGTTAACACAGAGGAAAACAAAGCCAGCAGGGCCTTCCCGTTGCGCATCCTCTCTGCGTGTTATAAATACCCTCTGTGTTCCCTTTCCGACTGACTGGGTCCCTGCAGAGGAGGCAGCCTCGGGGGCCTGCGGAGTTTTCACATCCCTAACAAAGCACTGAAGGACGGCAAAGGACAACGGGCGCCGGGTGCGACTGTTCTGCGCCAGCGCCCTCCTTACTGCAATTACAGCTCTGTTAGAAACCTCCACCTTATTTAAAGAGACACTGTCAACTGCCTCAAAGCTCCTTTTTGGAAAAGTCTCCCAAAGCCATTGAGATGTGTGGAGGTAAAGAGCACTGATAAAGCAGAGATACTTCTCCTTTTTTAGGCTCTTGTATCTAATTAATTAAAACTACTGCACGAACTTCATTTAATCACTGTAGTCTCTTTTGATGAAATTATTCAGTTTCCAGATGAGGGGAGTGAGGCAAGAGGAGCTGAGTGATCTGACTGAGGCTGCTTGGTGAGTTTGTTGCAGAACACAGCTCTGGGTTCTGAGGTGATAACGGAGAGTCTGAAATTATCTGGTTTTATGGTATGAATCAATATTTGATTGTTGGTAATAGCAGGAAATACTCCCCAGAGGCACCATAGTGTTCTGTGTTGTAGTCCCTTCTCTAGGAATTGCTCGGGCACATCCAGTGTGGGATCCAAGATCCAAGGCTGGGTGATTTCCTGTTCTTGGCTGGTCCAGTGAGCTGTGCTTATCAGTGAAAGACCTCTGCAGGCAACTCCAGGCTCACCTCCCCTCACTTCAAAGACTGCAGATCATCAGGAACCTCCTGAATGTGTGTGTCTAGTGGCTGTCACTGTCATTACACAATTGGTTGGGCTTGGTGTTTTCAAACTTGCTTGGTTCTCCTCCCTGCTGGCTTTGGCCAGCTCAGGTTTTCTTGCATTTACTGGCCACTCTCAAGTTTTATTTCTGTGTTTATTGGCAGGTGTCCTGTCCCTCCAGGGTCGCTGCCATGGTGCTCAAGGTCTTCTTCCCGTCGTGCTGCTCCTCGGCAGACAGTGGCATTTTGATCGGGCGCTGGATCTCGGAGCAGAGCTCCGCAGTTGTGCTGGCCGTGGTCCACTTCCCTTTCATCCCTGTGCAGGTGAAGCAGTACCTGGGGGAACTTCAGCGCCTGACCAACGTCAGTGTTTCTGTGCTCGGCTCGTGGAGCAACAGCAAACAGGAGAAGGAGGAGGGTCTGAGTGAGTTCTTGGAAGACCTTGGGACCATATTCTCCCATGAGCCTTGGATTCAGATAAGCAAAGAGGGAGACAGCAAATTCTGGAGCTGTTCTACCCTTCAGAAGCAGTCTAAGAAGGCTAAGGAGGAAGAGATCATCTTGGTGTACTATGACCAGCGCAAAGTCATGCTCTCCCATCTCCACCCCCCTTTGGACACAGCTGATGGGAGGGCAGAGGATGCCTCCAAGCTCTCTGCCATCTTTGACACCGTGGCAAGGAGCAGGGTCCTGTTCATGACAGACAGGTACGATGAGGGGCCCATCAAGCTGACCCACTGGCAGTCAGATGGGGTCGAGGCCAGTATCATCGTGGAGCTGCTGAAACAGGCCTCTGTGCCCGCCTGCATGTTCCTGGCATTCCTGCTCTCACTGGTCTCTGGCGTCTGCAGGAGCAGGTGAGTGATGCGACAGGAGCCACCTTGTTTTGTGTGGAAATGTAATTTAGGCATTTACCAGGTTCCTGCTCAACCCCAGTGAGTAATCTGGTTGACACAAAATCGTGCTGTTGGAATCAGGCTGCTGTTGGAGCTTTGGGAGCTCCACTGAAAATATGAGGCCAAAGGCTCTCTCAGATGGAGCTCTTCCCAAAGCTGGGAGGTTTTTCTGGGGAGACACTGATCTCCTCCCATTTTACAGCCGGGTAACTCAGCCCCACTTCAGTTTCATCACAGCTGAAACACTGGATTTCCAGCTATTCCATGGCTGACAGAATGACATGGGCCTCTCCTTAATGGCCCCATAGCTGGGACTCCCTCCTCCCTGTTTGCTGTGAATCCGTTCATGGCTGTCAAACATCAGCAAATAGTGTTTCTAAATCCATTGTCCTCCAAGAGTCAGTGGTGCTGCAACCTTGACACCTTATAGCAGGTGACAGGGATTGCTGCTCAGCATGAATCCTTGGTGAAATCCTGTTCTTACAACCAGGAGACTGAATAGGATGATCCGAATGTAACATGTGGCAAGTGCTTGCCCTAAAGAGGAATTCAGGTTTGAAGGGAAGAGTCACAGAACCATGGAATCATTTACGTTGTAAAAGCCCTCTGAGATTATGGACTCCAAGCTTTAACCCAGCATTGCCAAGGCTGCCACTAACCCATGTCCCCAGCTGCCACATCTACATGTTTTTTGAACACTTCAGGGATGGTGATTCCACCACTGCCCTGGGCAGCCTGTGTGGAGAGGTTGTGCCAGGGAAGAGTGGAGTTCTGGTTCCAAACTGTGAGGGGACACTTTAATTGATGAAACTTGGATAACAGCTACTACTGTATTCATGGATAAATCTTCTCAAGTGCAGCCTAAGGGCATGGGGAGTGGAGGTTTTAACAAGTTTCCAATTGTGTGATATTATTGTAAAAGAATTACAGTGAAACTCTGCCCATGCAAAGACTTTCTGAACAGTTGGGTTACACACTGTGGTATATAAAGGGGAAACTGTCCACTCTTAGACTATTCTATTGGAATAGATTCAGGATCAAACCCAAACCTGATGTACTCAAGGACCACTTGATCCTGGGGCTGCTCTGTAGATACTGACCATGTGTTAGTGGTTGTTAATTGTGACTAAGTCACAGCTTTGTGGTTGGGCAGAAGATTGGAAGTCAGCTTGGAAGGTCCTTTATCTAGCTGTCCATGGGCTGTGCCACCACCAACAAACAGAATGATCCTTTCCTGCACAGGCACTTGGTCTCAAGGTCCCGCCTTGGTTGGTACCAGGCTTAGAGTCAGATGGCTGCTACCCGGCTTCTCAGGAATCCTGACTCCAGCTTTTCCTAAGATGTTTTGAGGCAGAGCAGCAGCCAGCTGTGCCTGGCAGCGGGCAGAATGTGAGGCTTGCTGTGCACACACCTAGGCTGAACTTGTTCTTAGGCTGGGGAGACAGATACAGCTTGTTCTCTGCTCTGTTTTATTCGCCCATAGGGTCAGTGTTATACTCACTTATCTTATAAAGCATCAGTCTTGGAGAACAGAGATTAGTACCTGGCTTTATAACAAACCTCCTGCTTGACCTTCTAAGTCATTTAAAGGAATCTGGTTCCACTTGGCACGTGGTGTGTGGTACAGCCTCCCTTGTGCCAACATACTCAAGGCAGGGAGGGTTCAAGATGTCACGTGCAGGTGTCCTTCCAGGCCCCTCCTCCCCATGCTGGGACAGGACGTTTCATAAAATAAGATTTACTAGGTTTTTGCTCCTTCAGGTCACAGGACTTCTTTCTTCCCGTTTTTTTGGGGTGTTTTTTGTGATCTTAAGGGATAGTCAGCTTTGAAAAGCTAAAGGAGGAGATCAGCAATGTCCTCTCAGGCCTCTGACTCTTTGGATGTGCCCTGTTGTGTCTTTGCACAGCAGAAGCAGGGCAGCAGCGTTGGAAATCTGGGGAAGGGAGTTGCTGACATCCATCCAAGCTCACCCAGCGCTCCCTTATCTCGAGTTAAGGCATTTCTTCAGCACCACCGTGTGCTGAGGGGTGGCCATTGCAGTTCTGCTTCGGAGGGACTTGGGGGCAGGATTCCCTTTTTCCCTCAAGGTCTCTGTGGTGTTGGGGGCATCAGGATGATTTTGTCTTGGGGCAATAAGCATTGTATGCTTCTTGTAAAAAAAGTCTGTTTATAAACACCACAGCCTCTGATTCCTCATCCAAAGGAGTCACTGTTCCTGCAGTTTCTAGCAAGGAATAAGAAGACAGTCAGGAGTTCTGGTTAATGGAGCTTAATATTTGCATGTGATCCAGATTTGGAAAGATTGCTTTTCATCTGGTATCTGAGAAATCCCCTCTCACTCTTGGGAAAAAAATGAATTGGAAAATCAAGACTTACTCATGGAGGCTGTGTTAGTTTATTGCTAAAATTCCTTATATTTGGAAATACCCCAAAGATCTTCTGCTGCTTAAATAACGCAATGACACAACATCACTGGAGTTCTGTTGGATTTTTTAATGTGGTTGGTTTACCATTGAAGTTCTGAAAATCATTCTATATACTGAGTGGTAAACAAGTGGGAGCATTTCTGGCAGTGTGCAAAGGGGTAGGAGACCACGCAAGGAATATTTCTGGCTTTCTTTCTCAGCCCTCCTAGAGATGAGAGTTCCCGTAGCACATCTTGCAGCTGCTCTATTGAGCTTTTTGCGGTATGTTTGTATTTTTATTTCAATAAGGATGTGTATTTGCTTTCCAAAGAAGGTATGTGAGTGGAGTAGAGGTTGTCCTTGTGGTGTTGAGTGAAAAGGAAGGAGAGAGTTGTAGCACAGACAGCACATCCCTCCAACGTGGCTGTTGAGCCCGTGGTGTTCGGTCGAGGAGCTGAAGGGGGTGCACATGTTGGGGTGCTCCTGGGGATGAGGCTGCTTTGGGAATCATTCTCACTTGTGCAAGGCATTCCCCAGGCAGAAAACAGTAGCCTGTCCTTTCCCTTGGCTGGAAGTGAGGGGTCAGGAGGTGACTCATGGGCTGGCTGCTTCCAGCTGGAGGAGCAGCCCTGGATGGTGAGAGACTGTCACCCCGAGTGTGTGGCACAGGGCCCTGGGTCTGCTGCTTTCTGCCTGAACTGAGAGGGTCTGGCAGCTGGTGTTTGACTGGTAATTCTTCACCTTCAGCCATCTGGACATAATCCCACAGGTGGAGCGTTTCTCCTTCCCCCTCCTTTGCATTTCAAGTGCAATTCTCTGCTCTAGTCAAGTTTTGCCACACCAGAATTTGTAACCACTGGGCTGGGGTATAATTGGAAGAGAAAACTGGTCTGCTGTTGTGTCTCAGTGAATCTGTGAGCCCAGGCCTTTGCATCAGCGACCCCCCCTCTCCCTCCCCTGCACGGTGCTCTTTGCTCAGATCCCTCCTCCTGACAAGGCAGCTGAGGAGCAGTGCTTTCATTTGTCTCCAAGGTGGGAGGCTGTAGCGAGGAGCTGAGTAACTTGGAGACCTCAAATTAAGAATGATTCACAGTACAGTGCGTGTGTTTCAAACCCAATGTGTCTGAAATCTGAATGGGGAGGGAGGGGAAGGGTGGCTTTCAGCACTTCGGTTTTTCAGCTGACAAACCGTGCACAAAGGGTGGTTGGAAGGGCTCGGGAGGATGTGGGGAGGAGGGGGTGGCAGCCATAGGGAACTGAACAGGGTTAGAGGGGCTATGCCCTTGTGATGTGTGAAATGTATGAATAGTCTACCCATCCCAGCCTGTCCTGTGGGCACTGCTGCTGGGCATGGGCTCATCCTCTGCATGAAATCCATGGAAGGCACACACACTTTGCAGGGGCACACATCTCCAGACCATGCTCTGTAATGGTGTAAACTGCAGGACTGTGCCAAAGCAGTTCAGGAGAGTGGGTGAAATGACTAAAAGTGAGTGTAGATTCCTGGACCCTTAATAAAAACCAGTGAAATTAGTGCAACAACTACTGTGCACAGGAGAGGAGTGATCCAAATCATGTCCACATCAGAGTTTCTCCCCCAAACCAAACCTGGTGCTGTGTGTTGCTGTGGGTTCTGGGACCAGCCTGCACCCAGTGCTGTGTCATTTTAGCCTACACAAAGCACCGTCAGTCCTTGCTTTATAAGTTGTGTGGAAATAAAAGTAACTCCCCAAAATAATTGAGCATCATTTAGTACTTTTCTTCTGAGTCATAAGAAAAGAACCGTGTGACTGTTTCCTCCCCTACAAGCCTCGTGTGAATGTTAACTTTGAAGCCTAATTAAATGCTGGATGTCGTGTTATCTACATAATGCTGCTGGGCACTGCATGGCTGTGGAGAGAAGGTACAAATGAAGACCCTGAGAAAGGAATTTGGAAGTAATAAAGAAAACAAAAAGGATCAGTTGGAAGAAAAAAGAAAAGAGGGGAAATGGGCAGAAACTGCATGGAAAGCACAGCTCTTTGTTTTACCACACTCACACAACATAGAGACTGGTGATCACCTCTCCTGTGAGGAAGGGGTGGGATGGTTGAGGCTGTTAAGCCTGAAGAAGAGAAGGCTCTGGGGAGACCTTGGAGCTCCTTCCAGTGCCTAAAGGGGCTCCAAGAGAGCTGGAGAGGGACTTGGGACAAAGGCAAGGGGGAATGGTTTCCCACTGCCAGAGGGCAGAGTTAGATGGGATATTGGGGAAAAAAATACCTCCCTGTGAGGGTGGGCAGGCCCTTGCACAGGTTGCCCAGAGAAGCTGTGGCTGCCCTATCCCTGGAAGTGTCTAAGGCCAGGTTGGATGGGGCTTGGAGCAACCAGGTCTAGTGGAAGGTGTCTCTGCCCATGGCAGGGGGTGGAATGAGAGGAGCTTTAAGGTCCCTCTAACCCAAACCTTGAAATGATTCTGTGATTAGTCATACTGGGATTTGTGCAGCAGTTACACCGTGTTGTGTTGTTGCACTGCACACAAAACTGCCTGGACTCCTCTCTCCTGGAGGCTCAGGCTTTGTGCAAGCCCATTATGTATCCCAAAGCACTGGCTGGAATCAGGATTCCCTTGTGGCTTCCTTGGCAGAGCGAGGCACATGGTTTGACAGTGGAAATGAGAGGTTGGGGTCTGGTTTAGATGTCTTGGTCTGGCGAGGCTGCCTTAGTTCTGTTAGCCTCCTAGAGAGTCGTTAACATCTAAACACCATCTCTGGTTGCACAGCCTTAAGTGTACATTGGCTGTTCTGCATGGATTTGGGATGCTGGCCTGCCTGCTGCATGGCAAAGGCAAAAGAGGATGTTGCCATGTGTTTTTGCAGGGTTCTGAAGTTTTGGCCTTTGTCTTTCTTATGGAGCAAACTCTCAACTTGTGAGCAGCTGGGGCATCGCCTGCAGCACCTCCAGGTCATCAGCAGCAACAGGAAGGCTCAAACCCAGACTCAGCTGATGAGGTATGGAGTACATGTAAAGTCACGTGTGTCTTTGCTCTGTTCCTGTCTCCCTTGGGGAACCCAAACCATAGATCCCATTCCCACACAGCACTGTGGGGTGAGCACTGCACCACCCCTTGCTCTACTCCCTGCTAGTTTGCTCATCTTTACTCTGCCTTATGCCTTTTTCCAGATAACTGCCTTTTTTCCCTAGCCTGGCAAAGGCAGCTGGGATGTTGCTGGGATGTTGCCCCCCAGAAGTTTGTCCTGCACCCATGTGTGAGTGCTTTGCTGTCACTACTACAAACTCATAGCTTCCATGTGTGCTGCTGTTAACCAAAAACTGCCATCAGTGTTCAGTGGCACTTTCCTTAAGAGCAGAAAGGTTTCACCCACTGTTTTGGGGAACCTTTTTGTGCAGACACTGCAGACCAGAGACTCCAACTGCAGTAACAAAGTCTGTGTAAGAGAAAAAGCAAACATGCAGCACAGTGAGTGGAACAGAGCAAAGATCTGAGGCAGATATTGAATGCCCTACGGCCCTTCCACAGCCAGTCATGTTGTGTGTGGTTCTCTGATCCTGCAGTAATAGACTCCCAGGGAACACTTAAAATAGATTAGTAGATTTGAAGAACAAAAGTAACTGTGATTGTTTAATCTGATTTCCTGAATAACTCACGTCATGGAATTTCATTCAGAAACTCCAGCAGGGAATGGGCAGCTCAGCAGCCCTTCTGGCTTTGTGTATGAACCCAGAAACACTATTTGTTGCCTTGAGTTAGGAAGCCACCTGATCTCAACGTGGATTCTCCAAGTGCTGGTGCCCTCAGTGCTGGTAATTGGTAAATCCCCCCTGAGTATGCCTCTACCTTTCTGTCTAACATTCCTCTTTGTAGCTTCAATCCTCTCTTTGCTCCCTACTGAAAAAGGATTTTTGCAGGCTCTGAGTGGCTCCATGTTTACAATCACAGGATCACAAACCATCCTGTGTTGGAAGGGACCCACAGGGATCATCCAGTCCAACTCCAGGCCCCACACAATCCCACCCTGTCCCTGAGGGCATTGTCCAAACACACCTTGAGCTCTGGCAGCCTTGGGGCTGTGCCCACTGCCCTGGGGAGCCTGGTCAGTGCCCACCACCCTCTGGGGGAAGAACCTTTTCCTGATACCCAACCTGACCCTGCCCTGACACAACTCCAGCTGTTCCCTGGGTCCTGTCCCTGGTCACAGAGCAGAGATTGGAGCTGCCCTTCCACTGCCCCTCATGAGGAAGGTGTAGATAGTCCTGAGGTCTTGGCTCAGTCTTATCTTCTCCAGGCTGAACAGAGAAGGAGCAGCACAGCAGTGAAAGTCATAAGATCCCTACACTGTTCCTCTTCACTGGGTTGTCCTGGTGTCCCTGGGACATTGAAGATGTGATGTATGCAAAGCCAACAATTGTCATTGAAACATTAAACACTGTCCTTCCTTTTCCTCTAACTCTGATTCTCTTTCTCCTGCATGCAGGAAAGCCAACATCTTTGTGTCTCTGCTGATTGATGTGGCTCTGGGGATACTGCTGATGTCCTGGCTCTACAGGAAGAACCGAATTGGTCACCTTGCTGACACTCTCATCCCTGTGGCTGACGTAAGTCTTGCCAAATCTGTTCCTCTTTCACCTGCTCTGGGTGCTGACCAGCTCTCGATGCCTGGGGTAGTTGTAAGGAGGCAGTGCCTCCCACACAAGGGTTTCAGAGAGTCCTGTCTGAAGTAATGCAAATTAGGTCTCCTCAAGAACAGTGAAATCTTCAATCATGCCTGTTGGGGCTGCTCAAAAAGAACACAGCTCTGCTTTGCATGTGCTGTGCGTAGTAATGAGGTGTTTACTAGAGGGCTGCTTAAGCTCCTGAAGAAACAATTATGGCTTGGACAGAGCTCTGCAGCTTCAGGTTGAGTGGCTATGGAGCCACAGTACTTGTATTTTGTTCTGGAGTCAACAGAAAGTGTCCTCAGGTTGTTGCTATGTGAGTTGTTTGGGGGGAAACAAAGCTGTAACCTGGGTTGAATCTGATAAACTGCTGAAAAGTCAAACTAGATAAGCAGTGCAGCTGTGCTTGTGAAAGGAGTTTTGTGGAGAATTCCAAAGGCTTTGGCGGATCAGGGTACACACACTTGAAATCCTGCCTAAGAGCTCTGGGGTACAGAGGCTAAACTAGGAAAACTTGCTGTGTCCTGTGATTTTGTCAAACATAACTCCTCTTGCCCTCAACATCAGCAGATACTCATGAAGAGCAAGTCTGACTCACACTGTCCTACTCTTCTGGTGGTTCTTGTTAGGTGCAGAGCTCCAACATATCTGTTTAGTGGCAGTGAGGAACATATAATGTACTTCAGAAGCTGGAGACCAGACCACTAATCTGAGGTCAGCTCTGTCTTAGGAGCTTCTGTGTCTTGGCAATACATATGCAGCCAATTTTGAGCCTTGCCATGCAGCTGCACAGCCTAATCCTTTCTCTGCCCACTTTTCTTTCATTTCTGAGTGGATCTTTCCATTGGTTTCTTTCTAGCAGCTGGAGAATGTCTTCTCTCTGCTTTTTCTCCAGCTTCTTGGTTGGGAGGTATTTGATTCTGATTAGAGAATTCCAGCAGCAGTTTATTTTTCCTACTTACACTGCATTTCCTGGGAAGAGCTCCCATTTCCTGTGATGATGATCTGCTTGGTCTGTGTCTAACCCTTTAATTGTTGCAAGCCATCAGTCTCTCATCATTCTTGGACATGCTGTACTTTCAGAAAGCGTGTATGGAGCGTCCAGCATAACTGTGGATCATGATTATTGCTGTTTTTCTTGTCTTTCATAGTCAAACTTTCAAGGATAGCATGTTTTAAAGGTTGCTGCAGACCCTGTTCAGCAGCGGTCGTGGGTAGAAAGGACCACATTTCTTGCAGGAGCTATACACTACAAATATTTTTCTAAGCCTTATTCCTAAGTCTTTTCCCTTACAACTGGAGAAGTTTAAGTTCCCTAGAGCTCTCCCTATGGGATTACTGTAAGTGCCCAGCTCTCAGAAATCTGATTTCTTAACAAGTCTGCAGGGAAGTGGCTTTGGCTGCGTTCCTGGTGGCACAGGTGGCTCCAGGAGGGATTCCATCTGCCCAGTGTCTTTGGCAGATGGACACTCTCTGTGCTCAAGGTGTGTCCAACCCCAGCACCTGCCCTGCACAGGCTGGCTTGTGAGGTTGCTTGTTTGTTCCTCTCTCAGTAATTTAGCTCATCTGTCACTCAACTTGTGCATCAGTGTCAGTTATCTCCACCGTGTCTCCTACGTGTGTGGACTTGGTTACCTGGCTACCACCAGGAGCTGTTTGCTTTCCTTCCTGGAAAGTGCTGACTCCTCCATGTATGGGGGGCCCTGATAGCCAGTCAGTGCCTTTCTTCCCTGTTTATCCAGGCTTATCAGTTCGGGCCACTCACAACTCTCCTTACTTCCCAGCCTTTCTTTCTTCTTTCAGGCATATTGGATTGTGGACATAAAATCATTTGGAGTCCTTTTACTGCCTTTGCTGGGCATTGATTTATATGCATTTTGTGCAGGCCTTAAAAAATGCAGATTTGAATGATCCCAAAATATACCAATGACTTCAGCATGTGCTGTGCAAGCCAGCACCACTTCTTTTCCAGTATGACAGCAAAATCTCCCCTTAGCCATTCCACAGTAGGTTTCCTCTGTGCTGCTGAGTGTCCATCTGGAATGCATTATTCCCATCACTGGGGCTTTCTCAAGTGCTTGTGTGTTGCCAAGTTCAGTAGTGGAGCTCCTGTTCCTTCCCTAAAGCTCCTTCTCTTCTGCTGTTGAGCTGTGCCCCAGATCTGCTGATGGCACTGGCCTTACACCTCTGTGTGGTAGTAAATAGAACATTGGATATATAATTTAGAACATTGGATATAATAGCATTTCCCCCCGAGGGTGGTGGGCACTGACCAGGCTCCCCAGGGCAATGGTTATGGCCCCAAGGCTGCCAGAGCTCCAGGAGTGTTTGGACAACACTCTGATGGACAGGGTGGGATTGTTGGGATGTCCTGTGCAGGGCCAGGATCCTTGTTGGTCCCTTCCCACTCAGGATATTCCCTGATTCTATTATAATGAGATTATTATGTATTCTAATATATTATAAATTAAACATAACCTTATTTTAACCTTATTGATTTTCATATTGACAAACTAACGTTATATAACACATAACCTTATTGGTTTGATTGATTGATTTTAATATTGACAAAATCACAGCTGTGTGAGGCCTGGATAAAATGCTCCTTTTTTTTCCTAGCAAACATCTCTCTGGCAGAAAGCAGGTCCAGGTAAGCTATTTTGACTCTCAGCACAGGTCACACGCTCAGCTGCTGCCAGGAGGCTCAAACCCTGTTCCCTGGCCATCATTCCTCATGAAATGGTTCTCAAATCAGCACTTAGCTGGCAATTGTTGATGCTGCACAAGACATCCCACTCTCACAGCTTGATGAGCTGCGCTGTGCTGGCTGTAATAACAAGTTGCTTTTGTCAGGCAGCGAGGCAGATGTGATTCAGAGACACCCAGGGAGCCACTGGCAAGGAGTGTGTGCAGTACCAAGGACTGATTTGTGGAGCAGGCTTTCAAATCCAAGAATGGAAAATGGGAATAATCTGCTCTGTAGGTGCCCTCACAACTCCTACTTTCCTCCTTCCCCTTGATCCCACCGGGCTTCCTAATGGTTTTCCTTTTTCCACAAGACAGCCTTCTTTCAGAATTACCTGACTCCAAGCACTGCACTTGCTTATAAACTCAACTTCTTTTTTTTCTCCTTCATCTCTTTTATCCTCACTGATGTCTGTTTTTCTTGGCTCTAATCTCCTTGAAACAGGGGAATATTTATGATGGATTGTGCCTCCCAAAGCCTTGCTGGGGCTTGGAGATAACTGGATGTGTGTTCCTACTCAGTCTTGTTCCGCTGATCCATAAACAAAGCAAGCAGAGAGAACACTTCCTGGAGAGTATTTATAGATGTTGATTTGTAAAATAATGTGTCTTAGAGCCCCAAACACCTGCAACAGACCCAGGCAGGTGTATCTGGCAGGGAGTGTGTCTGTTTGGCTCCATGTGCTCTGACTCACACCAGCTACAACAATTAAGGTTGGAAAAGACCTTCAAGGTCTTCAAGTCCAACCATCAGCCTGGCGCCACCACTGTGTTCACCACTAAAGCATGTCCTCCAGTGCCACATCCACAGGCTTTTTGAACACTTCCAGGGATGGGGGCACTCCCACTACCCTGGGCAGCTGTGCCAGGGCTGGACAACCCTTTCCATAAAGAAATGTTCCCACTATCCAACCTGAACCTCTTCTGGCATAACTTGAGGCCGTTTCCTCTTGTTCTGTCCCTTGTTCCCTGGGAGCAGAGACCGACCTTCCCCAGCTCCCCGCTCCTGTCAGAGAGTTGCAGAGAGCCAGAAGCTCCCCCTTGAGCCTCCTTTTCTCCAGGTTGAGCCGCCCAGCTCCCTCAGCTGCTCCTGCTGCTCCAGCCCTTTCCCCATCTTTGTTCCCTTCTCTGGAGCATCCCTGGGTTTCCTGGTCCCATGGTGCCCACCCAGAGTGCTCTATGTGTCCTTATCCCTATCACATCAACATTAGACCTTCTACATATGGAAACTAGAAAGAAGAGTGTGACAGTACAGAGAATATTCCCACAGTGAGCTCATCTAACCCTCGTTAGCTTCAGTTTCTCCAGTTTGGCCGTGTCCCTGCACCCTGTTACGAAACGCTTCAACCCACTGTATCTGATTTATTAATACTGCCCACATTCAGTATTCATGACTGCAGAAGCAGAATTGGCCTCCCTGTCACCTTTTCTGATTCTCCTTGCTATTGATTAGTCCTAAAATATCTGTTTGGAAAACAACCTCCAAGGTTATGCCTTAGGACTATGCTTTGGGATGCCTTGCCCAGCTAAATAACAGCAAGGTAGGGCACCTTCCCAAGCCTACGTGATGCTGTCAGGATTCAGAAGCACATCTGGGACTGGCAGCCTCCAGAAATACTCCCTGCTAAAAACCAGCCTTGCTGAAGGACTGCTTTCAAGCATTTAAATATTTCATTAAAATCCCCAAATGCTTTTTCTAAGTTACCAATCCAACACTTTAAATATTAAAACCAGTCTATTTATAAGCAGCAAATGCTTCTCAGCCACAGAGGTGAGCTCCATGGGATCCAATCAGTCCTGACTTGCAGTGAGACGGAGGGAAGATGGAGGGAATAGAAAGACCAGCCTTTTGGAGAAGTTGGAGATGGAGGCATTAATTTTGCCACTGCACTAAAAATAAATATTTACATACTCATTTTGTCAGAATTCTGTTGATTAACACAGAAAATGGAATTATTCCTTGGAAATAATTTCTCCTGTAGGGAAATTATCTGTGTAAATGATGGGGAAAGTAGGCTACAGTGCTTTAGGGAGCATGGCTTGGTGGTTCTACTTGTGGGCAGTTTTCAGTGCCCTTCACTTGCATGGACTTGACTGTCAGTGGGATTTTTGGAGGTAGAAGCTTTTCCTCACAATCTGTTCGTGTGAGACAGTATGAGAGGTCCCTTCTTCCAAGTATGTTCCCCACCTCTTTGCTGAAGGTTGTCACTCAGCTCTCAGTTCACAGCTTGTAAATGGAGTTCACCTCTGGTTTCAGCTCAGGCCAGTAGGGCAGGTGTGAAGCACCAAGGAGAGGAGCCATCCCTGGGGGGAGTGTAAAGTAGTGGGGTGGAGAGAGAAAATGAATAAATAACATCAGCCTGTGTTGAAATCACCAGAAATTGAGTCAAAGCTCTCTGTGAAGGGTCTGAAGCACAAGAGGTGAGGAGTAACAATCCCAGAGCTGGGGTTTGGTTTGTTCTGCTGCATTGAAGCAATATCACACAGGGTAGGTGGGAACATGTCCTGGAGCTCAGCACCCTTGGGAGCTGCACCTCAAATCCTGGGGACAGTTCTGGAGCCCTCATAGCGAGAGAGACACTGAGGGGCTGGAGCATGTCCAAGGAAAGGAACAGAGCTGGGGAAGGGGCTGGAGCAGCAGGAGCAGCTGAGGGAGCTGGCGGGGCTCAGCCTGGAGAAAAGGAGGCTCAAGAGGGACCTTCTCACTCTCTGCAACTCCCTGACAGGAGGGGGGAGCCGGGGGGAGGTCAGGCTCTGCTCCCAGGGAACAGGGACAGGATGAGAGGAAATGGCCTCAAGTTGTGCCAGGGGGGCTTTAGGTTGGATATGGGGAAAACTTCATGGAAAGGGTGGTCAGGCCCTGGGACAGCTGCCCAGGGTAGTGGTGGAGTCCCCATCTCTGGAGGGATTTAAAAGCCATGTGGATGTAGCACTTGGGGACATGGTCAGTGGTGGCCTAGGCCATGAGGTTAATGGTTGGACTTGATGATCCTAGAGGTCTTTTCCAACTATAATGATTCTCTGATTCTCTGATTTGGGGACGAGCTCCGTTAGTGTTTTTCCTCAGTGAGTCAGAGGTGCTTTGTTGCTGGGATGCCGTGGGTACCTCTCCATGGAGCCTGCAGAGAGACACAGGAGTGATAGGCAAGACCAGTGCTATACAGCAGGGTTGGTCTTGCCTAGGACACCGCAGACTATCGAGAAAGTTTGTGTATGAAATACATTTATACAACTCTGTTTTCCACCTTGCTCTAAACATGTATAAGTTGTTTGTAAAAGTTGACCTTTTTTTTGCCCATTAATGCACTGCCATCTTCTCCCCTTTTACAATCCTGACAGCCTTCCCCAAAATCAGCTCTGATGTTTCAGTTAACTGTCCCCAGAAGTCCATTTGTGCACCAGCATTTGCCATCTGTTTCTAGAACTCTCATCACACCAAGAAATCACACTGGAAGTCTACCAGAGGTGACACAGTTTCATGTTCCCAGCACTGAGACCATGGAAGCAGTTCAGGTTCCTCTCAGCTGTTGTGTTTGAGTCAGTAAGGAATCAGTAAAGGTGCATTTCTGATTTAACTAGTCGGCTGTAAAGTAGCTATCTGGATTTTTTTCCATTGGTTTGAAGATTCATAGAATCACAGAATATGCTGAGTTGGAAGTGACCCATCAGGGCCATCAAGTCCAACTCCTGTGGTAGAATCCTTTGGGGGGGCAGCACTAACAGTGCCCAGTTCCTGTTTGGCGTGGTGGCAGTGTTTTATCTCCATTCCTTGCTTCCCTGTGCTTGCAGCATGTAGCTGAAGAGCTCCAGGACCTGCTCCAGTGGCTAATGGGAGCACCAGCTGGACTGAAAATGAACCGAGCTCTGGATCAGGTTTTGGGCCGCTTCTTCCTGTACCACATCCATCTCTGGATTAGTAAGTGCAGTTGTGTAACTTCCCAGCCTCCCTTTTCATCTCTTCCCCCTGAGTGTTTAATGTTTGCCTAGAGGTGAGTGATGAATCAAAATGCTCTTCTGCAAGTACAGACTTGTCTGTGAGTCTTCCTGCTGTGGGAACTGAAGCCAAAGTTGGATTCCCACACAAGGAAATCATGCATATTAAACAAAGTGCTGGTATTGATGCTCTGCAAGAAGTGCAGATCATGATGGGCCTTATTTTCTTGCTGTCACTGGTGGTGAGTGTCCAAGGGAAGGCACCTCTACGTGGTCTTACGTATGGTTTACATGGTCTTTGCCACGTGAGAGGCAGCTGATGGGATAGGGATAAGGAATGTGCAGGGATGCAAACACCAGCCCTGTCCTATCCCTGATTTTAGCTTAGTGCAATTTCATTATTTCAGATTCCTCCTTGAAATAACACCCCCCTGCTGTCCTTGATGGAGGAGTACAGTCACGATGGACATGAACCCCATAGTTATTATACTGCTTTACTTTGCTCACCAATCAAGTATGGTCTTATTTGTGTGACCTTGCCCCACTTTAGTGATGAAAGAGGCTGTTTCTCCAAACTGTGTTATTTTACAAAAGCCATACAGGATGGTTTTTGTGGGAAGGGCAGGAAAATGGGAATGGTTGCAGTAACTGTTGATGTGTGCAGTTAAAAATGTAATTAAGAACCTGGATATAAATCTAAAAATTCAAATGTTCCATCCCTGGAAGTGTCCAAGGCCAGCTTAGACGGGGCTTGGAGCACCCTGGGCTAGTGGAAGGGGTCCCTGCCCATGGCAGGGGGTGGAATGAGATGGTCTTTGAGGTCACTCCCAATCCAAACCATGCCTGGATCACATGTGGAGCAAAGTGGCTGCTCTGTTCAAGGTAAGTGTGTCCTCCCCTTCCTCACAGAGCTGCCACACCTGGACAGAAACCTGGGCTGAAAGAGAGTTTTTATTGGCCCTCCTAAAAAGGAGGTGGCATCTAAAGTAGTATTCCAGCTTCATTTCCATGTTTTCCTGGCTCTGATTTCTGGAGCACTGTTCTAGGGTGGGCACAATCAGTCTTTTGAGTGTCAAGAGGAAGGTGACACTGACCCTCTGCAATGTTCCCCAGGCTACATCCACCTGATGTCCCCTTTCATTGAGATGATCCTGTGGTATGTGGGTCTGTCTGCTTGTCTGGGCCTGACTGTGGCTCTTTGTATCCTCTCCGACATCATCGCGCTCCTGACCTTCCACATCTACTGCTTCTACGTCTACGGAGCCAGGTGAGTCCATCCCTGCTGGGTTTGTGTGGGGAGAAGGGCCACAGAGCCCTCAGGCCACCTCTTGAATTGGTGGAGCAGTCAGTCCTGGTGGAGTGCTTTCCAATTCACAGCTGAACCAGCAGTTAATTTATTGCATTCTCTTACACTGGTAGAAGCAATGGCCACAACAGTACAAGCAACCTGTCTTTCAGTTCCCCTGTGTTTACATATTTATTTATCGTGGTAGTGAGCTGGAAAAATAAAACTACATGAGAGGACAGGAAATCTGTTCTCCCCATCCCTTTGATTCAACCTCATAGTGCTCTCCTCAATTGCACCCTGCCCAGTGGTTTGGAGGGGAACTGGAAGAGAGGAGGAAGAAAGGAGAACCCCCAAAGTTCTCTGCCCTGCTTCATATGTTCTTGTGGAGCACAGGTGCCACGTTTGGAGTTACAGCACGGCTGCGAGCCTATCCTGGTGTCATTGGGCCTCCTGGAGGGCCCTGTGGCCTGAGAGCTGGGCAGAGGCTCTGGGCAAGTGTGGGGAGTGCAGGGGCCTTTGGGGCACATCTGGGGCATGTTGGGCTTCCTGTGCAAATAGTGCCCATCACTGCTCCTTTCCTGCTCTCCTGTAACATGTGCTGCACCAAGGAGTCACACAGGCCATGGGACAACAGCTGAGCTTGTCAGGGAGATGGAATACAATAAATAAAGGACCTTTTGGCTTATGAGGTACAGAATGGTCATTGTCCCTTCCCAGGCTTTACACTGCAAAAACCAGAAGAAATAGTAAGTCTTTCGATACAGGTAGTTTTGGGAATGGTTGGAAATACTGAGACATGATTTATGAGTCAGGCCTGATGTGAGCATAGGGCTCACACCCAAAATCAGTATCAGTAACAGGGGATCTCTTCCCAACACCTCTAACTACTGGAATCTCTGTGAGGAGTGGCCTTGCTCCTCCTAATTATGCTGGGAGTGGAAGTAGGAAAAGCGTTTTCGCAGCTGATTGCTCTTCCCTCGAGCTGCAGGGAGCCAGCCAACCCACCTCATGTTTGTCAAAAATAGAGAGAGCTATGTGTTACCTTGGCACTGGCACTAAGCTGCCTGCTGAGCCAGGTGCCCCTGTGGAGGGCCAGCAAGGGACAGCAGTCACCTACAGCCACCACAGCACCTTGAGTTCCCACAGCTGGCAGAAGAATTTGCTGGTTCAGGTGCTGGTGAAGCCCAGGATCCCGTTCTGAAGCAAACCACAGAGTGAAACAAGGGCAGGCAAGTGTGTGCAGGCAGCCAGGGCAGGTGGGGCAGGTGCCACCGCAGCTACACCCTCTTGGTGTCACGTCAGGGTGTGCAGGGAGTGCGTGGCCTCCATCAGAGCCACAGGCAGGTGTGTCCCAGAACCTGGAGGAGCCGTCCTGGGCGCCCTCCTGCCCAGGGATCAGTGCACCCAGCCGTGCCTGTGGTCTGGGGGCACCCTGCCAATTCCTTGAAGCAGTTGGTGTTCCTCAAACCAGATTCCTCGCTTGGCTAGAACTCCTTGCTTCTGCTTTCGCAAAGCTGATATGAAATCCAAGCAGCCTCCACACCTTAACTAGTCTGGTTTACCAGTCTGGCTTTTGTAGCTCAGGCTTTCTCAGGCTTAGTTCTGCCCCACAGATTGGCCGTGTCCTTTTACATCCCTGCATGTTGGCACTCCTGCCCAGGGCTCTTTGTGCCTCTTCTCCATCCCAGGGGCTTTTTCTTCCCTGATTTATTACATAGAGAGGTGTCTCTCCCTTGTCACTTCTAGCTACTCTCACCATTACCCTTCTTCTGGGAGAGAAGTAACTCCAAGTGTCATAGCACCAAGTTCAGAAATCCTAAGGAAGGGATGCAGTAGGGGCCACCAGCCATTTTCTTGGCCTCTTCCCTTTCTTAGGGATGTTTGGAGCTGTGGGTTACTGGAGGAGGCACAGGGGCCCCAGTCCTCTCTCTCATCTCTGCGCTGCAGAGACAAAATTGCATTGCATTGACTCAAGGAGGGGGCCAGACCCTGGGCAACCCTTCCCTAGAAGGGTTGGAAGCAAGGGGAAGGGACAGATCTGAACTGGGGAGACACAGGTGAGCTCAGGGAATAAGCTTGCTGCTTCTTTTCATAAAATCATGGACTGATTTGGGTTGGAAGGGACATTAAAGCCCATCCAGTCCCACCCCCTGCCATGGGCAGGGACACCTTCCACTAGACCAGGTTGCTCCAAGCCCCGTCCAACCTGGCCTTGGACACTTCCAGGGATAGGGCAGCCACAGCTTCTCTGGGCAGCCCGTGCCAGGGCCTGCCCACCCTTTTGCTGCCAGGAAGGTGGTGCCATGGGGCTGACAATTGCTGCAGCCCCAAGACGTGGCCTGGCCTTTGCCCTCCAGTGGCCCACAGTTGGCAGCAGTAGCCCCTGTGCCAGGGCCAGTCCAAATACAGTGACAGAGCCATTATTCGTCATCTGTGCCATTCTCAGTTGATCTGTTTTGCTACCCCACGTTCTTCAGCATCTGTGGGTGGTTGGGTGGGCACAGGGCTGTGAGGCTGTCCGGGGCTGGGGCTCAGGAGCTCACAGCTCTGCTGCAGAGTCTTCTCTTTGCTCAGGCTCTACTGCCTGAAGATCTACGGCCTGTCATCTCTCTGGCGCCTGTTCCGGGGGAAGAAGTGGAATGTGCTCCGGCAGCGGGTGGATTCCTGCTCCTATGACTTGGACCAGGTAGTGCCGGAGGACCCTGCCCATGGGCCATATGACCCCATCCTGCTTCAGCTGGCGCTGAGAAGAAGCCATGGGAGGCTTTGTGGTGCCCAGAACAAAGACATGCCCTGACACTGTATCCGTGGCTCTTCTGTGCCCTCCAGCACCCCTTCCCTCCCCTTCCCTGCAGCAACCCTCTCCTCCTCTCTTCTCTTCTCTTCTCTCCTCTCCCTTCCCTTGCCTTGCCTTCCCAAACCTTCCTAAACTTTCCTAAATCTTCCCAAACCTTCCCAAATCTTCCCTCACCTTCCCTTCCCCGGTGCTGAATCCCCCCGAGCCCTGCCCACCACCCCTGGCTGCGGTGGGCGCTGCTGCTGCCGCAGTTCCTGGAGGCTGACGCGGGAATGGGGGAGGGATGGAGGCTGTTTGGGATGTGGTGCCCAGCAGTGTTGCCACAGTAACAGCCGTGGCAGCGTTTCTATTAAAAGGCCCGGTTTCATTCACGTTGTGCTGGAGCGGGGCCGGCTCGCTCTCACAGGCAGAGGCAGCTTTTTTTCAGACGCTGGAAGCTCTTTTTAATTTCTGAAATGCCACGCAAACGTCCAGCAGAGCCTGAACTGCTCCTGCACTGGCAGCTGCAACATCACTGCAATGGTACAATAATGTTTGGAAACTTCCAGGGTCGGTGCCTCTCTCATTACGACAGATAACCTTGAGCTTCCTGCACCACAGCTGAGCTGGTTCTGTTTCTTTGGAGATGAAAAGCCTCCGTGCCAGGTTTGCATCAGGGCTCGGTCCCTGTGTGGTTTGAGGAGAATTGATTTGGCACTTCAGGCTTCATCCTGCTGCTCTGGAGACCAGTGGGAATTGTGTCGTTGGCTGAGGAGGAAGAGACATTCACAGCAGACCTTAAAAGACTTTTGGAGGGTTAAGCAACTGCAGTGGAGTGACAGAGAGGGGAGAAACAACTGCTGTGAGGAGAATGGGTTGGGTTGTGATCTATTCCTGGTTCCAAGCCTAAAGCTGGGATGCTGATCCCCCTCTGGGACAGGGCTGGTGGGGTCTTTTCTCTTATGATATCCCACAGCCATGACCCCTTCTTGCAAAGGTGGCAGTGCCCTGTGCTCCTGGGGCCTCGCTGCTGTGGAAGTGGTGACTGAGAGTTGAAGAGTCAGGTCCCTGTTTGTCATAAATGTGCATTTCTCCTAGTTGGAATTAGTTAGACTGAGACCAACTGGGCTGGCCCAGAATAAAAATAACTTTTCCTGTGGGCAGTGGAGCTAATGACACCTGCTTTCCGTGGATTTTTTTCTCCTTCATCCACTGAATATTGCTCCCCCCACCCCACTAAGTCCAGCCTCTTCCTCTCCCAGTTTCTCACTCAGCAATAGGCAGAATTCCTGTGGCTGATGCCTCAGGGAATGTTCATCAGCCAAATTCTACCAGCTTTTCACCAGCTGCCTGCTCTGCTAAAACAAGGAGGAACAAAAGTACTTCTCAATTCTCTGCAAAATTCCTGTCCAAATTTCCTCTTCTTTGTTCCTTTCCACATTTTTCTGCTAAAAACTGACCAATGGCTCTAAAACATTTGGGGACAGGGAGGGACACATGGCAAGATCATGTAAGTCTTGTTTCCTAAGGAAGCTGGGCTCAAATAGAAAATCTTGAGTGTTGACTATGAAGGCAAAGTGCTATCAGAATGCAGCTTTTATTTATCTTCCCAAACATACTCCCATAATAGGGAGCCTTCTAAAAAGGCCCTATGAGAGGAGAAATACTGAAAATGTCCCAGGTAGCATCATCCTTCACATAGGCAGTAAAAAACCACATAAAGAAGTCCTGCAAACTTCCATTGCCTCACAGACCCCTATTTTTATTTGTAATGTATTTTATTTTGCCATTGCTCTGCTCATGATTATGTTTCCTTTTTCCCTAGTTATTTATTGGCACTTTGCTGTTCACCATCCTGCTGTTCCTCCTGCCTACAACTGCACTGTATTATTTGGTGTTTACTCTGGTAAGATTTAACCCTTGAAACAAGTCATATACTTTCTTCTGAGATAGTAAAAAATGGTTTCCTAGAAGTTTATTGTCATCCATAAAGAAAATATAAATTTTGGGTGTCCTAGGAAGGATTCTAACACAGCTCATGTTGGCCAAGCAAGTGGAATTCAGGATGAATGTTTTTGTTTGTCCAAAGGGAATTCCCAGCAAATCCAGGCCAGCAGGACAAACTGTTTCCCATTCTTTCTCTCAGAAGTTGTTTTTCCATCTTTCCATCCCATGTCTGAAGTGACAGCCCCGGTGGTTTGATCCAGAACTTTTTTCCAGGGAATTAATTTCTGTGTTAAATGTCCTCAGCCAGGCTTTGCTCTGAGGCTGGGACTCTTTTTCTTTCCTTTCCCCACCATGACCAGTCCTCTCTGAAGCCTGCCCAGAGCCAAATTTTCCACAGGCAGTGGCCATCACATGCTTTCAGCAGTTTTTTTGAGCCTTCTCTTTTCAGATGAGCTTAGCAGCAAAAAAATAACTGCAGTGTGACAGAAGGAGGTGCTTTAATCAGGGACGGAAAACACAGAGCAGGGAGCTCCTTCCTGCCTGCTCTGCTCTTGCTTAGACTCCAGTGGGGTTCCTTCAGGCAGAAATAAGCTGCTTCAGCTCGCTGTTGGAGAGGGAAAAGTTGATGTTCACTAGTACATGTTGATGGAGTTGACCAGAAAGGGGAGAATTTGGACTTCCTTTTCCACTGTGACTGTTGAAACTGGAATAAATCCCGTGTCCTTGCAGGTCTCCAGCCATAGGAGCTTCATTCCACTTACACCCTTAAGCTCAGATTGCTGAGGATCCTCAGGCAGGGTCTAGATGCTCAGCACTTCTAGACATCAAGCCCACGTTGGGAGGCCTCAGCTTATCCCCCAGCAATGTCAAACTCCAGCTCACCTCATGAATTTATAGGTGTTTCATCTCCTGAGATTTTCTGTTAAACTGTGTCTTGTAGCTCCGGTTGCTGGTGGTGATTGTGCAAGGCCTGATACACTTGCTCGTGGACCTGATTGACTCTCTGCCTCTTTATTCCCTCATCCTTCGGCTCTGCAGATCCTACAGGCTCGCAGGTAAGTCCTTCAGCTGTGCCCCTGCAGCAGCCCAAGGATTTCGCATCATACATTTAATTTTGGTGCCCTGGGTTGCACTTGAATAGAAAGATGCAGTAGAGGGAGGAAAGAACCCAAGGCTTGAGTCAGGCAGGTGTCCCTACTGTTAACCAATTCCTGCAAGGAGCAGCGTGAGCATGTCAATGGAAAGGAATCTGATGCTGAACCAGAATCAGGAGCACCTTTACAAAGCCTGTAAACTAAAAGTGGCATCCAAACAAGCACCATATAAGTGAGTTCATCTTTTGTTCCAGTTCTAGACTACCAGGTCAGGTAAAAATTCTCAGTCAAGCATGGCCTGGAGCTGTTTAAGGTTTAGATTGGACATCAGGAAAAGGTCCTTCCCCTAGAGGGTGGTGGGCACTGCCCCAAGGCTGCCAGAGCTCCAGGAGTGTTTGGACAATGCTCTGAAGGACAGGGTGGGATTTCTGGGGTGTCTGTGCAGGGCCAGGAGTTGGACTTCATGGTCCTTGTGGGTTACTCCAGCTCAAGGTATTCCATGATTTTATGAAACAAGGTGTTAACCTTGGAGGTTTGGGCTCTGGAACAAGCCAAAGCACAAAAATCCTTGGAAAATCTGTCATTCCAAAGGGCTGGACCTACAGTGGCTGTGAGTCCATGGAGCTGTTTCTGTTCTGTGCTGACCTGACCAACTGAAGCCCTGAGCTGAGGTGTTTGGACTACTTTCAAAGCTCTGGGCAGAGTTCAGGTGATCATTGTCTTTTTGAGATTAATCTGTCAGCATTTTGAACTAGTCATTGTTTTTCCACTTTGGGTAACCATGAACCATGGCTGGCACCAGAGTAAGGGCTCCCTTTGGGATGGGTTTGACTGTCACAGCTATGGTTGATCTAGTTACAGTCAAGCACATCTAAATTATTATCTCCCATCCATTTAAAGAGCATGCAGCAGGAATTTAACAGAGGAGAAAGAGTTTGATCATCACTAAAACAAGGCTAGTCATCAAAGGCAGGGGGAGCTTGAGGCAACCTCCTAGCTTTGTTTGTTGGAGTGGTGCCAGGCTCAGTTTTGGGAAGGTAGAGCTGAGCCATGTTACCAAATCTGCCTTCAGCAGGTTCCTATGAATTTCCTGGCAGAAAGTTTTTAACCCTTCAGGGCTGTCTTTGGGGAGATGCTGCTGAAGAAAACTGAGCCAGTAACCAGAAGGACGTCGGGCAGAGGGAAATCGTGTTCCTACTGAGACATGTATCCCTGTTTTATCCCTAGAAGTGTTCCAGCAACAGCTGGACATGGCACTTAGTGATATGGTTTAGTTGACATGGTAGTGTTCAGTAAAAGGCTGGACTTAATGATCCTGGAGGTCTTTTCCAACCTCTGCGATTCTCTGTGAGGCCACACATTCCCATCAGTCTTGGAATGCTTCTCATTCTTGCTCAGCCAGCTCCCTGCTGCAGGGTAAGGAGCCTCCACCCAGGCACAGGATTGTCTTCTCAGCTGAGTTTCTGAAGTGGTACTGCAATGCCATGTTGCCTGTGAGATGAAGAGGCAGCTCTGAGCATTTCTGCAGCCTGTATTCCTGCCCCAGCACAAAAACATGGCATTGCAACAGGAACAGATGGAGCAGTTGAATCCAATTCAAAGGACTTCAGAGAGCACACATCTCCTGATGTCCTCACTGCTTAGGTTCTGCCTCCCTTTTCAGACCCAGAACTTGGATAACACTTCCTCTGGCATGTGTAATGGCAGCTGATTTTACAGGCACCATCAAGATGGTTCTACCAACATGAATGGGTAGTTTTTCCTGGCAGGAAGGGATTTGTGTCATGTTTAAGTTCAACTCAGTTCACTCATGGCATCTGGCTTCCAAGTTCTTTCACTCAAGGGGGCCTGGAGAAGGGCTGCTGAGGAACTTTTTGCAAGGACAAGCAGTGACAGGACAAGGGGGAATGGCCTTAAGCTGAAAGAGGGTAAATTTCGATGAGATATTGGGAAGAAATTCTTCCCTGTGAGGGTGGTGAGGCCCTGGCACAGGTTTCCCAGAGAAGCTGTGGCTGCCCCATCCCTGGAAGTGTCCA